>CM035817.1:51794695-52132195 GCA_020458035.1 Magallana ariakensis | reverse complement strand
GAGGATCAGATCGTACAGGCCAATCCTGTACTTGAGGCCTATGGTAATGCCAAAACCACCAGAAACAACAACTCGTCACGATTCGTAAGTAGGCCTTAGTGGAACCTCGAACCCCTCCTGTTGGACCCTACCCATGCACTGCCTGCGCGTGTTTCTTTCAGTTTCTGGCCCCACCTAAGGATGCAGACCTCCACCAACCCGAACCAGATTTTATTTTTGTTTTGTTTTCTACCTTTATGGTTAGATATCTCCTCTGTATGTACATCCCCTCCTTGATTTTTGCACTACAAATTTGATTGTAAAACAACACTAAAATGAAAATAATAAATAAATTTAAAAAAACAACAAATAACATTTAAATAAAGAAAAAAAAAAGGTTTTTTTTAATTTACAAGTGACTGTAGTGGTCAGTGGCTAGAGGTGGGTAGATCTGAGGAGATAGCTAATCACCATTAACCACCTATGACTTGATTAGTTGTTAACGGTGTGTGATGACCTTCCTTTTATATCCCCGGTACACAGGGAAATCTGGAAGACCAGATCATTCAGGCTAACCCTGTATTAGAAGCTTTTGGTAACGCCAAGACAGTTCGAAACAACAATTCCTCTCGATTCGTAAGTAACAGATGAAACATCACAGAGCATCTGTCTTCAAATTGCTAATTATTTTTTTTTTACTTCACATGCGAACACAAAAAAAACTTTTAGATATTTTTGTTCAGACCATTGAGTCCAACTGATTATTTAAGTACAGAATTATTAAGCGTACCAGATGTATTACCAAATTTTATGAGGTAATATTATCCTGTTTTGAATACCCCTATTTCAAATCGCATGTCTTTACCTTACCCATTTGGATTTTATAATTCGACACCCTTTTATAACCGTGTGACTTTGCCACCAAACATTTAACATGTTTTTATCGTAGATTCATCCCATTATAGTCTAGATCAAAGTTCATTCAAACGTTCCCACCTTCCCATTCATCACTTCCTCTTTCTATCATATCTCTCTCAAAAACTATTTTTTCTTCTAAAGAAACAATTAGAATAGAGTATTAGATTTCATGTACATTGTACAAGGAATATACATGGCATTAAGCATATTGATTTTCTTAAAAAAACTAAAACTTTTGAATTTAAATTTCAACTGAAATTTATGCCTTTGGTATTTGCTGAGATGGTTTCACAATATTTTAGGGAAAATTCATCAGAATTCACTTTGGACCTACTGGAAAAATTGCTGGAGCAGATATTGAAACATGTAAGCATAAAACCATGATTCATTGAAATATTCTGTTGATAATTCAATGGTACAAATTTCATTGTTTTTGTTAGTACTGTTTTATACACATGAATTATATTTTCAGCGATCTTCAGTCCTCTGGTTCTGAAACTTCATAAGACAATGGTTATTGTTTTATCTCTCCTACCAAAAACCTTTCATACCTAAACACCTTAATCAAATTGTCTGATTACAATCTTGTTTGAAAACCATTTCAAATCCTTCCTTACCCATGCCTAATAATATGTCTATTTCTTCAATATAGAAAAAATCGGTTTGAAAATATCCCTTAACAAAAAAACATTTCCAATTCCTTGAAACCATCCAAAACTGTTTTTGCCGTTTGTTATTCATTCCGCAATGAAATGAAAAATCAACACAACTTTTTTTCCACCGTTGTACAATTCTATCCAATTTTACCTTGAAAATTCATTTGACAACTGCATGCTGCCCCAAACTCCAACAAAAATAATAAAACCTTTCCTTGCAACACGTCTTTTACCTGGAGTCCAGGTAGGGACCCTGTCCAGTCCTTGGGTTTACCTTCCGGTTTGTCACCCCCACCCCCGAGTTAACAGGCATAATATTTTGGAGGAAATAATATAAAGAAAGAGTAAAATGTGATTTTTATCAATATGTTTACAGAAGACAGTATAATTATGGAAGTAGTCGTTCTTTATTTCAAGTTAACTTAGTGAAGATTGAGCATTGACGTCTAAAAATTACAAAAACGTTTCTCTGATATGAAAAATAAATCGTTTGCAGACCTGCTGGAGAAGTCTCGTGTGACATTCCAACAGCCAGCCGAGAGAGACTACCACATCTTTTACCAGCTGTTGTCTGGGGGTCTGAAGGACATTAAAGGTCAGAATTGTTGCAAAGTTTACCTAATTAACCCCAAAAATGAACAATTATACCGGTATCACTCAATATTAATCATAATAAAAATGTCGTATAAATAAATGTTGAAATTTAATACTTATAAGTGCTTGAAGGATCATTTCGAAAAATGATCTGTAATGTGTCCTGAACAAGTGGTTACTTAGGAATAATTTGCTTACTGATCACTCTGTTGACAGAGAAACTCCTCTGTGAGTGTGATCCCGCTCTGTTCTCCTTCATCAACCAGGGAGCTCTGACTGTTGATGGCATTGATGACATCGAGGAAATGAGAATCACTGATGTAAGGGTCGCCGTTTGTAAACTCAAACTTCAGATTAATTTACTTACTAATGATTCATCTCTACATTCATCGATCTCGCTTGGCTTTGTAGGAAGCTTTTGATATTCTCGGGTTTACTCAAGAAGAGAAGAACAGCATGTACAAGTGCACTGGTGCCATTCTCCACATGGGAGAGATGAAGTTCAAACAGAGGCCTCGTGAAGAGCAGGCAGAAGCTGATGGCACTGCTGGTCAGTTAGACTATGAACGCATTCCCGTAAATCGTTGCCTAAAATATGTAGTTGTTTTTAGAATCATCCAGATATCTGTGTAATATAGAAGTGATAAATATTTACAGAGGCTGAAAGGGTTGCCTTCTTGTTGGGTGTCAATGCTGGAGATTTGCTGAAAGCTCTCCTTAAACCCAAGATCAAGGTCGGAACAGAAGTTGTCACCCAGGGCAGAAATAAGGACCAAGTAAGCACAGTTCTCTTCTCCAGTATTAATTACATTTAACTCGTTATAAATTGATGCAGACATTGTGATTTCACGAGACTCTCGTTTGCAGGTGGTTTACTCCGTTGGTGCCCTCGCCAAGTCCATCTACGACCGCATGTTCAAATGGCTGGTTATGCGTGTCAACAAGACTCTTGATACCAAGGCCAAGAGAAACTACTACATTGGTGTACTGGATATCGCTGGTTTCGAAATCTTCGACGTAAGTTATCTTAGAAGAATTATACTCTTTGATCCTGCGCTGTTTTGAAGTAGTTAAGGTAATGTTCCATCACTGGTTTTGACGAAAAATTTTATTTTATAGTTCAACAGCTTTGAACAACTGTGTATCAACTACACCAATGAAAGGCTTCAACAGTTCTTCAACCACCACATGTTCATTCTGGAACAAGAAGAATACAAGAAGGAGGGTATTCAATGGGAATTCATCGACTTCGGAATGGATCTGCAAGCGTGTATCGATCTCATTGAAAAGGTGAGATGTTGTTAACAATCATTTAATCATTAAGGTAAAAAGAAAAACTTGATGTTTTTCGTTTCTGTTGTAAACTTCAACAATAAATAATGTATATTTTCAGCCTATGGGTATTTTGTCCATCCTGGAAGAAGAGTGCATGTTCCCCAAGGCCAATGATAACACTTTCAAGGAGAAATTGTATGCCAACCACATGGGCAAGTCTCCGAACTTCGGAAAGCCTGGCAAACCATCCAAGCCTGGTCTTCCTGCACCTCACTTTGAACTCCATCACTATGCAGGAAGTGTAAGTTTTCTATAAAAAACCGTCGAAACAAAAACACAAGATTTATAAGTATTTTTTTCATTACTCACTCACATAATTATTGTAAATTAGGTACCATACAACATCGGTGGGTGGTTAGAGAAGAACAAGGACCCAATTAACGAGACTGTTGTCGAGCTCCTCAGCCACTCCAAGGAACACCTTGTCCAGACCCTCTTTGCTTCTCACGACGACCCAGGTAATAGGAAATATTTTGTTGCGTACGCTGCGTGGCTTTTAAAACAACTTTTTTGAACATTTTCATTTTGCTTTTTAATTTTGTTATATTTTCTTACTAATAAGAGGTGAAGACATTATTTGTATATTGAACTTCCACCAAGTAAATGATATTGTGTTTCACACAATAAAACGTTAGTTTATTTCAATAAATGACTTACTTGTTCCCCTTTTCAACATCTTTATCGTAACTTACAGGGGATACTAAATGTAAGTACCTGTGTTATATCAGGATCAATAGTGTCAAAAGTATATTTATTGTAAATGAGCATTGAAGAAATTGCCTGTCCAATTACTGGCCAAAATTTTTGTTATCGTTAAAATTGTTAGAGAAAACACGTCGCTTCTCTGCGTTGACCTTGCTTGTGTAGTGATGTATTGTTAGAAAATTGTGCAGTAACTTGGAATATTTTGTGATGTTGGTGAACTAGCGAACAGAGTTCATGTGTACAATAATAGTGTTACATAGATTTATTCTGCATTGATATCCAGATATATTCTAATAGACTATTTTAGACGATATTTCAAAATGATTCCTCGTATCCATACACCCTGTAGTTTATACGTGAGGCCCTAAAGTGTATTTGTTTTGTGTATGTTTGTATTGTGTGCACGTATGTCTTGTTCCACGACAGGCACGTAGCATCGCCTTTTTAAGTGGAAGGGCAAGCCTTTATAAAAAGTAGAGGGCCAAATATCTTAAACATTTTTTGTATATAAATAAAAAGTTACATTGCATAAAAAGCGATATAACTATGCCCTCTCTCGTTGCTACGTGCCTAAACAACGTTGAAGTACAATGAAGATACGTAGTTGGTAGATAAAATAATCTTTGTTGTGATCTTTCTGCAAAATTTCCCTAACCAATTGTCTCTGTGTCTACAGCTGAGCTTGCTGGCACTAAGAAGAAGAAGAAATCCGCTTCTTTCCAGACCATCTCAGCTCTGCACAGGGTAAGTTATTGTTATCCTTTTTTTACATTTGGAGATGAGCTGAATGCCTTGCTTACCTTATTATATCCTCCTCGTTTTGCCAGGAATCCCTGAACAAGCTGATGAAGAACCTGTACAGCACTCACCCACATTTTGTCCGCTGTATCATTCCCAACGAGTTCAAACAGCCAGGTGTCATTGATGCCGCCCTGGTCCTGAACCAGCTGCAATGTAACGGTGTACTGGAAGGAATCCGTATTTGCAGGAAAGGATTCCCTAGCAGGGTTATCTACTCTGAGTTCAAACAGAGGTAAGCTATCCTCAGTTATTTTATCATCTCATTCTGCATTTTATGTCCTGTGTATTATCGATAGCGTTTTATCATATATGTCGTTCGTATATAGACTTTAAATTCTTAAAGACTTTAAATACTTACTGTTCTAATAGTAATAACGGTTAATTTTGTAGATACTCCATTTTGGCCCCCAACGCCATCCCTCAAGGATTCGCTGATGGCAAGGTTGTCACTGAGAAAATCCTTCTGGCTCTGCAACTGGACCCAGCAGAGTACAGGCTCGGAAACACCAAGGTCTTCTTCAAGGCTGGCGTTCTCGGTATGCTGGAAGAGATGAGAGATGAACGTCTCGGAAAGATCATCTCTATGTTCCAAGCTCATATCCGTGGATACCTCGTCCGCAAGCAATACAAAAAGCTCCAGGACCAGAGGTATATATTTTTTTCAGGCTATTAACAGCTACAATGTTATCATATATCTACCGCGATAAAACTGATGTCTTCATTTAAAATGCATTTTCCTTTATCAGAGTCGGACTCTCCATCATCCAGAGGAACATCAGAAAATGGTTGATGCTCCGCAACTGGCAGTGGTGGAGACTGTACTGCAAAGTAAGTAGTAATTTTTATTATTGAAACATAATTAATCAGGGTCCTCATAATTTTGTTTTATAATATGAAAGAGAGATATTAAAATCAATCTGTTGAAAAAGTTTACGTTTTACAATTGTTCTATTTTTCTTTAGGTCAAGCCTTTGTTGAACATTGCTCGCGCTGAAGAGGAAATGAAGAAAAAGCTTGAGGAAATGGAGAAGATCAAGGAAGAACTTGAGAAAATTAGCCGTATCAAGAAAGAACTTGAAGAGCAAAATGTGACCCTGCTGGAACAGAAGAACGATATTTACCTTCAGCTGCAGACCGAGCAAGACAGTTTGGTGGACGCTGAGGACAGAATCGAAAAACTCATCAACCAGAAGGCCGACCTGGAGAGCCAACTGAAGGAGATGGAGGAGAGACTTCTGGACGAGGAGGACGCTGCAGCAGACCTAGAAAGCATCAAAAAGAAGATGGAGTCAGAAAATGACGAACTGAAGAAAGACATTGAAGACCTAGAAAACTCTTTGGCTAAAGTAAACTCACTAATTATCCTTTTCACATGTATTTGTCCCTCTTTATGATATATGATGACATAAATTATTCGTTTCATGATGATTATCTCTTTTTTTAGGCTGAACAAGAAAAGGCAACTAGGGATAACCAAATTAAGACTCTTCAGGACGAAATGGCATCGCAAGACGAAGTAATTGCTCGCCTCAATAGAGATAAGAAGAGCATGGATGAGGGTACTAAACAGCTCAATGAGAAACTTCAGGCCGAGGAGGACAAAGTCAATCACCTCAACAAACTCAAACAGAAGTTGGAGTCCACTCTGGATGAGGTAATTTTTCGTTTAATTAGTATACCACTTAGTAAAAGATTGCCCGAACGTTTCTAATATTGCGTTTTTGTAATTAGCTCGAGGACAACCTGGAGAGAGAAAAGAAAGTGAGAGGTGACGTTGAAAAGGCCAAGAGGAAGCTTGAACAAGATTTGAAATCCACTCAGGGCGCTGTGGAAGATCTCGAACGTATCAAACGCGACCTCGAGGAAGCCAACAGAAAGTAAATCATCTCTTTAACAAGAATTGCATAAATTTATCTAATTTGTTTTCTTATTTCACAATAAAGGTAAAGACGATGTATAAATTAAAGGATTGAACGAAATGACTTTGAGCACTGATACATAAAATTCTCTTGATCAGGAAAGATGCCGAGATTGCCAACATGAACGCTCGTCTGGAAGATGAGGGCGGGCTTGTGGCTTCTCTGCAGAGGAAAATCAAGGAGCTTCAGGTTCTTGGAATTTATTTGTTAAAAATATATTTAGGGAAACTTAACAAGAAAGAATTGACGTGCAAATTCACGAAAAAAGTAAAAAAAAATTACCAAATATTCATACACAATTATTCCTTGGTCCAGTAGCTGATACAAATTACGATATCTTCGTATTCATACATTATAGGACTGTAATTGAAGAAACTTTGCTATTCTTATACTTTAATTAAAAATAATTGCTAAATCTAATATACATGATAGACAGAATACAGGCAATTATCGTTGAAAAAAGTTAACGAAAAAATGCGGTTTTGCGTAATATTTGTGAAACGTGCACTAACCATTTGTTGATTCTGCAAAAAGATGAGAGTGTGTAGCGTTCCTAAAATTGTTGGCATGCGGAAACTATTATAACATGTTATATAATAAGCTAGCGAAAAAGGTAAGGATAATGATAGCGCCCAATCATATTGAAGTACTTGAAATAGGATATCTCTTGTACGAACTTAGTAGTTTTTTTCTAACTTCTGTCTCTTGCAATGTGTTCAGTGTTCGTCAGAAGATACATGAAAGAGGGGTTTTTCTGGGGTTAGAACTTGAATGGGCCGTAACAATGTGCGCTATAATCGTTACATCAGTTTGCTCGGAAAACACAATCTCTCCATCACACACTAATGCCTTTGACATTTCCAGCCCTGTATAAAAGCTGAAGCCATTCTCTGTCGGCATCAGTCCGTCGTAAACCTTTGGTGTAGGCGCTGAGTAGGGCATTCTTGTGTATTTGATCACAGTCGTTTCGATTCTGGCATGGTTCCATAGATAAACACCACTGATTAGTGCGAGACAATAACAGATGATCCCTTTAAAGGCTGGATGCTGTGAGAGTGATTCAGTTCTTGTGCCTCCTTGTCTACGCACACATCAGTAAGTCTTGGTAGCTTCGACAGTTCTTGGGTACAGGAAGTTGACTTCGAAGGAAGCATAAGACTCAGTCGACAGCCATCTTGACTTAGTGCAGGCTTTACTTCCTTGAGTGACGTAGTACTTCTTGCAACTTTGTTTTAATTTCGGAATCCATCGACATGGCTGATCAACAACCACTGAAAATGATTGCCACTGTGGATGTACATGAAACATCAAAGACAGAGGAGGTGTCCTCTCCCGCCCCGATAGCGGCCACAGTGACTGCAGTTAGAAGTACAGTCAAAGCTAATGTTACAAAGAACGAACCCCAGAAAATAAAAGAAGCAGCTGCCGAGCCTACACCGAAGAAAAAGAGTTCGATCACAACCAGTTCTTCATCTACATCATCAGGGAAGAAGACGGTATCCACTTCGAAGAAGACGGTTCAGTACCAATCCGACGATATTCTAGGAGACCTTACCCGAAGCTACCGAGGAACTAGTCCAGCCGTTCTAGAAGGAATAGCTCATCATCCGGCTTTATTCAGCAGAGCTTACGAACCTGTGAATCCTCGTCTCAGTGCAAAAAGCAAGAAAATAATAAGAGAAACGTCTGATTTAGCCATCTTTTCACCAGGACTTAAAAATCTGCTTGAAGTAGAGTATTCAGATTTCAATTTTCGCTGGCTGCACAATTCTGCTTGTTTCTGTTTTGGTTATGTATGTTGTGGGTAAGCAGACGATTTTCTACCGTCGGCTTAATATGGCTCGCGAAAAGGATGTTATGTCACTATACAGGTAAATGACGAATAATTACATAACGTCAATGTAGCTCAAAAAAGCTTTTTCTATATCTCGATTGCAAGCAAGAATATATTTGATAAACCGTATTTCGTATGGCTCGAGAAAATAATATTCTTTTTTTTTTACTAAAACCCTTTTATAAATTTAGTAGGTAAAAAGGCTAAATATCAATATTACTCGTGAATTGGCAGAATATCAAAATTATTGTAATAATGATATTAATAAAGTGTTTTGAGACTTATTGTTTAGTATAAGTTTCCGCATAATATTCGTAGTTACCAATACCTATCTAACGTAAAACACTGGAATCGAGCATGTTCTCCTGCCAGCTGAACGATCAAAGAAAGAATCTAGCATTCCTTGCTATTCTAGCGATGTTATTGTCAATAGTACACATGTTCTGCACAAAAGCAAAATGTGATGGCTTATGTAGACGCTTCTTGGAGCTTCTGTTGCATGCCAGTCTCTACACGACCATCTTAAGCACAAGATAGTTTCTTTTTAGAGATGTTGAATAGTGGAAGCCGAGACAAATGGAAATCTTATTTGACATCTTTCACATTCACTCCAACACTTATCTGATCATGCATGTGCGTCTGATACACATATTTGTAAAAGCAAAATCTGACAGCGCTCGCCAAACTTGGTGACTCATGCTTTGAAAATGCACTCACTAACAGTTTCTCAAGTATTTGAATCGGCTACTGATAATCCGGCGGAATAAGTGTAGAATACCTCTGAAGAGTTTACTTCGCTTTCTTCCTCTTGATAAATTTCGTTTGGTTTTCGCCTCTTCAGTTGGAAAAAAGTTTATTTTGTTACGTAAATCTCCTTAATTATTCGAGTAGGTGTTGTGATTAAAATGTCTGTTCGTGATTTACAGGCCAGGATCGAGGAACTGGAGGAAGAATTGGAAGCTGAAAGGGCTGCAAGAGCTAAGGTAAAACAAGACTTGTCAAGTATAAACTGAATTTAGATTGTAAGTAATTCAATAGCTAGAGATTGTATGTGTAGAAAATGGAAAGTTTAATGTATACTTTTTTTAGAACTTTCAAACGTCTTTTTCAGGTCGAGAAACAACGCGCTGAAATTTCTAGAGAACTTGAAGACCTTAGCGAACGTCTTGATGAGGCTGGTGGTGCAACTTCCGCTCAGGTAAATAACTTCCTCTGCTGTATTAAAGTTTTATCCTTCATGAGGTTGTTTTACAATCTTGATAAACACTTAATCACTTTATCTTAGATCGAGTTGAACAAAAAGAGGGAACAAGAACTGTTGAAGCTTCGCCGTGATTTGGAGGAACAGACTCTTCAACATGAAGCACAGGTCTCCACTCTCCGCAAGAAGCAAACTGACACCGCTAATGAAATGGCTGACCAAATTGACCAACTCCAGAAAGCTAAATCTAGGTAACGAAACGTTCCAAAACTTACCAAGTAATGGCCACATGTACTATTCAGATATTCAAAACAAAATCTAATTGGAAGATGTGTTGGATTTCTAGAGTATGTTATCTTTAGATAGATTACTGATGGCAAATTTACTGACCATGTATTATCAGCCCTACCGATCCCCCGTACCTCATTTGATAACTGACTCAAATTTGTTTTATCAGAATTATCTGGATAAATTGGTGTTTTCAACTTTGCATAAAATGTACTTAAACGACGGGACTTTACAGATTTGAAAAAGAGAAAAAGGATATGCACAGAGAATGCGAAGATCTGCAAGCTCAAATACAACATGTTACTAAACAAAAGGTACTTCGGCCAGGTGCCCGATGGTGCATGCTCCAAGTAGCAACCATAGTAGTACCTTGCAATCTAGTGGTTCTTCCTGTCTCCCCGTTTGCCGTACTGAACATATCCATACTCTAGCCCTGCCTTTCTAATTTTGTTTTCCTTTAGTTTGTTATTTAAATTTGATATATACTAATAGAGCAGAGAAAGAAAAGGGTCAACTGAAGAGCGAAGTAGAGGATCTCCAGGCTCAGATTCAAAATATTGTCAAAAATAAGGTACTGGAGAAATTTCGCTAGCTCTGCTGTCTGGATGATGTTTGGCTTTGGTTCAAAAGTCAGAGGATTTTTTTAAATGCCAACAATGCTGTTAGCTGCAGCTATTATTCAATATAGACAACGGCTCTGGTTGTGACAAACATTATTTTGTTTTCGGCTTGTTTGGTAATTCAAATAAAGCTATAGAAAAATTTAAAAAATATATGAGAAACATATCTGGTATTGCTTTGCCTGCTATAGCATTGAACATAATTTTGTTTGAATCTAATTTTACATCAGTACAAAATGATGATATTGAGGCAAAAGTCGATATTATCGTGTTTTCTTTAAGTTCCATTGTGTTCTGACTAAACAATTTACTAACGCTTTCCTCGGTAATGCATGTTCAGAGTGGAGCGAGAGAGACTGGAACTAATGGAAGAATGTGAAGAACTTCTACTTTCCCTGGAACAAATGGAGAAAGAACGGGTACTTTTATGATCTGTACACCTATCACTGGGCACATCTGTATGCTATGCATGATATTTTTGTTGTAGATATACACTCTGTTTATTTGAAAATGTATTTGTAGAGGGTTTCTGTAATGAAATATTGAATTTACTCCCACTTGATCACTCCTTACCTCTTTTCATTTTCTTACTCATATAGCAAATGAATTCTGGAACAGTCATATTTGTACTACCAATATATCGTGTTTTCTGTCTCTTTTACCAAATTTCTACCCGTATATTAATCATCCAATTATTGAATTTAAAAAACCAAAACAACTATATAATTTGAAAATCAAAGTAACTTTTTCACAAAAGATATTCATTAGCACACATTGTGATCAAAGTATACTCTTCTCATGCATAGGGAGCTGTTGATAAGGTTACCAAGCAGCTCGAAAGCCAACTTTCAGAGGCGAATGCTAAAATTGAGGAAGCCAACAGACAGATTCAAGACCTCAACAACCAGAGGGGTAAATACAGTCAGGAATCGTCAGACCTTGGCGCTCAACTTGAGGATGCTGAACACCGAATCGGCGCTCTTACCAAGGAGAAGGCTGCTCTTGCTAGCCAATTGGAAGAAGCCAGACGTTCTCTTGAGGAGGAAACAAAAGCAAGACAGAAGTTGCAGAGCGACGTGAGGAACCTGAATGCTGACATCGACACCCTCCGTGAACAGCTGGAGGAAGAGCAAGAGTCCAAATCAGACATGCAGCGACATCTGTCCAAGGCCAACACCGAGGTACAGATGTGGCGAGCCAAGTTCGAGGGAGAGGGCACAGCTCGTGCTGAGGAACTTGAAGAGGCAAAGTAAGTTCTTCGATGTATTACATGTTTAATTAGAATTGTGTTTATACATGTAATTAGATTACTCTTAGTTTTGATAGAAGGGTAGATAAAAACAAGTATATATGTTCTAAACAATTGATGGTTGATTTTTTCTATAGGAGGAAGCTCATGGCCAAGCTTCAAGAGGCCGAGCAAAATGCAGAGGCATCTGAGGCTAAGGTTAGCGCTTTGGAGAAAGCCAAAGCCAGATTGCAAGGCGAGATGGAAGATCTGATGATTGATGTCGAGAGATCCAACGCTAACGCCAACTCCCTGGAAAAGAAACAGCGTGCTTTCGACAAGACCATTCAAGAATGGCAGCAAAAGGTTAATGATCTTCAACAGGAACTTGAAAATGCCCAGAAAGAGGCCCGTGGTTACTCTGCTGAGCTGTTCCGTGTTAAGGCTCAATACGAAGAAAGCCAAGACTCTATTGAACAATTGCGAAGGGAGAACAAGAACCTTGCTGGTAAGTAAACTGTTCAATATGCGTTGTTTTTATTTAATGTAGGTCTCAAGTGTTTGCAATGTTATCGAAATGTTTTGCAGATGAGATTCACGAGTTGACTGACCAACTCTCCGAGGGAGGTCGCAGCGTCCACGAAGTTGAGAAAGCAAAACGCCGTCTTGAAATGGAAAAGGAAGAGCTCCAGGCTGCTCTGGAAGAAGCTGAAGCAGCTCTAGAACAAGAAGAAGCCAAAGTTATGCGTTCTCAGCTTGAGATCTCTACTATTCGATCTGAGATTGACCGCAGACTTCAGGAGAAGGAAGAAGAATTTGAAAACACTCGGTAAGTTATTGTCAACCATTAAACCTTCGTAAATACCACTGCAGTGCACATTATTTGTCAAAATATATAAGCCTGATTAAGATTACTATCTTTATTTATTTTATTTTTAAGTCGTAACCACCAACGTGCAATGGATTCCATGCAGGCAAGTCTTGAAGCTGAGGCCAAGGGTAAAGCTGAAAACATGAGAATCAAGAAGAAATTAGAACAGGACATTAACGAACTTGAAATTGCTCTTGATGCTGCCAACAGAGGAAAGGCCGATTTGGAGAAGAACGTCAAAAAGTACCAACAACAAATCAAGGTGGGTTATCTTGAGTCTAGAAAATCTACATAATGGTTGTGTATAAATACATAGAAAAAGAAAATAATATGTAAGGTTTTTTTTAACAGGAAATGCAAACTCAAATTGAAGAGGAACAACGCCAGAGAGAGGAGGCCCGTGAATCTTATAATATGGCTGAGCGCCGCTGCATGATGCTTCAAGGTGAAGTTGAGGAACTCAGAACAGCCCTTGAACAAGCGGAGAGGGCAAGAAAAGCAGCAGAGAGCGAACTCTCTGAAGCCAACGAACGTGTGAATGAACTTTCTGCCCAAGTGTCCTCTTTCCAGGGACAGAAGAGGAAACTTGAAAGCGATATCCAGGCTATGCAGGTATGTTATCAATACCGGTATTTTTATCCCTTAGCAGTATTCAATGCATGAATAGTTCACTCTTTTAATACGACATATACCGGAACTATTTTTTAGACCGATCTTGATGAAATGAACAACGAAGTGAAGGCCGCTGATGAACGCTCTAAGAAAGCTGTGGCTGACGCCGCTCGTCTCACCGACGAACTCCGCGCTGAACAGGAGCACAGCCAGCAGATTGAGAAGTTCCGTAAGGGATTGGAGCAACAAATCAAGGAGCTTCAGGTCAGACTTGAGGAGGCCGAGGCTCAGGCACTCAAAGGAGGAAAGAAGATGATCGCTAAGTTAGAACAAAGAGTGAGTGTTTTGTGTTAAGTACTTCGGAAGTTTTCACGATTTAGTATTTTGGTGCAATAACTGTTAAATGGTATTCTGGGTCTGTTATTTAGGTAAGAGAACTTGAAGGAGAACTTGACAGCGAACAGAGAAGACACGCTGAGACACAGAAGAACATGCGCAAGGCCGATCGTCGTATGAAGGAACTGGCCTTCCAAGCTGACGAAGACCGCAAGAACCACGAAAGACTGCAGGAGCTCATTGAAAAACTGCAGAATAAGATCAAGACATACAAGAGACAAGTCGAAGAGGCTGTACGTATCTCAAAATGTTTCTCACGACCTTCCTCTGACTGACTCAATTGATAGTTCATCAGGATTGGATAAACCTATTGTTATTTGATTGTTATTTGGTTTTGCAGGAGGAGATCGCCGCTATCAACCTTGCCAAGTACCGCAAGGTACAGCATGAGCTGGAGGACGCCGAGGAGAGGGCCGATACCGCCGAGGGCTCGCTTACCAAGCTCCGCGCCAAGAACAGGAGCTCTGTGTCTGTTACCCGCACCTCTGTGTCATCTTCTTCAGTGGTAAGTACAACAATGCACAAATATATCAATAATGATTAATTCCGACTTAACCTTTTGTAGGATAGTGTAGCATAGACAGGAACATCGCAACTAATTTCTTTTGAGAACGTAAATCACGCATAGCCTCTTTCTATACAACGTTTTCCAGGGCCCAATTGTTGGGCGAGGGGGTAGCGTTGCCCCAGTTGTTGGCCGCGGAGGTAGTATTGCCAGGGCCGATAGGGCAGCATCCTCTGTTGCTCCTAAATAAATGATCGGTCCCATCTGTAAAGGTAAAAGTATTAGAAACGTAGAGGACATTAGAGTCTAAGTATTCGTGTGTAGGACCAGTTCGTGTGCTGTCATTGGAGTGATGTGATTATATATTAGTGTTAGACATGTAGTATTACGATCAACAACAAAACTTAGCTCATGATGTCATGTCTTATTTACATTCCTCATGATGGAGTGTGGCCAAAAAGATAGAGTAAGTGATGTTCATTGACCCTTCTAGACGTCCCATTCCCAGAGTTGTCCCAAACATTAATGTTCCATATTAATTTACACATAATGATTTCCAAAATACACCAAACTATCCCAGATAACAGTAAGCAATCTCACATCAATGATCCAAACTCCTTTCTTGATAAAGGCATGTTGACAATAATATGAGTTTAAAATTCCCCCCAGTTTTTTTCCGGAGTTTTGGGCATGTTAAATATGAAATTCTCCTTTCTCCAACTACTAAATTTTGTGTGAATCGTAGAATAAAAAAAAGAGGAATAAAATCAATTTCCCCCTAAACCAAGGCATGTGAACTTGTGTTCAAGTCCTTGCAGACTACTGATTACTGACTACGTCATTTCTTCCTCTACTGTTTACTGACTACGTCATTTCCTCCTCCTCTTCCACAGACCAGACAGTCCGAGTAATCGTAAGTCTCCCTCTGCTGATTGGTTGATGTTTTTTCTTCCATGAATTCATTTACAACCTGACAACAACGTCCTTTTTTATAACTTCATCACATCTTCTGCATATAACATGTTCATGCTTCAAGCATGGTGTTGATTGTTGTTTCATCTTTCAAAAAAATGGTTTTATTAAGAAATAAATTTTTAACTGTAAAATATACAATACAAATACTCCCCCTAAAAGATAATGATTGCGTGTTTGGTATATGCGCATGTCGCCTTCATCCTACGTTGTGTGACACTAGACGACAATTTTATTTAACAGGAATATCATCCTCAGAATTCACATACATTTGTACGTGTTTGTGGTTTTGTTTTCTTATCATGGGTTTGTAAATTGGTGAATGTAATTATTTTTAATATTTCTTGCATTCCATTTATTAAATTTTTTTGTTATTTATTGTACATACCATGATGACAAGAAATTTAAAAGTTTGTTTGTTTTGTCTTTTCAGGGGCCAAGCTCGAACCCAAATTTTCTGTCACCACGCATGCGCGCATCTTCTTCTTATCGCTCTGTCACCCCTTCTTTTGATATTAATGACAGCTATTGAAAAGTGCCGGAATTGTGCAATATGTAGCTTTAGCAAACGCGCCCCATCGTCGAAAAATAGACACTGTGAGATTACCAATGGGAGAAAGAACGATAAAATTAATTTTATTTATATTTAGCATGGACTCTCTGTGAATGTGCAGTTCTTTTTTTTATTTATACATTGTTCATTTTGTCTTGAAGTCTTATATTCGGGTACAGCGTCTATCATTTCAATAGGTTGGAGTGTACTCGACGTATTAGCACAATGAAACAACGATCTATATTTTTTTGGTTTCTGTTGTGTTTTGTGACATAGACAATAAAGCTATTGTATTTATTAATATCACTGTTTTTGTCTGTTTGGGTTTACATAGAGAGGCCAAGGTACAAATACTTTTAGGTAGTGTTTAATACGTAAAAACTTGAGTTGTTAATTGGCAGTTTAATGAAAGAAACTTGTCAGCCTGCGAAAATCTTTATATAAATCAAGGATAAATATTTCTTTTTTGACTTGCAGTTGAAGTCTATATGAAGAAAACGTAAAACTCCGACCAGCACATAAAGCTGAAACTTTGTGGTACAATTATTTTGTTGTCCTTGCTAAAGTATGTAAGTTCTTCTAAACAAATATATGTACATTTTATCAGGTGTAAATGGCCATTCAGCTGCAAGAGGACAAAGTCAAAATTCATATATGGATGTTTTGAAGTCACATCCTCGTTGAAGTTGTTTTAGATTAAGCTGAGGACATAAAGGTGTACTTTCGCGCAAATCAGACTTATTGTACATTGTTAAATAATAATATTAATATCGTCCTTTATTTATACAGGATAGCACAACTAGCTTACAAAAAACTAGTTCACAATGTGGTCCTGAAAACGTATTTACAGACAGCAACTATATACATAAACGGATAGAACATACAAAATATAAATTTATGAGATATAGATAAAGTGATTTAAACTACATGTATGATTGCCTAAAGTAGAACCATACATTATATTAACCTTCAATGAAAATAACATACAGGCTATCACTGCAACGCCGAATGAAAATATTCTCTGAGGTAAGCATTTTTAAAAGATTCTAAAGTTAGGTGACATGTTAAAAATAGAGATACATCATTCCATAAAAGCGCGCCGTAAACTGTAAAGATCTAAAATATTCTGTCTTTGCCCTTGGAATGTATAATGCATTACTTTGGCTTATTCTGGTTGATCTTGTGTTTATTTCATTTACAAAAAAAGTCTAGATAATTTGGAGTTAAATCCTGTAGAAATTTAAGAACAAGAATAATTGTTCTGTACACAAAGTAATCTGCAAGAGGCATTCAATTCGCATCCAATTAAAAGAAGTAAGCAGGTCATTTCTTCCTCGTACATGTTGGAATTTTCCGATAGCGTCACAATCAATTCTGACTGCTACGTCAACCATAAACAATACACGCCGCCGGTGTAAAACCTTTATGATTGGTCAACTCCTTTTCTTAGGCGGAGTTACCAGTACACGCTTATGCAATGCCAGAGCTGAAGGATTTTTCAAAACAGTTCATTTTTTCCCAATATGGAGTTATTATCGACTATCCTCTACAGTGTATGTTTATAATAAATTCGTGCAAAACTCTCTCTCTCCCTCTCTCTCTCTCTCTGTAAACGGGCGTTAAACCATAGTCTCAAACTACGGTCTCGAGTACGGCGTTAAACAAAATATAATACTTAAAAGTTGTATGTGCTCCGCGATCATTTCATGTACTAGTATATACCTTAAATGTATAATGTACATGTATTACCTACCAACTAAACAGTCGAAGTGATACACTAGATATGAATTCCTCGATTACACCTTTCGATCGGCAATCGAGAATTGAACGATGATGTGAAAGAAAGAGACGGTTCCAAGTGGAAAGTGCAAGGGGGTATGAATATGTGCCGTCTTCACTAGGCAAGTGTCGATTCGTTTTTTCTTCTGTTACCCTACCACATTCGGTGTAAATATAGGCCTATATACTTTATAAAAATATCCCCAAACAATTTACCGCAGGTTTCATTATTTTACTTGGCTCTGAATCACCGATCACAAGCTCCATACAGTGGCGTGGTTTCACTGGTTTGTTTACATATAAAAATGACAGCTCTTGATCCGCTTTCCGAGTAAGCCTAAAAGGTTGTTTAGTAGGAGAAAGTTTTGGGCAAGTAAAGCGACAATTATTAACAGTTACTGTAGTAAACTAAATGAAGAATTATTTAAATGGATTATTTGCACAAAATGTGGTAGGATATGATGTTAATCTTTTCAAAACAGCGTTATTTTCGTGCGCCGTAAATTGCAAGTTTTTCGTAAGTATCGTATGCACTGTATCTTTATAATTTTCCTCGTAGAGCTACAGCTATATGTACCGTATGTATGTTTTATTGCAAGTGTACACTTTCGAAAAATACCCTAATTTCGACAGTCACGAGTATCCCGGTGAATTTTTCATTCTCCGATAAGTTGTTGTTCTGTCCGTGCATAATTTAGTCTGAACCAGCAGCCAATCAGCGGTAAGCTGAATCAACCAATAAAAAAGTTTGTGGTTAAGGTGCGGGTATTGTTTATGCATGACGTAGCTGATAGAATTGAACGCGACGCGATCGGAAAATTCCAACCAAATCGGTTCATGTGCGGCGACCAAACACTTTCATACGTGATAAGTTTGATTATACAAAGTATACATCACAAAATAACGGCTTCTATAAAAAAGGGGGGAGGAAATGTGGTGTTATATCTTCAATGCCAGATTTACAGTAAAATTAAACGTTCCTTTATAGTATACCTTAGTGTTAATTTGTACTAAGCAGACAAAATAAAAATCTAAGGATATATCACTCAGATTTTCTTAGGTTAACCATATGACCGTGATATAGGGCATCAGAATGTAAACTTCTTTCTGTTTAGCAAATATCCTATTTTAAAATAGAACAACGTCAGAGAAGTTTTAGGCGGAAGAATAATGTACTCATTCAAGTCATGCACTATTTAGATCTAAAGGTTTTGAATGTAAGAACGGGTAGCGGTTTTGCGTGTCCTATACATTTAAATAACACAGACACACACAAAAATAAATACCATGCTATGAGCACTTCAAATAAAACTCCAAACATGGAACAACACACCATGAGGTCTACCAATATTTGAAGGACGTTTTTTTAAAGACACTTTTGGGGGGAAAAAGTTTGCTCTGAGGTCATATATTGCATTTTCATATCACCTAATTGTAGAATTGCATTTTCGGTTTTGAAAAGAAAACAAAATCACAAATGCAATTCTCAACTCTTTTCATAAAATTTTAAAAAGTAATAATACCTGGCTTTTTTAAAAGTTTGTTGAATTTTTCAGTCCTCTATCTCCCCAAATATGACAATGATGTGGAAGAGTTATTTCGTAAATAGTGTTGAGCGTTTTTGTTTTGTTTTGGGTTTTTGGGATTTTTAACATTCAATCCTATCAACATATTTAAAAGTTCACAATACACATTACTAGTATTGAATTTGCTTTGAAAACAATTTCTTTGAAAATTATAATCTTGTATCAACGACTGCATGTATATAAAAAACTACGCAAACTTAAATCAGGCTTGTTTTCTGTAAAACCATGATAGTCAATAGAAGTGTTATAAGTTTAATCATTCAAATTATCATATAGATATAATCTATTGTTCTTTAAAGAGCTTTCTTATTTTTAACAATGCTCGATTATCGGATAGAAATAATACAAGCAACGCAATCAATGGCAAAAAACATTAATTAACTAAGGAATGCACATACACGCTTATGCAAGCTACAAAAATATGCAGCTACCGAAAAATATTATATTTATGAAATTCATTGTTCTATTATTATTTTTGGAGGGTTGTTTGTTTTATTGATTTGTTTTCAAACCGAAAGTATGCTATGTCTCTGAAAACTGAAAGAGTGGGGTAAACCAGCGCGTGGATTTGGTGCGCTAGTTGTGAGAATAAAAAATCAAACTGTATCAAGGGTAAAACATATTCATGTGATTTTAATTCTTTTTTTTTCTATTGTAAAACCGGTTTTAAAGGCGAGAAATAACTCGATTCATAAAAATAGCAATTGTCATATAAAATATTCATACGCCTATAGAACGCGCTGAGGAAGTTCAATGCTCCTCATGTTCGTTCTTGCATAAATGGAACTTTACAAGGGGTCCTAAAATCACAAAAACTGAAAACTTCAGAAAGTATTTCACTTATTTTTGGATAAAGAAGAAGGTACAGTTTCCTTCAATATTTGCCCTAAAATTCAAAAGTTGTTTAAATCTCATAAAAATACACATATGCCATCTTGAACATGTCTGTATATAAAGTACCAAGTTATTCACTTTTATCTTGTTTCAAAAAATAGTTATGACTTCAACACTTTGGCATATTTCTAAGATTTGGTCAAAAATGATGAAAAATGGAACATTTTCTCATAGTTTTTTGAAGAGGAAAATGTGTCCGCAGATGTCGCCCACAACGAAATTAATATATTTTATGTGATATCACATGATAAAGTTATTATGTGAGTTTCATCGTGGGAGACAGCTACGGACACATTTTTCTATTCAAAAATCTATTAAGGAATTGGTGTCTTCTGCTCATTTTTATGAAAATTACGGGAAAATGCACTGTTTGTGACGTCAAAATTAACCTTTTGAAAGTCTAATCAGGAAACTATTTATAGATTCTTAATTTTTGGGTATTCTTGTGTAAATAAACGTTACATTTCAATTTCCTGTGATATTTTTAAAAATCACTTTAAAACAGGGTCAAATATGACTGAAACTGTACTTAGTTCTTTCCGAAAAACGCTGCATTCGTCGACACAATCACCACAATATCCTTATTTGATAATTGACTATCTATTAACTGTAACATGTCTGTCTGTCTGCAATGAGACAAGGATAGAAGGTACACTACAGTGTGCATTGACGATGTGATAATATCTTCTATTATTCTATAAAGCTTATCAATATTGACTCTTGTCTGTTTAAATAAGTTTAAATAATTTCAAAATTTAAAATCCCGCAATCAACACGTGGTTCATTTGTTAAATCTAAAAGCTGGAAACAAAGCGGCCATATAATGAAACCCTGTAAAAATACCAGGCAACTAACGTCCTTTTGGCAACTGTTTAATTAATGAATATATGTTAACGTTACACATTGAATATATAGGACCCAAAACTAGGTCTGTGAGATTTAATCCAAGTATTGATCTTTCATAAACATCGAACGATTCTGCGAGTGGCTTATCAATCAAAGATGGCATATGTAAATCAAAAGTTCTGCTTCATTCCACACACTTGAAGAAGTCATCTTTGAGTTAAAATTAAAAATCCTGCTTACAGTGGATTGTGTTTGACTACTGAATAAGTTTTGAATTTGAAATTTAATTTAATTAATGCATTTACATGTTCAAACAACAAGTATGACATATATTGCTGAAATTCGAACCCAGCCATCAAGGAAAGGTCCAAAAGAAAGTGGACATTCGTTCTTAAGATTTTGACAACCATTGATGACAATCTCAGCATGATTTAATATTTAAAACAAAGTTTCAGGTAAAGCTACACATAGCTGCAAGTTTAGTGTTTCCGAGCTGACCATGGGCTCTAAGCTGCTGTATGCTTGCTTGGTGGCGGTCGTCCTGATTGTTGTAAATGTTTCTCCGTCTGAAGGGTAAGAACTCTTTTTTTGCTTACATAGTATTTAGAATATAAGGATCTGACAACTGCTCATGACCGAGTTTTCACATTTATAATGATTTTATTTACATTAATAGTAACATTTTGTTTGTTTTGAACGGTAAACCGGTACATGTAAGAGTCTTACAGGTTTAATGTTCGAGATTTTATTCTGCAAAAGTTTTTTTTTTCAAAAAGACACATTTGCTCTATATATATCCATACAAAGGCAAACAGGCACAGCGAGAATACTGAGACGGAAACTCTACTTCTTTTTAACTCGAATTTCCTTCATTTTCTTCAGAACATGGTGCTCTGCAAAAGTTTTTTTTTTCAAAAAGACACATTTGCTCTATATATATCCATACAAAGGCAAACAGGCACAGCGAGAATACTGAGACGGAAACTCTACTTCTTTTTAACTCGAATTTCCTTCATTTTCTTCAGAACATGGTGCTCCAAGCAAGCAGTTCGATACTCCTCTCAGAAATACTGTACAAAACATTCCTGGTGGAATTGGTTCTGGTATGAGCTACTACGTTTTTTATCCGAAAAATTTTGGTTAAATTCATGTACATATACAAATACAAAATAGGCAATTTTAATAACAATTGTATTGTAAAAGGGCTTTTTGCCAAATTTATATGAATAATTTTTAAATAATCATTTGATCAGTTTATCATATGGATATCGAAGAATTAGCACAAATTACCTGAAGAGAGAGTGTTGTCCGGGATACCTAGGAACAGACTGTGCTACACGTGAGAAACTTCTTATCATACAGTATTACTGGTAACAAATCTAAATTTTTCCATGATTGTTATTGTTGTTATTTCATCGCATAATACAATTCAAATGTTTCACATTTTTACAGCAATATGCCATACGAGTTGTGGAACAGGGTTCATTTGTTCATCTCCCGACAAATGTTCACCGGATCCTAATTATAAACCACCCACCACTACAACAAAGAAGCCTACCCCAAGACCGACAACGAAGGCCCCTACTGAGAGACCAGCAACGAAGGCTCCTACTGAGAAACCAACAACAAAGGCCCCTACTGAGAGACCAACAACGAGAGTCCTTACTGAAAGACCAACAACGAAGGCCCCTACCGAAAAACCAGCGACAAAGGCCCCTACTGAGGGACCAACAACAATGGCCCCTACTGAAAAACCAAAACCAAACAAACCCACTGCCAAGCCCACGCCAGACAGTAAAACCCCAAAACCTAATGAATCAAACTCAAACAAGAAAGGCAACAATTAGACATTTCAACAGTTGATTGTTGACTACGATTTCAGCCTGAAACAGTTTGTTAGATATTTGTGTGTGTGTATTGGCTACAATTTATTTTATATTATGAAAGGGCTGCCTTTTAAATCCGAAGATGAAAATAATGTGATGCTTAATGTCCTTTAATTCTAGAGGAAAACAAGGGACTATCTTTCTACTTAAAATGTTGTAAATTGCATGTGATTGTATGTTTAAAATTATGTATTTTAAAGAATTTATACAATAAAGATTTTTATCCTTTTTGCCTTTTTTCTTTCGCAAATAACTTATTTGGGGATCATTAATCAAGAGCTGTCTCTTGCAATTATCATTTAATAAAAACACAGTAAATAAAAACGTACAGTCAGTTTTGAATATGATAATTATCACTTTATAAACACTAGTGTCGGACTTGTACATGTATGCATCATTTATGGATATTATAAACAGGTAAAACACGCATATTAAATGAACGATATATTTTGAGATATGAATAGAAAAGAAAAATACTTATGTGATTTAATTCTTTTTTTTTTTATTATATTTTTACTTATTTTTTAGGGTTTGCGTTAAAAATTAAGGTTTTTTGTCTGCAATCGTGTAAAAGAAGAAAGCATTGCAATCGGATGTAGATAAGTGATCATTCTGAATTAAAGATTGTTTGATATTTCTGCAAATTAAATAATATTTTTGCAAAGGCAAAAGAATTAGAGACATAACTACATTTAATACACGCATAATGTCGAAAGGAAACAGGTTTTTTTTCTCTCAGAGAACCTTTTATGAAATCAAACTAGCAGTGACAAAATAATAGTTTCTCTTTAATTTAGTTGATCATGGCATTGCTTCACAATAATGAAAAATAAAATTTTTGACTGATACTTGACGAAATAAACTGCAGCCTTAAGGGGGATATGCGGCCATCTTGTAAATTGACGATAAGACTATTAACATTTCTTAAACTGGCTTGTTTCTACCCGAAACCGGCCAAAAATGATGCCAAAAGATATAAAAGCAATAAATATGAAGTCCTGCGTATCATTTTGTTTAAAAAGTATGCATACAAGAACAGGACAGTGCCTTTTTAATCAATGTCGAACTACGTAGCTACAGACTTATTTTGAAATTTTGAAGATAAAAAAATTTTGAAAAAACTAAGAAGGGGGTTCATTGGTGTCCTCTCTACAACCATTTGTTGAGAAAAAGGTCTAAGTTTGCTTATTTTAAAAGTTTTAACTTTGTCTCAAAGTAGGGTACCCTATTTTTAAAATGGGCCTCATTTCCCACAAGATATATAGTTGTCTGTGTCTATGGAGGTACATTGAAGATATAGTTTCATTGAAATATAATGTTTACATTTTTAATTTAAGACAATCACTTTTTTGAACCCAGATCCCCTTCTAAAAAGAATTTACTTTAATTTATGCTTAGAGAACTAAAAACAAAATAAAACAAACATGGGACAGGTATAGAAATGTATATCAAATTCAACACGGATTGTTTTGAAATGACATTTATTTTATTCTATGAAAATATAACGTCAGTGTGTCTCCATAGACACAGCAGTTCTAATTATGGACTGGATTTTTCTTGTTCTAAGTGTAGTAGGAAAGGAGGAATGAGCATATACATACATTGAAAACATATGGCTGGACCGGGAATCGAACCCGGGACCCCTGCATCTCTAGTCAGGAGCTCTACCACTGAGCTATCCAGGCCGATATCCACGGTCCATATAGCCCCAACTACATGTACTACATTCCTCCCTCCTTAAATGATCTTCGCCCTCGAAGATCACCCCAGGTTCTTCCCCTGGCAGGAGTTACCTGTCAGTTCCAGGGGCAGGACACGACACCAAATGTAGTAGGAAAGGAGGAATGAGCATATACATACATTGAAAACATATGGCTGGACCGGGAATCGAACCCGGGACCCCTGCATCTCTAGTCAGGAGCTCTACCACTGAGCTATCCAGGCCGATATCCACGGTCCATATAGCCCCAACTACATGTACTACATTTGGTAGCAGAGCGTAGTTCTCGGTGGAACCTCCAAAAGGGAAGGTTACTGTATATTTTTGTATATAACGTTGTTGTCTCTGTTTTATGCACCATAATAAATCTATAAAAACTCATAACTTGACAAGTGTTTTCATTTAGCTGCAACTTGGAGTATAGTTAGAGTGACTTTGAGACTGACTTTACTTTGGTGACTAAAGACGTTAGAAATTATCATGGGATTATTGGTATAAATAAAAGTAATTACCACTATACGAATTTATTGTAGCCGTGACGGTATTATAACCACTATACGATTACATTGGTGCCGTGACGTTACAATAACCACAATACGATTACATTGGTGCCGTGACTTTACTCTGGAACCGACAGGCTAGCTCCTGCCAGAGAACGATAATAGAACCTGGGTGAAGTACTTTATTAGATTTGCTTAGATTTGGTGTTTTTGCTCTTTTATTACATTTTTTTCTGACACGATTACATATGGTCCTATTAATACGTATACAAGGAAAACATGTACGTGTAACCTGTTGTGACCCTAAATAATGTACAGACATGAGTTTTGCAATGAAAGTTGGGGAGTGTATTCATTACACTGACAACTTTTGACTGGTGTTATTGAAAGTTTCTTAAAGCTTATGTAATGCAGGTCTAGCGAGTTTTATTCTGCGTTATCCATGCTCAATGAGAGTGAAGTATGTGATCTACATATATACATAGTGTATTTAGTCTTGGAAGTTCTTAAATAAAGTTTATTTGCTCTAGATTCATAGTCATAGGGAGAGACGGGAGAGGAGACTGGCGGCATTTCCCCTATATATTCAAGATTTTTGCCATCCTTGTAACAACAGCCATATTAAAATCGTTTGATCTGGGAGACAAGTAAAACGTCAAATAAATTACTCCCTGCAATTTAAAAGAAGTAAACATAAATAAATTCATTAGTAGGCCCCCTTATTGTTAATTATTTTTATTGCATATTATCACCTTAAGGAAGGAAACGCTTACTGTCCCCGTCTAGTAACTGCTGTGCGGTTCATATGGTTCAGAAAAGGAATTCATGGTCTCGTTAATTTGTAAATATGCAGTACTTTGGCATTTAAGATATCTTGGAATTTGTTGTAGTACGAGTTATTTTTCATTAATGCCGAATTTTTCATCAGTTAGTGAAGGCATCGATTATTTTTAAAATTTTGAATTTCTTTGAAATATTTTTTTGATTAATATTTGTTTTAAACATTGCAAAACTATTGGAATTTGTCAGGTTTATTGAGAGAATTTTTAAGCGTAAGGACAAGACAGTATTCATTACTGTTGCTATTTGATTTTCGGTGATATAAGGTTGATAAATTTCAAGTTAAATACAGGTTCGAATCAATTCGGGAATTGATATTGGTTGAAGTACAATATAAGTGGAGAAATTAGGGACCCCAGTGAGTAAAAATATTGTACAGCTTGTCGTGGGATAAGTTTTTATATATAGAACCTGTATCCGCCCCAGGTATACATTGTATCTTCGAATCCATGCGATATCACTGTTCACTACTGTGGCTGTGTGACGGTATTGAGGTCAGGTGGACTATGGAGGAAGTCATTGAAAAATGCTTCAAACAAACGTAATGTAGTGTATTCTTATGCTGCAGGAGGCCATAGAGAAGCAGGGCCCGATACGAGTGCATATGTATACTCTGTTGACTGCATAAGTAATCTGCATTTTGCTAACTGATTATTAGATAGATATGTAAACTCTATAATATACTAATATATTAATTATACGTTATATATTTTTTAATTACCAGATTCTACTTATATCGGTACGGATGTTCTAGATGTTGTCGCATATTATATATCCTAAACCTTGATTTGCGTGCAGATTGCCTGGAAGTCCGCGGAAATCAGGAGATTCTCTTCGCTTATCAAGTGTTGACGGCAATAGAAGAAATTTCATGTGTAGAAAACTGTGATACCACGGAAAAAAACGTCCAATGGCTGATTTATTTCAAAGACTCGTGAATTGTAAGTTCATCCTTCGATGAGTTCGATGACGACGTTCTGTAGAGATTGTGCAGAAGTGAAATTATACGGATTGTGAATTTCAAAGTTAGTGATATCCTCAGTTTCAACAGTGATGAAATATCTGTGTGTTGTAATATAATGAATGTACCAAGTACTGGTGAAAAATGAATACCTTCGTAGTCTAAGTATGTGATTTTGAATGTAACGTCATTATTTTGTGAACTTCCGGAACGATGAATTTGATTTTTCAGAGATTTCAGTGACTTTGAAGTTAGAAAAAAAAAATTCTTTGGACACTGTGACACTAATGATTTATGTCTTTGTATTTGTGTTTATAACATTCAATACCTCAATATCTTATTCAAGATATTTCGGTTTTGGGGTGGGGGGAGTGTGATAGGATTATATTTAGCATGATCACATGACAAGCACATGTTCGTCGATAGCTTAAGCAAAACGTAACGATAAATATGATTGGTTTTAATCGCTTTATTTACTTTCGGAAAGTGTCGGTTTTATTCATAATGAATTGGGAAAATGCTGGTTTGAGTTATAAATACATATAGTCGTTCTGATTGGTTAAGAGAAACACACCCCCAAAGCGCGGTGTATATAAAGTCAGGTTTTGCCTTAGTCCGGCAGTTGACGTGGAATCTTCTCTAAGGTTCGAGTCAACTCACTTCCCTGGGTAGATGGGTGGGCCCCAGTCTCCGTTTACCGTCTCGTACTTTCCCTCGCTAAGTGTTTTGTTTATTCATAGTGCAGCATGCTAGGCGTTTAGTCCGTGCTAAGTGGGTTGGCATTAGGTTTGGGTTACTTGGATTTTTATTAACATTAAGGCAGGCTTACATTTACGTTTTAACTTGGTAAGGATGGTAAAGGGAAGGTTACTGTATATTTTTGTATATAACGTTGTTGTCTCTGTTTTATGCACCATAATAAATCTATAAAAACTCATAACTTGACAAGTGTTTTCATTTAGCTGCAACTTGGAGTATAGTTAGAGTGACTTTGAGACTGACTTTACTTTGGTGACTAAAGACGTTAGAAATTATCAAAGGATTATTGGTATAAATAAAAGTAATTACCACTATACGAATTTATTGTAGCCGTGACGGTATTATAACCACTATACGATTACATAAGAATAGATCCCTTGCCGACTAATAAAAATAGGGTACCCAATTTGAGGCAAAGGTACAGCATAAATGTGCAAGATTCAGACTTTTTCTCAACAAATTGTTGTAGAGAGGACACCTATGAACCCCTTTCAGATTTTTTTTCAGATTTTTAAATCTTTTAAATAAGTCTGTAGCTGCGCTGTTCGACAGCTGTTTTAAGTGATTTAAAATGCATTGTCCTGTTCTTATATGCATAATTTGCATACGAAACAATAGGTAGAATTTCATATTTATTGCTTTTATTAGGTCACCTGAGTAAACTCAGGTGACCTATTGCTATCTGTTTTCGTCCGTCGTCGTGCGTCGTGCGTCGTGCGTCGTGCGTTAACAATTTACATTTTTAACTTCTTCTTAAAAACTACAAGGCCAATTGTTCCCATTTTTGGTGTGAAGCATCTTTATGGTAAGAGGAATGTAAATTGTGAAATTGGTGGCTCTACCACCCCCAGGGTGCCACAGGTGGGGCCAAATATGCAAAAAACAGCCAAATTTTCAAAAATCTTCTTCTCTACTCCCACACATGTGAGGAAAAAACTGATTGCATGGTTATGATGTCCATGAAGCCCTCTACCAAAATTGTGAAATTCATGGCCCCTGGGTCAGGGGTTCAGGCTCTAGGGTGGGGCCAATATGGCCATATAGTAAAAATGTATTAAATCTTAGAAAATCTTCTTATCTACTCCCATAGATATTTGTTAAAAACTAAATACATAATTATGATGTCCATGAAGCTCTCTACCAAAATTGTGAAATTCATGGCCCCTGGGTCAGGGGTTCAGGCTCTAGGGTGGGGCCAATATGGCCATATAGTAAAAATGTATTAAATCTTAGAAAATCTTCTTCTCTACTCCCATATATATTTGTTAAAAACTAAATGCATGGATATGATGTCCATGAAGCCCTTTACCAAAATTGTGAAATTCATGGCCCCTGGGTCAGGGGGTTTAGGCTCTAGGGTGGGGCCAATATGGTCATATAGTAAAAATGTATTAAATCTAAGAAAATCTTCTTCTATACTCCCATATATATTTGTTAAAAACTAAATGCATGGTTATGATGTCCATGAAGCCCTCTACCGAAATTGTGAAATTTATGGTCTCTGGGTCAGGGGTTCAGGCTCTAGGGTGGGGCCAAAATGGCCATTTAGTAAAAATGTATTAAATCTTAGAAAATCTTCTTATCTACTCCCATAGATATTTGTTTAAAACTAAATGCATGGATATGATGTCCATGAAGCCCTCTACCAAAATTGTGAAATTTATGGTCCCTGGGTCAGGGGTTCAGGCTCAAGGGTGGGGCCAAAAAGGCCATATAGTAAAAATGTATTAAATTTTAGAAAATCTTCTTCTCTACTCCCATATATATTTGTGAAAAACTAAAGGCCTGGATATATTGTACATGAAGTCTTCTACCTAAATTGTGAAATTTATGACCCCTGGGACAGGTGTTTAGGCACTAGGGTGGGGCCAATATGGCACAGGAAGGGCCCAAATATCTTGAAAACGGTTAAAATCCCCACCCCTAAACCATATATATTCTTGTTCCTTGTGTTAAGGGCCATCAAATGGTATGTAGGTCATGGGCCTCAGGGGTGGTTCCTGACCCCCCTCAAACAGGAAGAGCCCAAATATCTTGAAAACGGTTAAGAACCCCACCCCTAAACCATATATATTCTTGTTCCATGTATCAAGGGGCATCATATGGTATGTAGGTCATGGGCCCTGGGGATGGTCCTGACCCCCCTAAAACAGGAAGTGCACAAATATCTTGAAAACGGTTGAGATCCCCACCCCTAAACCATATATATTCTTGTTCCTTGTGTCAAGGGGCTTCATATAGTATGTAGGTCATGGGCCCCAGGGATGGTCCTGACCCCCCTCAAACAGGTAGTGCCCAAATATCTTGAAAACGGTTGATATCCTTACCCCTAAACCATATATATTCTTGTTCCTTGTGTCAAGGGGCATCATATTGTATGTAGGTCATGGGCCCCAGGGATGGTCCTGACCCCCCTCAAACAGGTAGTGCCCAAATATCTTGAAAACGGTTGATATCCCCACCCCTAAACCATATATATTCTTGTTCCTTGTGTCAAGGGGCATCATATTGTATGTAGGTCATGGGCCCCGGGGATGGTCCTGACCCCCCTCAAACAGGAAGTGCACAAATAACTTGAAAACGGTTGAGATCCCCACCCCTAAACTATATATATTCTTGTTCCTTGTGTCAAGGGGCATCATATGGTATGTAGGTCATGGGCCCTTGGGGTGGTCCTGACCCCTCTCAAACAAGTAGTGCCTGAATATCTTGAAAACGGTTAATATCCCCACCCCTAAACCATATATATTCTTGTTCCTTGTTTATGTTAATAGTAAAGTAATAATTGGCTAACTAAAATCACTGATATATAAAGGTAAAATGATTTTGGTATATATGCCAGATGGTGATTCTCAACGAATGTTGAATATTCAAAAACTGGAACAGGAGAAGTAAGTAACTCATGATGGCTTTTATCGATAAAGCTGGTTTTTTTTTCGTTTGTTTAAATGTCCATAGGGAGAGTTTCTGTCTGCCCCGGGGGGATGGGGGATGGGAGGTTGTTTTAGATAAAACATGAATAATAGCCACCTTGTTATTATTATTAAATTATTTTTTATCAGAGTCTTGCACCTTTTCAATATCAGGTCATGCACTCTTTTATGATCTTTTAAGTTTTTCGCTAAAATTATATGTTTAAAAGTCCTTTTTGAAAGATTTCAGGCAGGGAGGTGGTCGTCATTACAAATTAAAAATTTTTCTATTCCAGAATAAAACTTAACTAAATATGCATATATGAGACTCCTTGACAAGTTTGTGTATGGGTTATGCTACTCAGGTGACCGTTAAGGCCATTTGGCCTCTTGTATCTTTTGGCGACAGTTTTGGTCAGTTTCGGACAGAAACAAGCCAGTTCAAGAAATGTTTAAATTCTTATGCTCAAATGCACAAGAATGCCGCACATCCCCCTTATCCACCCAAAAAGAAACTTAACTATTCATCGGGATGTTTGCTGTGAGTCATGTTTATTAATACATATGTTAAATAGAAAACTGAAAATTAAATTACTTATTTCTTTTGAAATAAATTGTGCTATGTAAAAAAAGATATATTTGTGGTAACAAGTGTTTATACAAAAGTTTAAGTAAAAGCCATTACTTTGGATACTTTCATTTTCATCTTCTCTTCCAAGAAATGGCGCGAAAAAACAATTCATTTTGATTGGTGAAAAACGAACAAAAGAAACGCTACCTATATAAAACTGGAATCGGGACCAAACTTGATTTGTGAGACATGGACAAGAAACTTATAGTCTTTCTGTCAGTAGTTTTGTTGCTGGGACAGATTTATGCCTCAGAAGGGTAAGTGTAAATTGGTTTTTATCTTATCGAATATTTTGGTGAGAATTATCAAAATTTCACAGATATTAATTTGTTCTTAATTTTTAAATTAAAGTAGCATACGATCATTGTTAGACAGTTTGAAGTATTTCATATCTAACTATTGGTTATTAACTTTTCATCCTGGTCTCATTGATATCCTTCTATTGATAATATTAAGTGCGTTAAAAGACAGCTTTGTATATATATTTGGTTACTTTTATCTTATCTTAAAGCAGTTTTTATACATGGGATGATGAATTCATTAAAAAAAATTATTTTATAAAATTATTTCAGTAATTTCTGCACCACGAGAGTAATTCAATATGCAGCGCAGCATTACTGTTCGAATTATTCATGGTGGGGCTGGTGGTGGTAAGTGATTCACGATGGCGTCATCAAATCAGTTTTTGTAAAGTGATTTCGTGTATTGTTATTCAATAGATAGACATTTGTTGTAAAGTGTTTTTGCTTGTTTATTTAAGATCTTTTTTCTTTTGGCATAGAAGTTGTTCGGTTTTTATTGTCCTACATTCCAATGATATTTGAAATACACTTTAATTTTCATGCATATCATTCTAATTCGTGACTTTTCAGCTGGAGCCACGCTTACAGAAAAATATCCAACGGCTACAGCATGAAGAGAGTTTGCTGTCCTGGATACCAAGGGAGTGACTGTGCCACTCGTAAGAACACTTAATACTAAATACATTTTCTAATATTTATGCCCTTGACAACTTTTTTCTAAAATCATTGCGATTATATATATATATATACAATTCAAATGTTTCACATTTTTACAGCAATATGCCATACGAGTTGTGGAACAGGGTTCATTTGTTCATCTCCCGACAAATGTTCACCGGATCCTAATTATAAACCACCCACCACTACAACAAAGAAGCCTACCCCAAGACCGACAACGAAGGCCCCTACTGAGAGACCAGCAACGAAGGCTCCTACTGAGAAACCAACAAAAAAGGCCCCTACTGAAAAACCAAAACCAAACAAACCTACTGCCAAGCCCACGCCAGACAGTAAAACCCCAAAACCTAATGAATCAAACTCAAACAAAAGAGGGAAAGGCAACAATTAGACATTTCAACAGTTGATTGTTGACTACGATTTCAGCCTGAAACAGTTTGTTAGATATTTGTGTGTGTGTATTGGCTACAATTTATTTTATATTATGAAAGGGCTGCCTTTTAGATCCGAAGATGAAAATAATGTGATGCTTAATGTCCTTTAATTCTAGAGGAAAACAAGGGACTATCTTTCTACCTAAAATGTTGTAAATTGCATGTGATTGTATGTTTAAAATTATGTATTTTAAAGAATTTATACAATAAAGATTTTTATCCTTTTTGCCTTTTTTCTTTCGCAAATAACTTATTTGGGGATCATTAGTCAAGAGCTGTCTCTTGCAATTATCATTTAATAAAAACACAGTAAATAAAAACGTACAGTCAGTTTTGAATATGATAATTATCACTTTATAAACACTAGTGTCCGACTTGTACATGTATGCATCATTTATGGATATTATAAACAGGTAAAACACGCATATTAAATGAACGATATATTTTGAGATATAAATAGAAAAGAAAAATACTTATGTGATTTAATTCTTTTTTTTTATTATATTTTTACTTATTTTTTAGGGTTTGCGTTAAAAATTAAGGTTTTTGTCTGCAATCGTGTAAAAGAAGAAAGCATTGCAATCGGATGTAGATAAGTGATCATTCTGAATTAAAGATTGTTTGATATTTCTGCAAATTAAATAATATTTTTGCAAAGGCAAAAGAATTAGAGACATAACTACATTTAATACACGCATAATGTCGAAAGGAAACAGGGTTTTTTTCTCTTAGAGAACCTTTTATGAAATCAAACTAGCAGTGACAAAATAATAGTTCCTCTTTAATTTAGTTGATCATGGCATTGCTTCACAATAATGAAAAATAAAATTTTTGACTGATACTTGACGAAATAAACTACAGCCTTAAGGGGGATGTGCGGCCATCTTGTAAATTGACGATAAGAATATTAACATTTCTTGAACTGGCTTGTTTCTACCCGAAACCGGCCAAAAATGATGCCAAAAGATATAAAAGCAATAAATATGAAGTCCTGCGTATCATTTTGTTTAAAAAGTATGCATACAAGAACAGGACAGTGCCTTTTTAATCAATGTCGAACTACGTAGCTACAGACTTATTTTGAAATTTTGAAGATAAAAAATTTTTGAAAAAACTAAGAAGGGGGTTCATTGGTGTCCTCTCTACAACCATTTGTTGAGAAAAAGGTCTAAGTTTGCTTATTTTAAAAGTTTTAACTTTGTCTCAAAGTAGGGTACCCTATTTTTAAAATGGGCCTCATTTCCCACAAGATATATAGTTGTCTGTGTCTATGGAGGTACATTGAAGATATAGTTTCATTGAAATATAATGTATACATTTTTAATTTAAGACAATCACTTTTTTGAACCCAGATCCCCTTCTAAAAAGAATTTACTTTAATTTATGCCTAGAGAACTAAAAACAAAATAAAACAAACATGGGACAGGTATAAAAATGTATATCAAATTCAACACGGATTGTTTTGAAATGACATTTATTTTATTCTATGAAAATATAACGTCAGTGTGTCTCCATAGACACAGCAGTTCTAATTATAGACTGGATTTTTCTTGTTCTAAGAATAGATCCCTTGCCGACTAATAAAAATAGGGTACCCAATTTGAGGCAAAGGTACAGCATAAATGTGCAAGATTCAGACTTTTTCTCAACAAATTGTTGTAGAGAGGACACCTATGAACCCCTTTCAGATTTTTTTCCAGATTTTTAAATCTTTTAAATAAGTCTGTAGCTGCGCTGTTCGACAGCTGTTTTAAGTGATTTAAAATGCATTGTCCTGTTCTTATATGCATATTTTGCATACGAAACAATAGGTAGAATTTCATATTTATTGCTTTTATATCTTTTGGCGACAGTTTTGGTCAGTTTCGGACAGAAACAAGCCAGTTCAAGAAATGTTTAAATTCTTATGCTCAAATGCACAAGAATGCCGCACATCCCCCTTATCCACCCAAAAAGAAACTTAACTATTCATCGGGATGTTTGCTATGAGTCATGTTTATTAATACATATGTTAAATAGAAAACTGAAAATTAAATTACTTATTTCTTTTGAAATAAATTGTGCTATGTAAAAAAAGATATATTTGTGGTAACAAGTGTTTATACAAAAGTTTAAGTAAAAGCCATTACTTTGGATACTTTCATTTTACTCAAATTCTCTTCCAAGAAATGGCACGAAAAAACAATTCATTTTGATTGGTGAAAAACGAACAAAAGAAACGCTACCTATATAAAACTGGAATCGGGACCAAACTTGATTTGTGAGACATGGACAAGAAACTTATAGTCTTTCTGTCAGTAGTTTTGTTGCTGGGACAGATTTATGCCTCAGAAGGGTAAGTGTAAATTGGTTTTTATCTTGTCGAATATTTTGGTGAGAATTATCAAAATTTCACAGATATTAATTTGTTCTTAATTTTTAAATTAAAGTAGCATACATGTACGATCATTGTTAGACAGTTTGAAGTATTTCATATCTAACTATTGGTTATTAACTTTTCATCCTGGTCTCATTGATATCCTTCTATTGATAATATTAAGTGCGTTAAAAGACAGCTTTGTATATATATTTGGTTACTTTTATCTTATCTTAAAGCAGTTTTTATACATGGGATGATGAATTCATTAAAAAAAATTATTTTATAAAATTATTTCAGTAATTTCTGCACCACGAGAGTAATTCAATATGCAGCGCAGCATTACTGTTCGAATTATTCATGGTGGGGCTGGTGGTGGTAAGTGATTCACGATGGCGTCATCAAATCAGTTTTTGTAAAGTGATTTCGTGTATTGTTATTCAATAGATAGACATTTGTTGTAAAGTGTTTTTGTTTGTTTATTTAAGATCTTTTTTTTTTTGGCATAGAAGTTGTTCGGTTTTTATTGTCTTACATTCCAATGAATATTTGAAATACACTTTAATTTTCATGCATATCATTCTAATTCGTGACTTTTCAGCTGGAGCCACGCTTACAGAAAAATATCCAACGGCTACAGCATGAAGAGAGTTTGCTGTCCTGGATACCAAGGGAGTGACTGTGCCACTCGTAAGAACACTTAATACTAAATACATTTTCTAATATTTATGCCCTTGACAACTTTTTTCTAAAATCATTGCGATTATATATATATATATATATATATATATATATATATATATATATATATATATATATATATATTTTTTTTTTTTTTTTTTTTTCAAATGAAGCCATATGCAATCCACCTTGCAAGCAAAACCAGAGTTGTACATCACCGGGTACTTGCAAGCCTGATTCCATACCGGTGACTCCCAAGTAAGTCATATTTATATTTATTTACTATTATAAACTCAGCCTTAGTTCACCTTTGTACTTCTTTTTAAGTTTTAAATATAGATGATTTAAAGTTTGACAGAACTTCGATCTGCGTATCCTTTGTTTTAAATTTTTTTTTAATTGTTGCTGTTGTTTCCAGACCACCGGTCCAGGACTGGTGACCTCATAAATGTAGCCATGGCCTATTCAACAGCAGACGAGATGAAATCTAAATCAACTGAAATTTGAATTAAAATACGCTATTAGATATTGTAATGGACACATCTATAAGAAAAATATTCATAAATTTCTATGTTCATGTCCATGTACATATATTATGCTTGTTGTTGGCTAATATTGAAGAGCACTTTTACTAAAATAAAAAAAAACTTTTTTGTTCTGTGGTTTACAGTACAATCATGTAACACTGATAATAGTACAAGAGTTGTTAGGAAAATTCGCGGACAAAGTAATTTACGGAGAAATTAATTAATGTCCTTTGTATGATGACGTATGTTTTATTAAATGACTATCAATTGAAAATAACTTTGCAAAAAATCACAATATTTTTTTTTCAAAATACACAGCGATTTTTACTTTGCATGAATTTACGGAGCACCATTTCATATTTCCACGGCGTCAGGTGACATCAAAAACTGAAAGGCATTCCTGTCACACTTTTAATGTCATTTAACCCATTTATAAAATGCACCTTCATACCATTATTTGTCAAGTTTTTGTATAGTGTCTTTTGTGGCATATCGTAGATTATTTAGGTCCAAAAATCTCTGTTCACGCAGTTTCGACTTTAGTTGAGGATCCGTAGCTGTAAGCTCCGGTCTGTATGGGTATAGGGGTGCTTAAAATATCAGTTCTTCCATCTTTAAACCTCTGATTACAATTGTTAACCTTTGTTCTATAAAAATAGACACACGTGGGCCATCTCCATTTGCATCTAAGAACCTATTGGTCTCTATCGGAGATTTTCCTGCTTGCACACAAAATTTAACGACGGCCCGGTGCTCCAAGATGTCCACTGACGTTAACGTTTTTAACTCAGTTTTCAAGCGTTGGTTGTCCATATTCGGCGATAAAATGGTAAAAAAAAATTGAAACTCTCACAAACTGATCTTCGTAAATTAGTGTGACATCATATGAAATATGCATTTTTATGCGCTTAAAGGGTACATTTTTAATAAGAAAAAATGCGTACAAAATATAGAAATATACAAAACTGACATGCCCCGTGAAGCTTTTTTTATCATAATAATTTAAAAGCGTTATACTTTTTATGGTGCATTTAACTGAACCAAATCATCACATTTTTCTTAGAAAATATGTCAAATTTAAATATGAAAAGTTTTGCTGGTATCATCCGAATAGTCCACTCACAATCGAACTTGTCCACAAACTTTTCTAACAAACCTCGTATATGCTGTAAAACTAGAAAAATATCAATATGACCAGAAGGTTATCTTTTGAAAAGGCCTTTAAATTCATATGGATATTTTTTTCAATATTTTTTACTCGCAGGTCTCGAGTTCGAACACTGCAGGGACTTTTGTTTTCATAAATAGCGGTAAAATTTTAAAAGTTGATTTTTCCCAAAAAATTGAAAAAAAAAATTATATAATTTTCAAGTCGAACACATGCTAGAAATCCTTAATAAATTCAGAAGTTCGGGCTTGTATGCAGAACGTTTCCAAAAGGTGTGGTCACGATTTTAGTCAAAATTATTTTTCCGATTTTAATGTTTACAGTGCTTCAGTAAGGCATTTTTCATAGGCAACCAAAATTTGAGTTAAGCATTGAATGCTTAGGCCAATATTAAAATTATTTATGTTTCCCCTAACGCGACCGACCCAATTAAATCCCGCCGACTGAATTATTTTTTTTACCACGTTGAATAGAGATTTTTTTTTAAAGAAACTTAATTGTACCCAAATTCGTTTTTAGGAGACCCACATTTTTTCGTTTTACAATCATTTTGTTTGCCTTGATCATCAACATGGGCGGAATACTCGCTTTATGATCGATAACTTCGCCAGAATTTTCTCCGAAAGAGAAGTTGAAGTCGCCTTGTATTCTGAGTTCAAGATCGTGTAAATTAACCCCAAATACATTAAAATGATAATCATTTAATTCAAACGACGTTTCCATAGCCTCAGTTAACCACTGTTGTAATTAAAAATTTGCGATTGTCTTATTTTTTATGGGTTACAATATGAATACGGGTGCTGCAACATATAGCCTACTGTGTATTGAAAATTACAACTGATGTTTATTACTTTTAGTGTTGATATGACAATTAGTTGGTAACTTGTAATTAGTTAATAACTTTGCCAAATTAATGCTAAAATCTGCCCACAGTTATCTTAAAAATTAAAATGATCCTCTAAACAACGGTTGTAATTGGGTCAAATGGTTGGACTAATACCTTCAAAATACACAGAAGTACAGAGACTGATTTTATTTGTCACGTAGCTAACATCATGAACACAATTACAAAACATTTCATCTATAAAATGTATGAATACATCAAATTAATTGAATTTAATAGATTGGATAAGTTGTTTTAACTTTTAGAATTTGTTTTAATTTTTATTGACTTGCTTAAATTCTAATCCAATTTTAATTAAGGTTGAATCTGTGTATATCATCATTTCTGTAGGTTATGCCGTATCAAATAATGACAGTCTCCCTGATTTCTCAAAACTTCTCCCCACTTTTCTGTTAGGGAGAAATTAGTCTCCCAAAAATTAGGTTGGTACCTGTTATATGAAAGACTCTTTATGTTGTGAAAAGTTTAAACAGTCAAATTTCAAATAAACCGAAACAAAGGTTGGTTTTGGTGATTACTATAAATAAAGTGAAATTGGGTAAATTCACAAAAATCTTTATTATCTAAATATTGTTTTCTTCCCTGGCATTATGTTTCAAATTTCGGTTAATATTTCTTTGTATAGACACCTTTTTCCTTGTCAAAAAAGGATACTGTCTGCAAGTGTAGTGAGTTTGTGTAAACTTGATATTATAGTAACTAGAATCATTAAATATGACTTTACAAACATTTACATTTATTACGTTAAGTTTGTCAAATATTATTGTTTTAATATACTTTTAGACATTGTATAAAACAAATTTTTAAAAATGAATTGATACTTTGAAGTATGTACATTATCATTAAAATGATATTTAAATATAGGTTAACATGTACATCAACATCAAATGATAATGAATCTATTCTTGCACATCTAGTCATTGAATCAAACATGTTAAAATTTAAGATAAACAATATCAAATTGTGAATTCGATATTAATTTTGTTTTACATTCCATTAATACAAGTATTACAATTTGTTTTACAACTGATCAAATTTTTTTAGTTTTGTAATTAATTAAAGAATTGATTGTTTTTCCATTGTTAATTTATAGTGTAATTTTAATTATGCCCTGGCAGAAAAAAAATATTTTCCTACCTACCTACCCAACTTCAAAATTTAGGGTCGGGTTAGGGGAAACAAAGATATTTTTAATGATGGCCTTATTCTGGATGTCGTCGGTCCTGTAACACACCAAGCGTTTGCGCGGTATTCAATTTGTCTGCACCGCTTGGTGTGTTACAGGACCGACAACATCCAAAAATAAGCATTCAATGTATTTATATTCATACTGATGTCCATTTTATGAAATATGTGTGTATTGTCGCTGTAAAGCCATTATATATATATATTATATCAAAACCGCTTTGGTTGGCTTTTTTCGATAGCGTTACGATCAATTCTGTCAGCTACGTCAACCATAAACAATACACGCCGCCGGTGTAAAACCTTTACGATTGGTCAACTCCTTTTCTTAGGCGGAGTTTTCAGTACACGCTTATGCAATGCCAGAGCTGAAGGATTTTTCAGAACAGTTCATTTTACCCCAATATGGAGTTATTATCGACTATCTTCTACAGTGTATGTTTATAATAAATTCGTGCAAAACTCTCTCTCTTCCCACTCTCTCTCTCTCTCTGTGTAAACGGGCGTTAAACCATAGTCTCAAACTACGGTCTAGAGTACGGCGTTAAACAAAATATAATACTATAATACTTAAAAGTTGCATGTGATCCGCGTTCATTTCATGTACTAGTATATGCCGTAAATGTATAATGTACATGTATTACCTACCAACTCACCAGTCGAAGTGATAGATATGAATTCCTTGATTACACCTTTCGATCGGCAATCGACAGTCAATAAACGAATTGAACCTTTTATTGTCATTTAAAAAAATCTTTTTAATTTTTTTTCATTTTGACATTTCATGTTTAACCCATTCTTAAAGGTTTATATATGCATGATTCAATCTAGTTTCGTATACATTGTATTTAAAGTTTCGGATATGAGTTCATTCCCAACCAATGGCCAGAAACTTCCTGGTGTAGAGCCATTGTTAGAGTACGTGACGTCTTCATTAAGATCATTATCATTCTTGTATTTTAAGCTGTTTAACCACTTCTGTGCCACGGGGCCGATTTTGGGCCGATTTGAACTTGACACTTTTTCCATCTGATTTATCCATAATATATCAATAATTATAAAAGCATAATATGTAAGACTAAATAATAAAATGATATTTTATGATTTGTCGACATATTGACTTAATACATTGTTTTTTAGAATTAAATTAAATTTAAGCTACAAACTAAACCACATATCTGCCATATAAGCGAGTCGTTATTTGTTGACAAGTTATATTTTATTGCTGCAAAACATTGTGCGGGAATGGCACATTTTGTATAGGTTTCATGCATATGTATTATTGTATCGTGATTTATACTTTTCTGTACATAATTTTGTTCCGTATATTTGTTTGTCACTCTTGAAAATCCATCACCAGCAGATGATTATTCTGTCCGAAAGTAGTTGAAAAATACGTCTGAATAACCGTTCTGATTAAAAATTAATTTTATTTTTTTTATATACATTCCATATATTCCTTGCAACACATGTAACAATAATGAATAAATTCAATATTTCATCTCCATAACTGTAAGTAATAAAAGAAATGAATTCGAAGTATGCGGCGATTTATTTATTAAAGAGTCATTTTACGTAAATGACGTCATAGTAACACGTGCGTTCTGCTTTACGCTCTGCAAGATGGCTGGCGTTTGCTTCCGTGTAATGCCACCTGAACCAGTGCAAAATAAACCATTTTCCGGTAATACAGGGCCTAAGAATATGCCACCGCGAAATGCATATCTCCTCTGCAGTATTTCCTGTTGTTTTCCAACCTAAACCTCATCAGAGAAGTTGTGCGACAAACGAATAGGTATTGTATTCCATAGTTGTTATGAATGTTGTTATATACTGCATCATATAAAACAAAATGATTTTGCAAATAATAAGGCAAATATAACAAGATAGACCAGATAAACACGTATAATGTAGCAAGAAATCTATATTCGTATATAAAAAACGAGTACAATTGCAATACCTTGTTTTGTTGTTTGGGTAATTCCATTTAGTAGAGGTTTTTTTCTTCAAAGAACTACATATCGCTGAAATTTAACAGAAATTACCTTAGTAATAAGACGGAAGGAAATATAATATTAAGTTATACTCTGTCCCAAGATATCCTGAATTCACATTTTGCTTAATTACTCAATATTCATAAATACATCAGGGTTTAAACGATGTTCATTCAAAAGTATGAACAATTTCCAAGATTTTTCAGTTGAAACGCACCCGTTAACTTATCAGGTTTCAATACAAGGCTAAAAAATGTGATGTCTACGGGGATTTTGTATTGCAGTAACCCCGGATAATAACGTTGAAAAATTGCGCGAGGTATTCCGAGTGATTCCGAATGGAGAAAAGATGTAAACATTCCCCATTATAAATCTCCGTAAGAAATCTATTTTCGATCATGTGATTGTTTTCTCGTGAAAAATGATAATGTGTCAATGAAGATACCTTGGAAAATTTCCCTTTCATTGAATTTAATTGCACTTCTTTCACAGGTATGTATATTTTTATCAAAAATCGATCAAATGTGCTGCATATATATCTTGGGACAGACTATAATTGAATAATTAATACTATGACAAAATTATTTAAGGAATAAGGAATCATTCTTTAAGTATTATGTAATATCTGTCTTTATGCACAACCTGGACCAATGGAAATATCCCCTACAAGAGCAAGACCAATCTTACTTTTTCTTACTATGCCATATAAACATGGGGCTCGTTTCAGAAAACTATGATCTTATGACTAAGATCTATCTTGTCCAATCGCAACTTCTCGGGCCTTTCCGGTAGACTCGGAAAACACTGACGGCGTGCTGCAGTATACCGACACATTTGTTCAATTGCATAAAAAAATGACTTAGAATTGGAATGTGATTGTAAAATTTCATTTTTAAAGAGATATTCATGTCTGCAATCTAAATATACATAAATCTCAAAATGTCTAAAAAATCCCGTAAGCACCCTTTTCTCATGGGCGCAATCATATATATTTCTATTTTCTCTTTTGTTTTTTCTTTCTATCATTATCTTGTTATTTAAATAAATCCTTTATTACTATATTCTTTATAAGTTAGTAAAATGTCCATGTAAAACTTGAAAAGTATACGCTATTAGTATTATAAATATGTATACCTTGATCTTAGATGGAGAGAACTAATATAGGCTATTTTTGCCTGCTGTTCAATCCGTGTTCATTTATATACTTATATGTATATTTTTGAATAAAATATTTCTTAAACTAAACTATACTCGGTAGATGTAAATATATCTGAATGCATTCAAACAACATCTACCGTGTGTACAGGCGCAAATTCAGCGGTAAAAGAAGTAAAGATTTCTAGGAGTGCACTATACCTTATGAAAATACCTTTTATTCTTTGAGTTGTATGTATAATTTTAGTATATAAAACATATCAATGTATTTGTTTAACAAAATATCTTACAGTATTAAAGATTCTTCAAACGAGCACATATTCATACTGTGGTTCCATCAATATTCTTTAAATACCAATTTTCGTGGAGTTGATCCATGAAATTTAATGTTCATTAAAGTGCAATTTCTACAAACATTTTGTATTGATAGGATCATTGGCCATGAATTTACGTATCCTTGAAAACTGATTTTCACTGATCCACCAAAATTGATACTAACGAATATTAATGAAACCACAGTATATGAAACAATTCAAAGAACATGCATTTTTATATTTTTCTTATTCTGAAAAATATACACCCTGTCAAATAATGCAAAGGTTAATGTATTATGAGAAAAATATATAACGTCAGGTCCTTGTGAATATTGGTTTGACGTTCAATAACATAGCATTATTAATATCCGGTATCCGTTATTCTAAAAGTCGATCTTGTCGACAGAATTAATTTAAGTTAATGAAAGTCGCTGAGGTAATGAAAACTAGAAAAACGATGTTTTATAAGATGATGACGAATAGCTTAATCAGGAACTCGGGGTAATGATGAGGTTTGTTGTCGTTTCCATTTTTGTTTTAAAAAAATGAAAAAAAAGAGCGAAAAAACAGTGATTGATTTGCCGATATGATATTTTGTGAAGACAATTCTAGTATAAGTATTATTTCTTTAGTAGTCAAAACGTCTATCGGACCAGACCATCCACCTGTTCTCAGATGATTTATATTATATGTCTGTTAATGATAATTTTGCATCTTGACTTAATTTCAATAAGTTTGTAATTTTGTATTTTATACTAAGTGTACACCATATAATTGATTAATTTTCTTGTCATTGTGATGAACGTTTCTATGGGCTGTCACTTAAGTACATTCATCTTAATGATGATGGTAACAATTTTAAGGGATATATTTTCTTCTTCGTAGATCTGTGATGCATTTGCACGGGAAAATAAAATAAGAATACTTTGGAGAATTCTATTTGTTTTAAGATGTTTGCTTAAAATGAGCATGTGTGTGTATGGATGTCGATGTCCCGCTAAATAGTAGGGGTTTTTTTTCAAATGGAGACAGCATTGATATTCCAACAATCTAAGCTGATTAGGACTTGGGTTTATTCTCTGGGCATTAATACAAAAATATTTGTTCAACCTGGGTAGAGTTCAGTCCTATTTCAGCCAGACCTGCCTTACTACATGTATTTATGATCGGTTACGCTACCAAAATGGTAAACATAACATCAACATGTGTTGTTAATATACGTCATTAATGACTCCGATACCCTCGTTAATCCGGTTTTGATTAGTCAACGAAACTGCTGCATTTTATGGGCGTACATTTATACCTGAATAAGCATATGCACAATAAATTGTTGTTTTTCTGCTTTTATAAAACAGACTGTATATTTAGCCACTGTGTATTTGGCCGAAGCAGCTTTAAAAACCGGATAAGTCTTTTTTAAATGAAAAAAATACCTCAACACAGATGGTTGCAAATTTTGTTACCTCATAATATACAGTTATAAATAAAAAATATAATGATGATATCAAAATAAAGTATAGCTGGTAACGTTATACCCGGAACTGGTAGAAACCAAACAATTAGAAATTATTCCCAGGAACCATAATTTAGATATATAGGGTTCCTGTTAAACCATTAAAGTCAAGAACCTTAATCAAGTAACACAGCTGACAGCATTAAGAATGCAACAGCACTTAGCTTTAGTAGCTTTAGATTCTTTTCAATTTCAGCAGGAGGTAGCAGCAAAATGAATAGAGACTATTAATGAAATAAAAATATTATTTAGATATTGAATATTTAATGTAATATCTGTAGCTTTTACTTTTACAATCTGTACAGAATTCCTGTACAGTTACAAAGAGTTTCCTTTATTTTCTAGATAAAGGTTCATGTCTGAAAAAAGTCTTTTAAGAAATGATATTCAAAGTATGTTCATGGAGTGTTTCTGTAATGAAATATAAAAATATATTTCAAATAAACTTATGATTTTTGAAACATTCTCTTGACACTAACGAGAACACAATTTAATAGAGAAAATAGGAATCTATTTGCAATTAGACAAATATGCATAAATGACGTTTTGAAAGTTATACCCGGTATATGTGTTTCATTGTGCACCCTGATTTCTGTTTTCAACAGAACCCTGTAAAGTAAGATTACTATACGCAAACAAGAACAGTACGACCTATAAACCGTTCCTGAGTACACAAACATTCCTCCGTGATGTGGCAAAAGGTACGGTCTCACTTATATGTACTAACATCGCGAGTCGTAAAATAAGTATTCATTTTCAAAGACCTCATTTCGTAAAATTATTTTTTTTGTATTAACTTCTATACAGTTGCATAAACATTTTTAACAATTAAAAAAAAAGTTTCGACGCATTACAAATTGTTTTGTTTATATCCGTGTCACTTTATCCGACTCTATCCTTCAGCCTGTAGATTATGAGATCATTCACCATTTGAATTGCAACAGCTTCGATTTGCAACAGCTTCGCTTTTGGTAAAAAAAAATAATAAGTACTTGACTATTTAACGTTGAAGAGAAAGGATGTATTTCCAGGATTCAACAAAAGATGGATAGGAAAGTGTTATTAGTTTGCCTTTGTGTGGCTGTGTTTTCTTCACTGATCGCATCCTCCCAGGGGTAAGGAATATGTTTACTAGTACTTCAGACAGTTTTTTAATTTAGCATTATTATTTTATACACATTTAGGTTACTTATCATTATATTTATTATTCAAATAAATATCAGTATAATGGTATTTGTGTACCTATAGTGCATAGCTTTAAGAAAAATCGTTGGCGTTTTCTGTTTTCCTAGTTAGCCTTTACTATATCAACTCTCCATTATTTTATGCTCACAAAAAAAATCTAGGTGGTTTTTTTGTTCCTCCATCCGCAAGCAAATTAAAATATATGGCTTTAAAATTTTCAGTCTATGAAGTTAAACATTTAAAAGTCTAGCACGCATATACAAATATCAATGTGTTTGTTTGTTGGGATGTGTTGGGTTTTTTTTTTGTTTTTTTTTTTTGGATAAAACTTATCAAAAAGTGAAATATGTTTACGATGCGTTTTTTCTCTCTCTCCAATTTAAGGGGGTTTTGCAGCAGAATTCAATATCATTACCACTATGGGCGTTATTGTACCCATTATTCCTGGCTAAACGGATGGTATGTAAATATTTTCAAACTAAAAACCGTTTTTTAAATACTAATATATTTTTTTTACAAACAAAAACATTCGATTGATATTGTATATAACATTTATTCCTCATATATTGCAATTGATTACAATAAGTACCAAGTTGTCTGTTACATGTTATAAGAATTTTAAACATCTAGAAAAAATGTAATTTTCTGTTATAGGAAACATTAGCAGTACAAAAATATAGCCAGTGTTTTTAAAAACGTTTTCAAGAAAATTATATAAACAAAAATAAATAATTCAAATCACAATTTATAACCTAAATCCTTTTATGTAGTTTTATATTGTTCACTTGGTCAAATAAATTACATCGTTTGCATTTTTAGGTTACACAATGAAATGATTTCGTAACAAATCATTTCCTATTTTCCAATGAAAACCCATTAAAGCTAGGAGAGTGTATTTTTCTTGCATTACCTTTTTTGTTTGAATTATTTGTACCAAAATTATTTTCACATGATTTGAACTGAATGTTTAGTAATTGCTTCATTTTCCACATAATTCACGTACAGTCAGCAGTTTCTAGGAGGGTACATTAATTCAATTATAACGATCAAATGACAGTCTATATTTTATAACTATATAACAATAACTCTTCAGTAAAAAAAATGTCATTATTTTTAAAGTGCGTCATATTTTACCGAACAACGAAAAAAGACTTCCCTTGTCACCTAAGCGACTCAGATATCCCGAAAAATATAGTTTAGCAAAGTACTAAACATATGATGAAACCTCACTGATGCTTGTTTCTTTCTTGAAGCAAGCACTATGGTCACCGACTGATTCTAGTTGCCCATGTTGTGATGTATTGCTGTCCTGGTTTTAAAGGAACTGATTGTACAACGCGTAAGAAATTATTGCTTTGCAATTATATCAAAAACCCTTTCCTATGTGTATTAAAATATAATACTGATTTAACTACCCTTTGCCTTAAAGCAATCTGCACAACACCATGTGAACCTGGATACAATTGTAGTTCTCCTAATGAATGTACCCCAGACACAATTATTATCGGTAAGTTACATGTACCACAACAGTTTAGTCTCTTTTGTCTTTCTATCATACATATATCAGTGATTTTCATAATTTTTCAGGCACTACAAACAACCCCATCAGTACCAGTACTGCGGTCAATGAAAGTACCAATGCTACTATTTGGACTAGTGAAAGTATCAGTGCCACTACTGAACCCAGTCAAAGTACTTATTCAAGTACTGAACCCAGTCAGAGTACTTATTCAAGTACTGAGCCAAGTGAAATAGTCAGCTAGCTGATGGCTATGATTCTCTCAAATGAATATTTAGAGCTTTATTTATATTCATCAAACAGATCAATGTAAAAGAGTATATGTAACTTGCACTCTTTGTTTCTTCTCTCTACAAATGAATAAAAGTCGAGGTATTCAACAATAATTTCAGATTCTAAATTATAACGAATACGGATGTACTGATATTTCTTTCTAAATCAAATTACAGTGTATTTTGTAGTACCATTTTTTGTTTTTATTCTGTTGTCCAAAATGTTAAGAAGAACAATATGGAAAGATTGACTAGTAGCACATACCATGCTTCTAAATATGAAGTATTCATTGTTACGTTGAATGTACTTTGTGTACAATGTTTTAAGTCTTAAGGATTCTTCTTAATGATCCGAATGTCGACTACCAAAGCTTTTACAATTGGCAGGAACAATTCAAATATACTTACTGTACGGGATACTGTACAACTAATAAAACTTAAAGTGCTGTGTATGTTATGGGTGTTAAGATCACCAGGGATGCACATCTAGTACTTTTAAAGTCATAATGCAAATTCAATATAAAATGTCGGTATTTGAGTCATAGTCTGGGGAGTATAAAAAGTATTTGAATTCGTGAAATGGAGATTGTATAAAGTATGATGGATGATACGCCTAAATGTAATTTAGTAAAACTTGCTCCTCACTCCTATGTTGAACATTTTACAGACAAATCAAATGTAGGGAAACATTTTACGTATATTTCTCGATGAAGACCCCCTCCCCCGACATAAGAATAAGAACCTCGCACTCAGGGAAAATGAACTTTGAAAGAGAATTCCATCCTCATGATGTTTATTTCCCACTTCAAATGCTCAATGTCCAAGAGAAGATTTTAAAATCAATGCATTTTAATTCGATGGCCAACAACGTTATTATATCAGGAGGCCAAGAACGTAACAATTTTAAAAAGGCAACCTTTCCAATAATCATTATGTTCACTACGTTAGCCTGTTCAATGTTCAATGTTTAGGAATTTAAAAAAATTACGAGAAAAAAATGCCTCTTTACTATATTATGAATAGAGCCCCGCTCTTACAACCAATGACTCATATGTAATGATTTTTAAAAGTAAATTTATACTTTCTTGATGATTCTAGCCCTTTATCCCGTTTGCCTTCACAACGTCCAAGATAAAATGTTTTTAAAGAAGTTGATGCATATACGCTGTATTATCAACAAAGATTTTAACTTAGAATAAATACCAAAGTACAACATCTATATGAGAAAGAGAACGTGATTTATAGATTATTGATCAGTTATGCTTCATTGTATTAGAGACAAATTGTATTATTCGCAAAACACAAATACGATTAAAGATTTGTTCTTAATAAAAAACGTCAAATATTTCAAATTGTTAATTTTTTTATAATTCACAGCGACTGTTAAAAAAGTACAAATAAATGTTTGAACATCATTGGACACAAATAGCTGAATTGTCAGAAAATGGTCGGTGCACCTACGTAGGTCATACAATGCATCGTATTTAAGCAACATCTGGATTTATGTTGTGTACATACAGAGCAATCATCAAGTATATTATCGAAATAAGCTAGACAACTTAATTCACGCCACTCACTACTTAATACATATTAAATTGGTTCCATTGGTGCATTAGTTTGTAGTAGTAAGATGGTTATTTTAAAAAAGCGTTATACTGTAAAAATAAAATTTGTACCACTATGAGAAACTGAAAAGTGTACAGTGTAGACATAATATCAACAAACGTGTAAATCAAAAGTCGTTATACTGGGAGTCAAAGAACACATACATGAATAGCGTAAATCAAAGGAGGGAGAGTATTTTGTTTACTATATTATTTAATAAAATGAAACTACTAATTAACTGAAAAAAAGAATATTTAAATTCATGACCTAGCGCAAAAGATTGTGTCAGAAGTGACGGCTATAGAGATGGAAGTAACATCCCATGTAAAGAAGAAAGAATGACCATATGAGCCTGGGTACAGTTGTAAGTCTCAAGACGAGTGTACTTCGGACCCAAATTTTGTTAGTAAGTTAGTTTCATTTCTTAAAGGGGTATGGTCACGATTTTGGTCAAAATTTATTTTCTACTTAAATGTTTACAATGCTTCTGTAAGGCAATTTTAAATAGGTAACGAAAATTTGGGTGTCACACGTTGAGTTATAAGCGAGTTACAGAGCTTACAATTCATTGCTATGTAAACAAAGCTTTTGTTAACATTTTGAATGTTGAAGTGAAAATTCAAGTTTCAGACCTAAAATGAATGTGTTAAACACTAGGAGCTGTTTATTTATGCTTAAAATGAAATCTTTGTTTGCATGACAAAGAATTGTGAGCCATGTATATTGCTTATAACTCAACGACTGACTCTCATATTTCATTTGATCATAAGAAATTCATTACTAAAGCATTGTAAATTATTAAAACATAAAAATAGAATTTGACCAAAATCGTGACCATGCCTCTTTAAAACACATTAGCGCCAAATCAACCATCTACATTAAATGAGTGAAATTAGTCCAATATTTGATGTTTTGTTATAGTATTTTAAAACATTGATCATGAGATAAGTAAAATGTCTTCCTGAAAACCTTCCGCCACAAAATGTAATTCTTTACATAAATCTTAAGATATGTGATTTTCCTTAATTATTATACTGAAAATAACTTATTTGATATTTTTTAATATAAATATAAGTAGAATTTATATGAGTAGAATTAATATATGATGCAGAAGTTTTAGAATAGAGGTGACCTAAAATGTCTACATAAAAGTAGAAGAATCAACCTTTTCAAGGCTATCGATACATCAGTATGGAAAGCATCATATTACAATTATTGACTATTCGTCTATATAGAGTTAAATAGTGAGAATATACTACTGAATATAACAAAAGATAATATGAACCATCTAAAAGATCTTTATTTACGAAAGTGTATTACTGCTAAGAGTAAAATTGGTTGCATTTCTTTCATACAGTGTTCATCGTAAAATTGATTGAATTTTCAGTAGGCTAAATAATCACACTATGGAGGACTAGAATATGATAAAGAAAAGTAAGTCGCTCAAAACAAGATTTTTAGGATGAATGGAACTCTGAAAAGATTTTAGCATATATGTTTTATCAAGATATGATTTTTTACATAAATAAATTTACAAAGTTCATTCTTCTGTTTGATTTTATTTATATATCATGCATTTTTAACCGCAAATTTAAAACTATAAAATTATTCTATAATATAATATATATATAATATATAATATAATTATATAAAAATATTCTAACCAATACTTTAAAAAAAATTCTTACAAATAAGTCATTTAAAACATTTAGGAACATGCGGGTTTATATTTTTTTTTAAACAATGAAATCTTATTTCAGAAATGATACTCTAACGATCCGATACCTGGAAGTTTTGTGTAGTATTCTATTTGAAAACACAAACCACCTGTATAAGAATGATACAAATCGCCCAATACTGTCTAGATCTGCTTTGTGAATTCGGTGAAAACGTTAAACATTATCAAATATTATTTGTATTATTTGACCTAATGACCGACTACTATTTGATTTCAGGTACCATGATTTACATTACTACTGACAGTTCTGATTCGACTTTGTCGCCCAACTTGCCTAAATCTGAAAAGGTGTATGATAAAAACAACACCAAATCAAGTGGATCGGTCAACAACTGAACCTACTGGTTGGTAAACAACTCTGAACCTAGTGTATCGGTCAACCAACTCTGAACCTAGTGTATCGGTCAACAACTCTGAACCTAGTGTATCGGTCAAGAACTCTGAATCTAGTGTATCGGTCAACAACTCTGAACCTAGTGTATCGGTCAACAACTGAACCTAGTGTATTGGTCAACAACTGAACCTAGTGTATCGGTCAACAACTGAACCTAGTGTATCGGTCAACAACTCTAAACCTAGTGTATCGGTCAACAACTCTGAACCTAGTGTATCAGTCAACAACTCTAAACCTAGTGTATCGGTCAACAACTCTGAACCTAGTGTATCAGTCAACAACTCTGAACCTAGTGTATCGGTCAACAACTCTGAACCTAGTGTAATGGTCAACCAACTCTGAACCTAGTGTATCGGTCAACAACTGAACCTAGTGTATCGGTCAACAACTGAACCTAGTGTATCGGTCAACAACTCTAAACCTAGTGTATCGGTCAACAACTCTGAACCTAGTGTATCAGTCAACAACTCTGAACCTAGTGTATCGGTCAACAACTCTGAACCTAGTGTATCGGTCAACCAACTCTGAACCTAGTGTATCGGTCAACAACTGAACCTAGTGTATCGATCAACCAAATCTGAACCTAGTGTATTGGTCAACAACTGAACCTAGTGAATCGGTCAACAACTCTAAACCTAGTGTATCGGTCAACAACTGTGAACCTAGTGTGTCGGTCAACAACTCTGAACCTAGTGTATCGGTCAACAACTCTGAACCTAGTGTATCAGTCAACAACTCTGAACCTAGTGTATCGCTCAACCAACTCTGAACCTAGTGTATCGGTCAACAACTGAACCTAGTGTATCGGTCAACAACTCTGAACCTAGTGTATCAGTCAACAACTGAACCTACTGTATCGGCCAACAACTCTGAACCTAGTGTATCGGTCAACAACTTTGAACCTAGTGTATCGGTCAACAGCTCTGAACCTAGTGTATCAGTTAACAGCACTAAACCTAGTGTATCGGTCAACAACTTTGAACCTAGTGTATCGGTCAACAACTCTGGACCTAGTGTATTGGTCAACAGGACTAAACCTAGTGTATCGGTCAGCAACTGAACCTAGTGTATCAGTCAACAACTCTAAACCTAGTGTATCGGTCAACAACTCTGAACCTAGTGTATCGGTCAACATCTCTGAACCTACTGTATCGGCCAACAACTCTGAACCTAGTGTATCAGTCAAAAGCACTGATACTTGCCTATCTTTTGAGACTTTGTTAAAAACAATAAATGGCTATTGATGCATCATATAGCAAATAATTTACAAGTTTTCCTTATTCATGCATATTATAATCATAAAATAAACAGATACATGTTTTGGGACAAAAAACAATGATGCATGAATAGAAGCTATTAAAATTTTGAAATATTGCAAATCTGTGGGTCGTTGTAATAATGACTAAGATGCTTAAATTTTTCATTTCAACAATCAAATACAGGAATAACATGTGTTACAGTCATTACACATGATCTATTGATACCCAAATGATACTGTTATGTTATACTTCATAAACCAGGACATGCAAACGAGTCGTTTTCCATACACGGAACAAATAAAATCAAATAATACAACAAACAAATAATGACAATAACTAAAGGGGTGGAAATAATTGTTCAAAATAAAAAAAAAATAAAGTAAAATTTAAAAAAAAAAACAACTAAAACTCAAGAATGGGTACTTCGTGATTAGGAGGCTCGGTGGTCAACAAATCAACCATCAGATCAACCTAAAAATTTAGGATAAGATGTGTTAACCTATGAATTGTTTTTAATCAAAGAAAAAATCCCCAAATTTTAACTTTTAACGTTGACCATTTTCGATATAGAGCTCGTCTTCTAAAGAATATCAATACAGTCTAAGAATGGCCACGACCATCGGACCGTCTTAAGAAAAGTTCAAACTCTTCCATTTTTATTCTTTTTTTGAAATTTCAAAAAAAATCCTTTAAGCTCACCTGAGTAGAAGAGTTATTTTTGATTAACTTGTCAGTAATCTGCGGTTCTGTAATCAATGTTATCTTTATTTTTCACTGCGTTATCTTTTTATTTTCTTCTGTAGATAAAGATAAAAGCTTGCATTACTTAAAATTACTATAAAAGCAAGCAAATATGCTGATAATTCAAATTACTTTTCATACAATAACCCTTGGGGTTAGAAATGGACAATATTTTATTCTCCAGTGTCTCATAGATATATATTCATATAGTAAAAATCTTTCTGGAAAAATGATATTGTGTTAATGGTTGTTAAAGTAATGTGGAAGCAATCTACAATGTAGTCCAGAGATTCAAAACTGTCAAAAGTGGGGTCCTATTTCAATTTCAACATAGCAATTAAACAAAATCCTAATCTTATGAAGCAAGATATTTCTTTCTGCAGAATATATATATAAAATAATAAATTTTTAGATTTATCATACAACCAAGTGAAGAGAGTCATAATCGGGACGGGACCGAGAGTTTGCATAGAAATCCAAAAAAATAGGGGGAAAAGTTTAAATTTATTTATTATATTAACGTATTCTCATATTGTAAGACATTTCCAATTTTGGGAATATAGGAGGAAGTGTTACATTTTATCAAAAGAATATAAAACACACAAAAAAGGAAAATATACCGAGTGTACCAATTGTGAATTTATCATTTTAGAGAACGAAGACAAAATTTTTAGTATTATTCATTCTAAAATTATTTACTCCTTATTGTTGCCTTTCCTGAGTTTATGGTATGACTAATACTAAAAATAAGTTGAGAACACCGATCATACATTTTTAAAATGCATTAAGTGTGAAACAGATTTCACATTCGTGTTACCTCAGTATACATTTCCTATGACCGTTTGACTATCGGTATTTAAGGATTAGAAAAAAAAATCGTTTACATCTAACGTCCCTCGAGTCAACAAAAGATGGATAAAAAAAATGTTGATCGTTTGGTCATGTGTGGTATTGTTTGCTTTACTGATCTCTCCCTCCCAGGGGTAGGTAAAAATTATGTAATTACCTCATACCATATAAATATACAATTAGTTTTATTTACATTAGGTAGAATTTATCATATCGTTATGTTTACATTCATAATTTAAATTTATATTCATATTATTCCATGTACATTATCATAATACATCTACAACAATCCTTTTTTTTGTTGGGAGGGGATCCATCGCTTTAAATTACTTTTTTTAAATTAAATTTTTGAATTATGACAGGCTATTGCGATAAGTAATAATAATTAATTTTTGTTTGAGCGGTAAGATTTGGTCAAATTAATTGTATTAATTTCTATTAATTACAATTTTTCTTGTTTATATATTAATAAACAAATTTGAACAGTTTCTGATTTATCTTATGTTTGCATTTTAAGCTTCATTTTGAAGTCTAAACCCCAATCTGATACTCCTTTGACTGTAACCATGCTTTTATCATATGACATTTGAACAATATTCATTCTTAAAAAGGGGGTTGGGGTTCAAGAGTCGGAGAAATTTCAGATTATCTAAACCTTAGCTCCAGGGGCCAAAATCTTTCAAATTGGTAATAAGAGACCTGCAGGTATTTATTGGTCAATCTTTTAATTATATTCACAGTTTCATTTATAATGCACACAAAATGTATACAGTTTATATCTACAAGTATTCAACATTTTGTTTGTTTTGAACGGAAAACCGGTAAGAGTCTGACAGGTTTAATGTTCGAGTTTTTATTCTGCAAAAGTTCTTTTTTTTAAGACAAATTTGCTCTATATATATCCATACAAAGGCAAACAGGCACAAACAAGAAAATTGAGACAGAAACTCTATTTCATTTAACCTGAATTTCTTCATTTTCTTCAGAACATGGTGCTCCAAGCAAGCAGTTCGATACTCCTCTTAGAAATACTGTACAAAACATTCCTGGTGGAATTGGTCCTGGTATGAGCTACTACGTTTTTTATCCGAAAAGCATGTACATATACAAATAAAAAAATAGGCAATTTTTATAAACAATTGTATTGTAAAGAGCTTTGAGCAAAATTATATGAATAATTGTTTTGATAATCATTTGATCAGTATATCATATGGATATCGAAGAATTAGCACAAATTACCTGAAGAGAGAGTGTTGTCCGGGATACCTAGGAACATACTGTGCTACACGTGAGAAACTTCTAATCAAACAGTATTTCTCTCAACATATCTAAATTTTTCCATTATTGTTACTGTCGTATTTCATCGCATAATACAATTCGAATGTTTTACTTTTTAACAGCAATATGCCATACGAGTTGTGGAACAGGGTTCATTTGTTCATCCCCAGATAAATGTTCACCTATATATATAGATCCTAATTATACAACCCCCCCCCACTACAACAAAGAAGCCTACCCCAAGACCGACAACGAAGGCCCCTACTGAGAGACCAACAACAATGGCCCATACTGAAAGACCAAAACGAACAAACCTACAGCCAAACCAACGCAAGACCATACTGCCAAGCCCACGCTAGACAGTAAAACCCTAAAAACTAATAAATCAAACTCAAACAAAGGAGAAAAAGGCAACAATTAAAAATTTCAACAGTTGATTGTTGAGTACGATTCAACACTCCGTGTTTTTATTATTATTTATTATTATGTAATGGCTGCCTAATAAATCCGTAAATGAAAATGATGGGATGCTTAGTGTCTTTTAATTCTAGTGGAAAACAAGGTTCTATCTTTCTTCTTAAAATGTTGTAAATTGCATGTGATTGTATGTATGAAATTATGCATATTAAAGAATTATATATCATAAAGATTTCTACCTTTTTTGTTTTTTTTTTCTTTCGCAAATTACTTATTTGGGGATCATTAGTCAAGATCTGTCTCTTGCAATTATCATCTAATAAAAACACAGTAAATAAATACTGTTAATTTTGAATATGGCATTCAAAAATTGGAATACTTTATAGACACTAGTGTCGGACTTGTGCATATATGCATCATTTATATAGATATCAAAATTAATTATTTACAAAGAAAAGAGGTGAAATTGTGCAAATATTAAATGTACGATATATTTTGAGATATAAATAGAAAAGAATAATACCTCTGTGATTTTATTCTTTTTTTGCTGACAAGGTCGTCGTATCGACCATAGAACTTACGAAAAGATGACTTTAAACGAGACTGTTGATAGTCCTGTTTTATCAACTTGTTTGTCAGTAGCTTGCCTCGTCTTAGAAACTGTTCATACGAAGAGCATGCCCTTGCGTATCGAATTAACTGAGAGACAAAAACACCATATGCAGGTGATGAAGGTATATTGCTACATAAGTAAGGAAAGTTGACTATAAAAAAATTGAAGTCATCGCGTTTATCATAAAGGTTTGTTGTTAGGTTACCATCAATGTCCATTTCCAGTAAAATATCCAAATATGAAACAGATGACGCTGACTCTGTGGTATCTTTTATTTCAAGTTCACTGGGATATATCGAGCTGGGATATATTGATCTGGCTTGTTTCTACATACAAAACAACAGGTAGAATCTCATATTTATTGCTTTTATATCTTTTGGCAACAGTTTTGGTCAGTTTCGGGCAGAAACAAGCCAGTTTAAGAAATGTTTACATTCTTCTCCTCAAATGTACAAGAATGCCGCACATTCCCCTCTAAATACCCAAAAAGAAACTTAACTATTCATTGGGATGTTTGCTATGAGTAATGTTTATCAAAAAGTAAACTGAAAATTAAATTACTAATTTCTTTTGAAATAAATTGTGGTATGGAAAAAAAGATATATTTGTGATAACAAGTGTTTAACTCAAAAGTTTAAGTAAAAGCCATTACTTTGGATACTTTCATTTTACTCAACTTCTCTTCCAAGAAATGGCACGAAAAAACAATTCATTTTGATATGTGAAAAACGAACAAAATAAACGCTACCTATATATAACTGGAATCGGGACCAAACTTGATTTGTGAGACGTGGACAAGAAACTTATCTTCTTTCTGTCATTAGTTTTGTTGTTGGGGCAGATTTATGCCTCAGACGAGTAAGTGTAAATTGGTTTTTATCGTTGTCGAATATTTTGGTAAGAATTATCAAAATTTCACCGCTATTAATTTTCTCTTAATTTTTAAATTAAAGTAGCATACTATTATTGTTAGACAGTTTGAGAAGTATTTCATATCTAACTAATGGTTATTAACTTTTCATCCTGGTCTCATTGATATCCTTCTATTGATAATATAAAGTGCGTTGAAAGACAGCTTTGTAAATATATATATATATATATAAACACAAAGAATAAGTCCAATGCTCAAACAACTTTTATCTATAGCGCTTTCGCCCTACCGGGCTCTTCAGTAGATTTAAACAAAGTAAACAAGAACATTATGACGTCAAACTCGTGACGTTAGACAACGTTATACAAACATAGTGTTGAAGACGTGATTATGACGTCAAAACATAGTGACGTCAAAACAATATACAGTGTATAGTATAAGAGTCAACACAAAAATAATGATAAAAGTCCAGTGTCTCTTGTACATAATTACATACATATATGTACAGTTGAAGAGATATTATACGTAAATGTTAAAATTAACAATATTAAGAATTTAACTTTGGTTTAAACAGTTTAACAAAGTGATTTTCTTTAGCTTTACGCAATTGTTCATTGTTTTCTTTAACTTTATAAAAGGGGAAAATATAAAACATTCCCTTTCCGCATATATCGAAATGGCCGCTGCATGGTGTGTTCCTCACAGATGGGTCTCTAATCTGCTGTTTGTGGACGCGCACTCTATCTGCGAGTTTGGTTCCAGTTTGTCCTATGTAGTTGTCACCACAGGTAGGGCACGTCATGCAGTAAATAAGGTTCCTTGATTTGCAATTCATTGTTGAATTAACGTTGAAATGCATGCAGTTTTTGAAATTTATGGAAGGACCGGTTTGAAGAAAAGGACATGTCCCGCATCGTGGATCCTCGCATTTAGATACAGATGGTTTAACGGGGTTTGAAGTGAATTTGGCTATGGTAAGAATGTTCTTCAGATTTGGAGGTTGACGTCTGCTGTGGAGTATATCTTTAGGCTGGATCAGTTCTTGTAGATTTTCCGATTGTTGTAGAATGGGAAAAAACTGTTTTGCTGATTTAAACATGTTATGATTTCTGGGGTTGTGGGTGAGAACAAAAGGAATTTTTGTGTTGTTGCTTTCCTCACGTTGTTTAACTGATCTAAGTTCTGTAATTGGTGTTTCTTTCGCTTTACGTATTGCTGATTCGATGAGTTGTTTAGGATATTTTTGTCTGGTAAGAAATATTTTAAGTTCAGACAGTCTTGTTTCTCTCCGTTCCTTATCTACAACGATGGTACAGATTCGCCGGGTCATATTAAAAGGGATGTTTCGTTTTGTATGAGAAGGATGACATGAATCAAAAATCAAATATTTGTGAGAGTCTGTCGTCTTGTAGAAAAGATCCGTAGTAATTTTTATTCCCTCTTTTATCACTAAAATGTCTAAAAATGGTAATTCTTTTTCACTGATTTCTATTGTAAATTGCAGGCTGTCGTGTAGAGAGTTAAGTATTTTGTGGAAATTTTGTAAGTCTTCTAGTGATTTTGTCCAAAAAATGAAACAATCGTCCAGGTAACGTTTCCAGTTGTTTTTTATGTATACGGCACATTCTTCTCCAAAAATTGTTTTGCACTCTGAAATAAGTTTTTCTTCGAGGTAACCAAGAACCAAATTGGCGTAAGTGGGGGCAACCTTTGTTCCCATGGCTGTTCCTTTGGTCTGTAGGAAATATTTGTCATCAAAGAAAAAATGATTATTTTCAAGTACTAGTTTGATTCCCTCCAGAATAAATTCCCTCGAAAATCTTGATTGTAGAATGTTTTTATTTTTATTTATCCAGTAATCAATGGCCTCAACGCCCAGGTTGTGAGGTATGTTTGTATATAGACTAGTTACATCGAAACTCACTAGATGTGTATTATCTTTGACGGTATTTGGTATATGATTTAAAAAGTCCAAGTCATCCCGAATATAGCTTGGTATTAATTTACAGAGCGGCTTAAGAATTATGTCTAGGAAATTGCTAAGTCTTTGTGTTGGACAGGAAGGACCAGCAACGATAGGACGAAGTTTCAAGTCTGTTGGACGCGGTAGTTTAATATAAGGTTCACATAAGTTTTGTATTCCAGTTTGAATTTGTTTCGACTTGTGGATTTTTGGTAAACCGTAAAAGTTACTGGTTTTCACCTCAAAGTTGAGTAGAAAGTCTTCTTCTTTATCTCTTAGATTTTTGGAGAACTTTGTAACATGTTTCTTAATTGTAGACATGGTTTTGCTATCGTGGTTTGATGGTAGTTCTTGGTAAAAATGTATATCATTTAATTGTTCTAGTACCATTTCTTTGTAGTGGTCTTTATTCATGATGACGATCGCTCCGCCTTTGTCAGCTTCCTTTATAATAATGGTATTATCACTTCTAATATTTTCTATTGCTTTTCTTTCTAATATTGTGATGTTATCTCGTACACAGACATCAGTCTGGTTTTGAAAAAACTCTCTGAGTTTCCTACAAAATTCTTCTGTATCTTTGATAACATCCACGTCGTTCTTTTTAGGAGTTGGAATAAATTTAAGACCCCTTTTAAGTAGCTCTATCTCATGCGTAGAGAAATTTCTTTGGGAAATATTAATTATTTTGGGGTCCACATGTGAAATTTCTTCTAGAGATGTTTGAAGCGAAACGTTTTCATGCGATGTTTGTGAAACTGACCTCTCCACAAAAAAGAATCACTTCGATGTTGGTTTTGGTTTGTTTTTCTTTGATTCCCATTGTTATAGGTATTTTGTTCAGGTTGATTTGAGTGATCTGGTTTTCTCCAATTATCGTTTCTGGTGTTGTTTCTCGTTTGATATTCGTCCTTTCTCTGTATGTCGTTGTTTTCACTGTGATTGTTGGGTCTGATTTCTTTGTTTTCCCATTGTTTTTGTCTAGGCAAAGGTATTTCGCGTCTCGAATGAGGATTCTGATTGTTGTTTTCATTTTGTTGAAGAGAATTGATGTTAGGCTTCTGACGATGGTGATTGTTTTTTCTGCGTTTACGACGATCAGGACTTTTCATCATTGCATTTCCATAATTGTTTGCATAATCTTCTAGCCATTTTTGTTTTGAACGAAGTAGATCATCTGATTTGATTTTTTCCTGATTTGTTTCTTGCTCCCATAGTCCACGAAGTTTTATTTGTATGTCGTCGCCTGATATGTTTGCGATCTCGTCATGCATTACTTGATCATGATTCGTGTATTTCGCCCTGTATTTAGGTACTCAGGCGTAATAGTGAAATTTCGGCGTCAAATTTTTGAATAGCAAGGTTTCTTCTAATTCTTGTCTCCTCTTCCGGTTCGTTGTCGATAGGTTTTGGCCTGAATTTACGGGGTAAAATTACCTCCTTGTTTTGCCTCCATTTTTCATAAACATCTGCTAAATTTTCACAGCGAATTGCATTCCAGTATGCTTGTTTTCTTTCATTTAACATTTTTTTCCAAATTGTTATTTCTTTCTTTTTTTCATGCACCGAATTTTGAGAGTGAAATTCATTTCTGCTCTGCGTAATAGCATCAACGTACGTTTTGTAGTTGTTTTCTGTTGTTTGTTTTACAAAATCACATTCATTCTCGATTGGTTCATTTGGTATAAATTCATTGAATTTAACTTGAAAACACTGAACGCTGTTTTCCAAATTTTGAATATACTCCGTGAGAATCGTAACTTTGTCATCAAGAGAAGAAAGTTTACCTGATATTTCTTCTAAATGCGAGGATCCACGATGCGGGACATGTCCTTTTCTTCAAACCGGTCCTTCCATAAATTTCAAAAACGGCATGCATTTCAACGTTAATTCAACAATGAATTGCAAATCAAGGAACCTTATTTACTGCATGACGTGCCCTACCTGTGGTGACAACTACATAGGACAAACTGGAACCAAACTCGCAGATAGAGTGCGCGTCCACAAACAGCAGATTAGAGACCCATCTGTGAGGAACACACCATGCAGCGGCCATTTCGATATATGCGGAAAGGGAATGTTTTATATTTTCCCCTTTTATAAAGTTAAAGAAAACAATGAACAATTGCGTAAAGCTAAAGAAAATCACTTTGTCAAACTGTTTAAACCAAAGTTAAATTCTTAATATTGTTAATTTTAACATTTACGTATAATATCTCTTCAACTGTACATACATGTATGTAATTATGTACAAGAAACACTGGACTTTTATCATTATTTTTGTGTTGACTCTTATACTATACACTGTATATTGTTTTGACGTCACTATGTTTTGACGTCATAATCACGTCTTCAACACTATGTTTGTATAACGTTGTCTAACGTCACGAGTTTGACGTCATAATGTTCTTGTTTACTTTGTTTAAATCTACTGAAGAGCCCGGTAGGGCGAAAGCGCTATAGATAAAAGTTGTTTGAGCATTGGACTTATTCTTTGTGTTTATATATATATATATATATATATATATATATATATATATATATATATATATTAAAATGAAAAAAAATTAACAACACTAATCGTAAAACGTATTATATATCACAATATATATCGTGATATTTAGATATATATATCTAAATATACTATATATATAGATATATATATATATATACCATATATATATATGGTATATATATATATATATATATTTACAAAGCTGTCTTTCAACGCACTTTATATTATCAATAGAAGGATATCAATGAGACCAGGATGAAAAGTTAATAACCATTAGTTAGATATGAAATACTTCTCAAACTGTCTAACAATAATAGTATGCTACTTTAATTTAAAAATTAAGAGAAAATTAATAGCGGTAAAATTTTGATAATTCTCACCAAAATATTCGACAACGATAAAAACCAATTTACACTTACTCGTCTGAGGCATAAATCTGCCCCAACAACAAAACTAATGACAGAAAGAAGATAAGTTTCTTGTCCACGTCTCACAAATCAAGTTTGGTCCCGATTCCAGTTTTATATAGGTAGCGTTTATTTTGTTCGTTTTTCACATATCAAAATGAATTGTTTTTTCGTGCCATTTCTTGGAAGAGAAGTTGAGTAAAATGAAAGTATCCAAAGTAATGGCTTTTACTTAAACTTTTGAGTTAAACACTTGTTACCACAAATATATCTTTTTTTCCATACCACAATTTATTTCAAAAGAAATTAGTAATTTAATTTTCAGTTAACTTTTTGATAAACATTACTCATAGCAAACATCCCAATGAATAGTTAAGTTTCTTTTTGGGTATTTAGAGGGGAATGTGCGGCATTCTTGTACATTTGAGGAGAAGAATGTAAACATTTCTTAAACTGGCTTGTTTCTGCCCGAAACTGACCAAAACTGTTGCCAAAAGATATAAAAGCAATAAATATGAGATTCTACCTGTTGTTTTGTATGTAGAAACAAGCCAGATCAATATATCCCAGCTCGATATATCCCAGTGAACTTGAAATAAAAGATACCACAGAGTCAGCGTCATCTGTTTCATATTTGGATATTTTACTGGAAATGGACATTGATGGTAACCTAACAACAAAACTTTATGATAAACGCGATGACTTCAATTTTTCTATAGAAAACTTTCCTTACTTATGTAGCAATATACCTTCATCACCTGCATATGGTGTTTTTGTCTCTCAGTTAATTCGATACGCAAGGGCATGCTCTTCGTATGAACAGTTTCTAAGACGAGGCAAGCTACTGACAAACAAGTTGATAAAACAGGACTATCAACAGTCTCGTTTAAAGTCATCTTTTCGTAAGTTCTATGGTCGATACGACGACCTTGTCAGCAAATACAATCTTCCACTGAGTCGCATGCTGACTGACGTTTTTCATACTAATTGTTAGACCATAATTAATTACCTATTTGTCTACGGACTTTTGCGGTTTTTATTTTCCCGATTACAACAAAGAGCATATATATATATATATATATATATATATATATATATATATATATATATATATATATATATATATATATATATATATAGACTATCCAGTTACTTTTATCGAATCTTAAAGCAGTTTTTATACATGATATGCTGAATTATTTAATGTTTGTTTATTTAATTGAATAATTTTATAAATGTCTGCACCACGAGAGTAATTCAATATGCAGTTCTTCATTTTTCTTCGAATTATTCATGGTGGGGCTGGTTGTGGTAAGTGATCCACGATGGCGTCATCAAATCAGTTTTTGTAAAGTGATTTCGTGTATTGTTATTTAATACATAGATATTCGTTGTTAAGTGTTTTTGTGTGTTTATTTAAGAATTTTTTTGGCATAGAAGTTGGTCGCTTTTTATTGTCTTACATTCCAATGAATATTTGAAATACACTTTAATTTTCATGCATATCATTCTAGTGTTATATATATGCTACACATATCATTATACTGCTATATATTGAAGTATATCGACATGACAAGAATTCATTTCTTTTAAAATTCGTGACTTCTCTGCTGGAGCCATGCTTACAGAAGAATATCCAATGGCTACAGCATAAAGGAAGATTGCTGTCCTGGATACCAAGGAAGTGACTGTGTCACTCGTAAGAACACTTAATACTAAATACATTAGTATATATATATATATTCAAATGAAGCCATATGCAATCCAACTTGCAAACAAGGCTATAGTTGTACATCACCGGGTACTTGCGAGCCTGATTCCATACCCGTGACTTCCAGGTAAGTCATATTTATATTTATTTACCATTATAAACTCAGCCTTAATTCACCTTTGTACTTCTTTTTAAGTTTTTAAAAATATAACTGATTTAAAGTTTGATAGAACTTCGATCTGCGTATCCTTTGTTTTAAATTTTTTTTTTATTGTTGCTTTTTGTTTCCAGACCACCGGTCCAGGACTAGTGACGTCATAAATGTAGTCCTATTCAACAGCAGACGAGATGATATCTGAATCAACTGAGAAATTTGATTTGAATTATATACGCTATTAGATATTTTAATGGACACATCTATAAGAAAAATATTCATAAATTTCTATGTACATGTCCATGTACATATATTATGCTTGTTGTTGACTAAAATTGAAGAGCACTTTTACTAAAATAAAAAAAAACTTTTTTGTTCTGTGGTTTACAGTACAATCATGTAACACTGATAATAGTACAAGAGTTGTTAGGAAAATTCGCGGACAAAGTAATTTACGGAGAAATTAATTAATGTCCTTTGTAGGATGACGTATGTTTTATTAAATGACTATCAATTGAAAATAACTTTGCAAAAATCATATGATTTTAATATTTTTTTTCAAAATACACATGCAGCGATTTTTACTTTGCATGAATTAGATTTACGGAGCACCATTTCATATTTCCACGGCTCAGGTGACATCAAACAAATGAAAGGCATTCCTGTCACTCTTTTTCAAAGTAAACACCTTTCAGTTCCACACACTTTTAATGTCATTTAACCCATTTATAAAAATGCACGTTCATACCATTATTTGTCAAGTATTTGTATGGTGTCTTTTGTGGCATATCGTAGATTATTTAGGTCCAAAAATCTCTGTTCACGCAGTTTTGACTTTAGATAAGGATCCGTAGCTGTATGCTCCAGGCTGTATGTGTGTAGGGTGCTCAAAATATCAGTTTTTCCATTTTTAAACCTCTGAGTGCATTTGTAAACCTTTGTTCTATAAAAATAGACACACGTTGTTCATCCCCAGTAGTATCTAAGAAGCTTTTGGTCCCCATCGGAGATTTCCCCGCTTGCACAGAAAATTAAATGACGGCCCGGTGCTCCAAGATGTCCACTGACGTAAACGTATTTGACTCAATTTTCAAGCGCTGGTCGTCCATATTCGGCGATAAAACGGTCTAAAATACTTTAATTTAATGTAACCTTGGTTTGCGGCCTGCAATTTTTGAAGATTGGTACAAAATTTACATACCATTTTGTTTTTTATACTAAAGTCTTTTATCTTATAAAATTCAAATGATTTTGCCGGACCCATTTTATCATCACAAAAAATCAAAGTTCATGATTTCAAACTGTCATGTTTATGAAATGTAAATAAATAATTTTGTAAAAAGTTGTACATTTTATGTGTGACTATTATGGTGGTTATTTATGCTTAAAATGTTCGAAAATAATGTCAATTATTTATATCATAATTCATTTCTATTAATTTCTAATGAACTATTTAAAATCAGAATAAAATGCAACAAAAGTCAAATATTTGGACTAATATAATGTAAACGAAAATATCTTATTTGAAACGTATCCAAGTCCACCGATATCAGTAAAAACTTACCTTAATTTACGTGTAATCTGGTGTTTCTAAAACATTATTTAAAACCATTTGTTGCGGACTTCGGTTTTGTTGAAATCGATAAAATGCTTTTTCATTATAAACTACAAAACCCCGCGAAATAAAAAAAAACTGAATTCAATTATAACGTCATATAAAGTTTGACGTCTTATCTGAAATAAAGGGAAAGTGGTGTTACATCACAATGAAAATACATGTATGTGAGTTATCTCCCTATATTTACATTTGCAAATATTTTTCCAAATATGAACCTATAGAATAGCGAAAACGTTCAGTTTTGTATGAACTTTTTCATGGCCTCACAATGATCATAGCATGCGCTTTATCGCTTGTCGCTGGGATTTTTGTAAACATAAAATATCGAAAATTTTAACAGTTCTGAACAATTTGTCTTTTTCAAATCTAAATATATGTAATAAACAGCAATTATAAATTTCACCGGGATATGATTGGTTGGTACATGATCAAATCTAATGAGAAGCCCTTCGGGCTTCACATGATTTGATCACGTGACCAACCAACTTCATATCTCGGTGAACTTTTTAAATTGCTGTTTATTTCTTAAATAACTGCAGACCTTACCTTAAGGATTACGTTTGCTAAAAGGGCGAAAAAATTACACTTATAGAAACGAAAAACAACTTATTTAACATTGTAGACCTACTACTGAAGTGCTATTTTTCACTTTAAAAAACTAGGTCAATGACCTACTTTTTATGCTAATGACCTCTTAATGTTTATGGAAAAACTTGTCAAAATTTGTCGAAATTGTCGACCCTTTCCAAGGTTTTCTTTATTTTATAATTATTAGAAATAATAAACAATTTGTTGGTTGGAGAATGATAAAACACGAATAGCTTTACTAATTTTATATCTCACTGAATCGTTTAAGATCATATTTTAAATATAATTTATTCCGAATTTCCTCTGTCAATTTTCAAAATTCTACCTATCTTTGATCGAGTTTTACAAAAAACTGACTAATAGGAGCTCCAAACCATTGATTGCCTAAAACTATTTTTATTGTCTATATTCTGTTGACAATAACTTTATATAAGGTCAATGATCAAATTTTCGAGATATTCTATCTGGAATTAATTTTATGTATTTTAAAGATTTTCCATCGCGTGCCAGTCAGTGATATAAAATTATACATGAGATAATACAGCCATAAAATATAATATGATATGAAAAAAACACATAGAAACTTAACTTTTGTAATTACATTGCTACAGAAAGTTTTAAGAGAAAATAAGAGAATGAAAAAATTAATCCGAATTTTCTCTGTTTTAATATAAATCTACCTTTGTCGAGCATATTTTCCTCAAATAAACAAAACATGGTTATCAATATTGATATTTGTTAATAACATTGTTATTTTTTGTTTTTAAAACAACTTTTGACTTCAGGTATTGAACTTTGTAAAAATATTTTTAATAAGAAAAAATGCGTACAAAACAACTGACATGCCCCGTGTAGCATATCTTATTATAATAATTTAACAGCTATATTTTTATGGTGCATTTAACAAAACCAAATCTTTACATATTACTCAGAAAATACGTCAAGTTTAAAACTGAAAAATTTCGTTGGTATCATGCGAATAGTCCACTCATAATCAAACTTGTTCGCGAACGTTTCTAACAACCCTCGTATATACTGTAAAACAAAAAAAATATATCAATATGACCAGAAGGTTATCTTTTGAAAAGGCCTTTAAATTTATATGGATATGATATTTTTTCAATATTTTTTACTCTCATGTCCCGAGTTCGAATACTACAGGGACTTTTGTTTTCATGAATAGCGGTGCAATTTTTAAAGTTGAAATTTCCCCAAAAATAAAAAAAAACCCTGTCATTTTCATGTCAAACACATGCTAGGAATCTATGTCTTTAATTAATTCAAAAGTTCGGGCTTGTATGAAGAACGTTTCCCAAAGGTGTGGAGGACACTTACAGTAAGAAAGGTATACAATGAAATAAAAAAAAAATGTATTCATTCTATTATTCGATACTTTCCATACATGGGTGCTGTATATTTTTGATTTTTATTACAAGCAATTCTTAGATCATTTATGTGTACCGCGTGTTGCGTCGTGCGTTCTCCCGGTATGTACGTTTTGCGTCGTGTGTTCTTGCGTCGTGTGTTCTCCCGGTATGTACGTGTTGCGTCGTGTGTTCTCCCGGTATGTTCCACGTGTTACGTCGTGTGTTCTCCCTGTATGTACCACGTGTTGCGTCGTGTGTTCTCCCGGTATGCACCACGTGTTGCGTCGTGTGTTCTCCCGGTATGTTCCACGTGTAACGTCGTGTGTTCTCACGGTATGTACCACGTGTTACGTCGTGTGTTCTCACGGTATGTACCACGTGTTACGTCGTGTGTTCTCACGGAATGTACCACGTGTTGTGTCGTGTGTTCTACCGGCATGCACCACGTGCTGCGTCATGTGTTCTAACGGTATGTACCACGTGTTGCGTCGTGTGTTCTCCCGGTATGTACCACGTGTTTCGTCGTGTGTTCTCCCGGTATGTACCACGTGTTGCGTCGTGTCCCAGATAGCAGCACATCGGTGGCCCAATCTCGCAATATGGTTGTATTATCGCCGTTGGGTTATCTTTATTGGGCCAACGGTGGTCCAACGTGAAATATCGATAGTTGGTTATGTATTATGGGGCCAATGTTGGGCTAACTGTTGGCATAATATCATAAAACTCTTGTAGTTAGAGAGAGTATTTGTTGCGGAGTAGACATCGGCCCTGGGTTGGCCCAATGTCATTAATCTGGCTAAGCATCATGGGTAAACAACATCCGGGCTACTTTTCGTAATATCGTACATATACCTGCGCCCTTTTTCATTTGACATGAGAGTAATGAGACCGATACCTTGCATATCTGCATCCAAATCGTAAGTATTTATGGGAAAGGAAAAAACTTTTCTTCCAATGATTGTCTTAAAGGACAATCATTGAAAGTAAGTACAAATGTAGAATTTAAAAGGTTGCTTACCAGTTATTTTAGTATAAACATCTTTACTTTAGCAAATATGACGTAAACTCAATGACTTGTTATAAATAATTCTTGTTAAATTCTTATTTGAAAGCTTACATATTGTGATATACAAGTACTTAAGATTCAATCGTAATGTATTTTTACTCTTTACTGAGAAAAGTAACAAATGTTTTTAAATACTAAATGCTACAGTTTAAGAGATTGTTCGAAAAAACAGAGCATGCAACGGCTGATTCTATAAACAAAGGACATTGAGAACAATATCAATGGGAAAGATATATCAAAGAGAGGGGAAAGAAGTAACGGGCACTGCCGCAGAGAAGAAAGGAAGGGAGAAGGAGACTCGGGAGAGGGAGCAGATGGAAAGTGGCAGTGCATAATTTTTAATATTTTGAAAAATACTATGGCATACCTGTGGTTTTACCCTTTTTGTTTTTTTAGACTTGCTTATTGATATCTTAAGTTTACTGAACTTGTGCATTCACATCAGATCAGGGATAACAACATACATGTATTACTACAAGTGAGCATAAATTGTTTTTTTTTATAAATGTTTTCTTCATGAAGTGCATTCATGGGCAATAAAATATGTTACAATTTAAATTATATTTTACTCTTTTCTTTTTGCTCAGGTATTTTTGTCTTATATTGAAAGAATACAGTGGTCCAACAATGGCCCAATATTGTTCATTTCATTGGCCCAACTATAAGACAACAAGTTGGTTCGATTAAGGGCCGACGAGCAAATTGCGGTTGGCCCAATGTTAATTGCTTACAATGGCCCAACTGTACAAAAGTTACGTTTGCCCAATATTAAAAGAATACAGTGGCCCAACAATGGCCCAATATTGTCTGTTACATTGGCCCAACAATAAGCCAACAAGTTGGTCTTATTAAGGGCCGATGAGCAAATTGCCGCTGGCCCAATGTTAAATGCATATGATGGCCCAACATAAGGAGCATTGTTGGCCAAACAAAGGTCCAATGACGTCCTGCTATCTGGGGTGTTCTCCCGGTATGTACGACGTGTTTCATCGTATGTTCTCACGGTATGAACCACGTGTTACGTCGTTTGTTCTCACGGTTTATTCCACGTGTTTCGTGTGTTTTCACGGAATGTAAGCATGTTTCTTTATATCGTATCACGTTTTTTCACAAACTTAATGGGGAAGGACATGGCAAAGACGTACACATTAGTATATTGGCTGCTAAAGGGCAGAAAGTTACCCATTTAGGATAGTTGAGATTATAATTAATTATTATAATCATTATACATGTCATTAGTTATATTAACATGCATTAAGTTTTCCTCGTTTAATTCTGAAGAGTTATCAATTTGCCGTTATATAGCCATTATAGCAATCGGTGTTTTATAAGAATGAAACCGGAAAAACGAGTTAAAGATGACCAAATATTAAGAATAGCAGTGTCGAATCCGTACTAGCACTTTCATCATGAGTATCATACGGTTAGATAAAGCAATATTTAACATACTTTAATGCCCACAAAACTATAATAGGACAGACAAATATTTTGACAGCATTTATATACCGGTAACCTTTTATTGTCATTTTCAAAAAATTGCTTATCTTTTTCATTTTGTACCGACACATTTCATGTTTTAACCATTCTTAAGGTTTTTATATGCATGATTCAGTTTCGTATACATTGCATTTAAAGTTTCGGATATGAGTTCATTCCCAACCAATGGCCAGAAACTTCCTGATGTAGAGCCATTGTTAGAATACTGACGTCTTCATTAAGATCATTATCAGTCTTGTATTTTAAGCCGTTTAATGTATTGAGAAGAGCAATTGAACTTTTTGTTTGCCTGCATTTGAAAGATAACTCATGAGATGTATCATCTTAAAATAATTTTAGTTTTTCTATAGAAATTAAATTTATTTGTTTAACAAAATATCTTACAGTATTTAATATTCTTCAAACGCGCACATATTCGAACTGTGGTGTCATCAATATTCTTTAAATACCAATTTTCGTGGAGTTGATCCATGAAATTTAATGTTCATTGAAGTGCAATTTCTACAAGCATTTTGTATTGATAGGATTATTGGCTATGAATTTACGTATCCTTGAAACTGTGATTTTAATTGATCCATCAAAATTGATAGCAACAAATATTAATGAAACCACAGTATATGAAACAATTCAAAGAACATGCATGATTACATTTTTCTTATTCTGAAAAGTATAAACCCTATCAAATAATGCAAAGGTTAAAGAGACAGTACGGCGCATCTTATTAAAAACCCAACTTGAAAAAATTTTCCGATCGGGTTCGGTATTTTTGTTCTACTCATAAATGTATAAACTTTCAGAAAATTACAAATTTCTCCGTGAAATAAATCTAATTATTTCATTAAAATTAATAATTAGGTATAACCTATACATATATACATCGCCACGTGTTACGGGGTTCCACTTTCTATACCATTACGCATGCGTATTTACTATAAACAAATCAGCATGGCGAGTAAGAGACCGGGTAGGCCTGCTTAATTGACTGAATTGGCAAAGAAAACAAGGTAATAATTGTTCAAAGTTTTTAAAATAACCACAGTTATTGTTTTGTAAGCATTTATTTTGCGTGTTTATCGTAGGAGTTGCTACAACCTAAATTCATTTTTGTAAGTGAGGCCCCTTGAGGGATAATTTGACTTATTTATGTCTGTTAATTTTAAAATGAATTGAAATTGGTAAACCATTAATAAATTATTGAGAAAGTGATGATGTTTTCCTTTTAGAGAGTCCCTTTTACCTCCTATACCATGATGACCGTAGTCGGGCAAAGATATTGTAGTTTTCAGCACGTGTCAATAACTGTCCATCAAAATCCACGTGGTACAAAATAAACGATATAAGTTGTACGAACCTTAAATTTCCGGAAGCTCATAATTACATTAATTAGGTATGTAAAAGGGATTTTTATGTACTTCAACTGTCACAATCAACGTTATTTCGTATTTCCTAACGATGCAATGGGTAAATCTGAAGTTATTCACACATGTGTTTTCAGCTGTACTGTCGCTTTAATGTATTATGAGAAAAATATATAACGTCAGGTCCTTGTGAATATTGGTTTGACTTTCAATAACAGCATTATTAATATCCGGTATCCGTTATTCTAAAAGTCGATCTTGTCGACAGAATTAATTTAAGTTAATGAAAGTCGCTGAGGTAATGAAAACTAAAAAAAACGATGTTTTATAAGATGATGATGAATAGCTTAACCAGGAACTCGGGGTAATGATGAGGTTTGTTGTCGTTTCCATTTGTTGTTAAAATATGGGGGAGAAAGCGAAAAAAAAACATTGATTGATTTGCCGATATGATGTTTTGTGAAGACAATTATAGTATAAGTATTATTTCTACACTTAAGTAGTCAAAACGTCTGTGGCACCATCCACCAGTTCTCAGATATTTATGTTATGTGTCTATTAATGATAATTTTGCATCTTGACTTAATTTCCATAAGTTTGTAATTTTGTGTTTTATACTTAGTGTACACCATAGAATTGATTAATTTTCTTGTCAGTGTGATGAACTTTCTATGGGCTGTCACTTAAGTACATTCATATTAATGATGATGGTAACAATCTTAAGCGATATATTTCTTCTTCGTAGATCTGTGATGCATTTGAACGGAAAAATAAAATAAGAATATTTTTGAGAATTCTATTTGTTTTAAGATGTTTGCTTAAAATGTGCGTGTGTTTGTATGGATGTCGATGCCCCGCTAACAGTTTTCTCAAATGGAGACAGCATTGATATTCCAACAATCAAAGCTGATTAGGACCTGGGCTTATTCTCTGCATGGGACAAAACTATTTGTGCAACCTGGGTAGAGTTTAGTCCTATTTCAGCCTGACGTGCCCTACTACATGTATTTATGATCGGTTACGCTATCAAAATGGTAAACATAACATTAACATGTGTTGTTAATATGTATACGTCATTAATGACGTCGATACCCTCGTTAATCCGGTTTTGATTAGTCAACGAAAGTGCTGCATTTTATGGGCGTACATTTATACCTGTATAAGCATATGCACAATAAATTGTTTTTTTTTCTTTTTTTATAAAACAGACTGTATATTTGGCCGAAGCAGCTTTAAAAACCGGATAAGTTTTTTTTAATGAAAAAAAAAATCCTCAACACAGATGGTTGCAAATTTTGTTACCTCAAAATAGACGGTTATAAACAAAAAATATAAAGATAATATCAAAATGAAGTATAACTGGTAACCGGAACTGGTAGAAATCAAACAATTAGAAACTATTCACTAGGAACCATAATTTAGATATACAGGGTTACTGTTAAACCCTTAAAGACAAGAACCTTAATCAAGTAACACAACTGACAGCATTGAGAATGCAACAGCACCTAGCAGTGGTATTTCGACCAATTCAGTTTTGCTCCCTAATAATTTCCTCTTAGATGTAATCTTTTTGAAAAAATAAAAGGGTTATTCACTCAGAATTTAGACCGAGGAAGATTCTTTTCAATTTCAGCAGGAGGTAGCAGCAAAATGAATGGAGACTATTAATGAAATAAAAATATTATTTAGATATTGAATATTTAATGTAATATCTGTAGCTTTTACTTTTACAATCTATACAGAATTTCTGTTCAGTTACAAAAAGTTTCTTTATTTTCTTGATAAAGGTTCATGTCTGAAAAAAGTCTTTTAAGAAATGATATTCAAAGTATGTTCATGGAGTGTTTCTGTAATGAAATATAAAAATATATTTCTAATAAATTTATGATTTTTAAAACATTCTCTTGACACTAACGAGAACACAATTTAATAGAGAAAATATGAAGTTATTGGCAATTAGACAAATATGCATAAATAACGTTTTGAAAGTTATACCCGGTATATGTGTTTCATTGTGCACCCTGATTTCTGTTTTCAACAAAACCTTGGAAAGGGAGATTACTATACGCAAACAAGAACAGTACGACCTATAGACCGTTCCTGACTACACAAACATTCCTCCGTGATGTGGCAAAAGGTACGGTCTCACTTACATGTACTAACATCGCGAGTCGTTTTGTTTTTAAAATAAGTATTCATTTACAAAGACCTCATTTCGGAAAATGATTTTTTTTTTGTATTAACTTCTATACAGTAACATAAACATTTTTAACAATTAAAATAAAAAAGTTTCGACGATTTACAAATTGTTCTGTTTATATCCGTGTCACTTTATCCAACTGTATCCTTCAGCCTGTAGATTATGAGATCATTCACCATTTGAATTGCAACAGCTTCGAATTGCAACAGCTTCGCTTTTGGTAAAAAAGATATAAGTACTTGACTATTTAACGTTGAAGAGAGGGGATGTATTTCCAGGATTCAACAAAAGATGGATAGGAAACTGTCATTAGTTTGCCTTTGCGTGGCTGTGTTTTCTTCACTGATCGCCTCCTCCCAGGGGTAAGGAATATGTTTGCTAGTACTTCAGACAGGTTTTTATTAAGCATTATTATTTTAAACACATTTAGATTACTTATCATTATATTTAGTTATTTAAGGGTTTTTTAAAATTTTTTACAAAACTTATATGTTAACGATGCGGTTTTTTTCTCTCCAATTTAAGGGGGTTTTGCAGCAGAATTCAATATCATTACCACTTTGAGCGTTATTGTACCCACCATTCCTGGCTAAACAGATGGTATGTAATTATTTTTTAAACTAAAACCCGTTTTTTAAATACTAACCTATTTATTTTACAAACAAAAACATTCGATTGTTATTAGATATAACATTTATTCCTCATAAATTGCAATTGATTACAATAAGTATGAATTTGTCTGTTACATGTTATAAGAATTTTAAACATCTAGAAAAAATGTAATTTTTTTTCATAGGAAATATTAGCAGTACAAAAATATAGCCAGTGTTTTAAAACGTTTTCAAGAAAGTTATTTAAACAAAAATAAATAATTCAAATCACAATTTATAACCTAAATCCTTTTATATAGTTTTATATTGTTCACTTGGTCAAATAAATTACATCGTTTTAGATTACCCAATGAAATAATTTCGTAACTAATCATTTCCTATTTTCCAGTGAAAACCAGTTACAACTAGGGGAGTGTATTTTTCTTGTAATACCTTTTTTGTGTAAATTATTGGTACCCAAATTATTTTCACATGATTTGATCTGAATGTTTAGTAATTGCTTCATTTTCCACATAATTCACGTACAGCCAGCAGTTTCTAGGAGGGTACATTTATTCATTTATAACGACCAAATGACAGTCTATATTTTATAACTATATGACAATAACTCTTCAGTACAAAAAAAATGTCATTATTTTTGAAGTTCGTCTTATTTTACCGAACAACGAACAAAGACTTCCCAATGTCACCTAAACGACACAGATACCCCGAAAAATATAGTTTAGCAAAGTACTTAACATATGATGAAACCTCACTGATGCTTGCTTCTTCTTGAAGCAAGCATTATGGTTACCGACTGATTCCAGTTGCCCATGTTGTGATGGATTGCTGTCCTGGTTTTAACGGAACTGATTGTACAACGCGTAAGAAATACTTTGCAATTATATCAAAAACCTTTTCCTATGTATATTAAAATATAATACTGATTTAAATACCCTTTGCCTTGAAGCAATCTGCACGACACTCTGTGAACCTGGATACAATTGTACTTCTCCTAATAAATGTACCCCAGACACAATTATTATCGGTAAGTTACATGTACCTCAACAGTTTAGTCCCTTTGTCTTTTTATCAAACATATATCAGTATTTTTCATAATTTTTCAGGCACTACAAACAACCCCATCAGTACCAGTACTGAGGTCAATGAAATTACCAATGCTACTACTGGACCTAGTGAAAGTATTAGTACCACTGCTGAACCCAGTCAAAGTACTTATTCAAGTACTGAGCCAAGTGAAATAGTCAGCTAGCTGATGGCTTTGATTCTTTTCCCAATACATTTTAATGATTTAGCAATTATGTAAAATTGTTCATGCATCTTGCAGGTTCTATATTCAAGAAATGAATAAAAGTCGAGGTATTCAACAATAATTTCAGATTCTAAATTATAACGAATACGGATGTACTGATATTTCTTTCTAAATCAAATTACAGTGTAATTTTGAGTACCATGTTTTGTTTTTATTATGTTGTCACAAATGTTAAGAAGAACAATATGGAAAGATTCACTAGCAGTACATACCATGCTTCTAAATATTAAGTATTCATTGTTACGTTGAATGTACCATGTGTACAATGTTTTAAGTCTTTAGGATTCTTCTTAATGATCCAAATGTCGACTACCACAGCTTTGACAATTGGCAGGAACAATTCAAATATACTTACAGTACGGGATACTGTACAACTAATAAAACTTAAAGTGCTGTGTATGTTATGGGTGTTAAGATCACCAGGGATGCACATCTAGTACTTTTAAAGTCATAATGCAAATTCAATCTAGAAATCGGTATACGAGTCAGAGTCTGGGCAATATAAAAGATATTTGACAATTCGTGAAATGGAGATGGCATCAAGTGTGATGGATGATACGTCTATATGTAATTTAGTAAAAATTGCTCCTCACTCCTATGTTGAACATTTTGCAGACAAATCAAATGTATGGAAAAATTTTACGTATATTCCCGATGACACCCCCCCCCCCCCCGACGTAAGAATAAGAACCTCTCACTCGGGGAAAATGAAATTTGAAAGAGAATTTTCTGTTCATAATTTTTATTTCTCACTTTAACTGCTCAATGTCCAAGAGAAAATTTAAAAATCGATGAATTTTGATCCGATGGCCAATTGAGCCCCGTTATTATATCAAGCCAAGAACTTAACAATTTTAAAAAAGGCAACCTTTCCAGTAATCATTATGTGCACTACGTTAGCCTGTTCAATGTTGAGAAATAAAAAAAAATTATGAGAAAAAAAATTGCATCTTTACTATATTATGAATAGAGCCCCGCTCTAACAACCAATGACTCATATGTAATGATTTTTAATAGTAAAGTAAAAACTTTCTTAATGATTCTAGCACTGCATCCCGTTTGCCTGAACAACGTCCAAGAAAACATTTTTTAAAAAGAAGTTGATGCATATACGCTGTATTATCAACAAAGATTTTAACTTAGTATAAATACCAAAATACAACATTTATATGAGAAAAAGAACGTGATTTATAGTTTTTTGATCAGTTATGCTTCATTGTAATAGAGACAAATTGTATTATTCGCAAAACACAAATACGATTTAAGATTTGTTCTTAAAGCGAGATTATTCTTAATATAGAAAACGACAGATATTTCATGATTGTTAAGTTTTTTATAATTCACAGCGACGGTTTAATGTTTGAACATTATTGGAAATAAATAACTGACGTGTCAGAAAATGGTCAGTACAGCGACGTACGTCATACAATGCATCGTATTTAAGCAACATCTGGATTTATATTGTGTACATACAGAAAATCATAAAGTACATTATTAAAAATAATCTAGACAATTTAATTCACGCCATTGACAACCTAATACATATTAAATCATTAGTTTGTAGTATTTAGATGATTACTTTAAAAAAGCGTTACACTGTACAAAATAAAATTTTTACCACTGTGAGAAATTGAAAAGTGTACAGTGTAGACATAATATCAACAAACGTGTAAATCAAAAGTCGTTAAAGTGGGAGCAAAGGAACGCATTTAAATGAAATAGCGTAAATCGAAGGAGGGAGAGGGTTTTGTTTACTGTATTATTTAATAAAATGAAACTACTAATTAACCGAAAAAAAGAGTATTTAAAATTTATGACCTAGCGCAAAAGAAGTGACAGCTAAAGAGACGGAAGTAACATCCCATGTAAAGAAGAAAGAAGATATTTAATGTTGACATTGATAGATGATAATTTTATCTTAACATAAGCTGACTGTTTAAGCTAGTTTGATTTATTAAAGTAAGTACAATAGTATCTCCCAAAATAAAAGAAAAACAAGAGTAACACAAAAACTATCATTTTTTTAAACCACAGATAATGGTTTGAATATACAGATGACTATGTATCTTCTCTTATTTCATTTTGACACACGGAAGAGAGTAACACGTGTTACTGGCAATTTACTGAAATAAACCTCATATGGAACATTTGTGTTTGTAATACAATGAGATGTTTTTGATGATTTAAGCAAAAACAAACTATAGGTCTAAAAGTAAACTTCGACCATTTGAAGTTGGTACATCGGAAATTATTTACAACAGGCATAAAAGATTCAGCAAAAGATGGAAAAGAAACTAATGCTTATATATCTGTGTGTAATCTTGCTTCCTATTATGATTCCCACATCCCAGGGGTAAGAAAAATCGGATATTGTTTATTATTAGTTGACAAAACTGTTTCTAAATTGAACTCAGTTATGTTTAACTTGTTCATTTAAATTACATAGACATTTTATTTTAACATATGCACCCATTTTAAAAACAAAAACTTTTCTCAAATTGAATAAAGAATTTCGCCTTTCTGGAAGAAGTGTTGAATAATTTAATTTGTGAAAACACAAGGACAGTTTAACATGAATACATGTAGGCACATCTATAAATGTGAGCATTTCGTTTGATCAAAATACAGTGTCTATCATCTGTCCATCATCCCAGAATAGGATAAATTGAAACATGAATTTAAGATACTAAACTGACATGAAGTTTTAAGGCTTTGAATAATATTTGCAGAGAATGTATAGATTTATATGCAAAATGTTTGGTTCTTTATTGTAGCAAGTTTTGCAGCAAACAGTGGCATTACTACGCTGCCCAGCACTACTGTATGATTCCATGGGTCTGGGGGACGTGGTGAGTAATGATCAATGACATGTGGTGATAACGAACAGTGTTCAAATCAAAGTCCAAAGTAAAAATACAAAACAGGAGCAATTAAGTTCCTAAACAATGTCTAATTTACGGTTTATTACATGTACTAGAATATTATAAAGTGTAAAATAAATCTATCCCCCACCCCAAACATCAAATAAGAACAAATTAACACCCCATAAAATGTCAAAGCAATTAAAGTATAATGTATACAATGATAAAAGTCAAATATTATTAAATACTATTTTTCAAGTTTTCTAAATATTTTTTTTTTCAAATAATTTGATAATTTCGTTTTACTATACAGTAAATACTAAAATTACAACTTGAATACATGCATAGATATTAAGTATATATATTAAAGTTAATATTTTGTTTTGATTAGAAGAAAAGTTTTTTAAGAATATCTATTCACAAGATGTTAAACAATTTTTACCAGAAATGATTCTAAATTTGCGTTTCACCAAAAATATTAAATCTATATAAGGCTGTCCAAACTTAATTCTACGTTTAACGTCACTTCAAAGTATCAAACCTACGAGGGAGGGCGATAAGAAAAAAGTAAAATCAAACTGGAAAAGATCATATTAAAGTAGGAGCTGGAAAAGATCATATTAAAATAGGAGTTTGTTTTTTCTAAAACTCGATTTCTCCTAAACCTAGCGCGCGGGTTACGTTAAACATATTATTAACTTTAAACAGCCTAATGCATGTGTATTAAACCATTGTTGAGACATCATTTATTGGTTCTTAATGTCTCTCGAAAATTCTAAAAATCGTAACGCGAGACTTTCGACAGTTGCTAATATGTCTTTGGTTATAAATTAAACGCATATAAAAAACATGTATCGTATTATAGAAAGTAAACTTAAAATGACATTTAAAGATAATAAAGTAAAAAAAAGCGTCCATAACTCATACAGATCGGTCCAAGACTGTGAAACTTTTTTTCATTCACTATACATTATGAGAACTAGAACGTAAGAGTTTACTGTGTATGGCCTAAAATCAAGAAGTGGAACGGAGACCGATATGCTTTTTGTAAAGACAGATCCCAATACCGGCCCTATAAGTCAAGTCTTTTGTTATATACAAGTGTCCTTTTTAATTTACTACCACCCGGTAAATTCAAAATTCACAACATGACCTCACTGATAAAAATCATCAAACCTTCCTAGTTTAGAAAATTGTAAACGCATTATACGTTCTGTAAGTACACAAATATTCCTTGGTAAGTTTTCTTTCCTTCTTGGCTTCTACACTCTAGATCTTGGGCATCTTATACAATAAATGTCGATAAATGTAATATGGTTTTTCTTATTCCTCAATTGCTACCATATAAGTGGATAGAGACGTCGAAAGAAGACTAATTACTGTATTTGCTTGATGACAAAATCAGATGCACACATCTCCGGAAAGTATCAGATAATTTCTATATCTATATTTTGAATTAATTGTTAAATCTCTTAATTTAATGTGCCTGATGCTAAGATGGTTTGACATCGTTCTCTATACCTGCATTTAATTATTGTTAAAGCTTTTTTGCTGCATATGGCTACAGACGAATAATAGTTTACGAGCTTGGGAAGGTGTGCTGCCCTGGTTACAATGGAAAAGACTGCACAAACCGTAAGTTACATGTTTATCTTGTAGTAAAAGTCTGTTGATTAAAAGAAGCCTACTTGTATCTCATGTAAATTATGAGGTATAATATAATAAATTAAAAAAAACCCTGATCAAACAAAGTACAATCATATCAAAACATAATGAAATAACATAAACAAAACATGCTTTCAATTAAGTATGTTACATGTAGTTTCTTTCAATAAAATACATGTATTGTAGCTCTCAATGAAATATGAAGACAATTACTTTTAATTGCAAATACAGGTATTTTTCCTTGTTAGACAGATAACCTTCAGTTTCAGGGGAAAACAATGTTTATGAAGTAAAGCCTCCAACTTAAAAAAAAAATAGTAAATTGGATATAGATATCTCCATATTGCTTTCACCTGATTCCATATGTAACACGATGAAAAACACTCATGTTCTACAAACTTTACTCAAGAGAAACGGGAAAGCTAAACGTTATTATGAATTGTAAAAAAAAAGGCTTAAACTTATAAAATAGATTTTATCATAAATGAAATGTCGTAAATTGTACAAGATTGAATGCTTTGTTAATAAAATATTTCCCTTCGTAGCAATCTGCCGGAAACCATGTGAGCCTGGGTACAGTTGTACGTCTCCAGACGAGTGTACTTCGGACCCAAATTTTGTTGGTAAGTTAGTTCCAATTCTTAAAACATGAATGCATCACCCAACCATTCACATGTACATTTGACCTTTAAAAAATATCTCAACCTTTTAGAAATGAAAGTGAAAATCATTAAATATCTTTAATATCCCACCGTGAAAATAATTAAACAACTGGATTATCTGTGATTGTATATTTAATTGCCTTAAGAACCACATGATTCACCAAAAGAAATTGATAGAGGATAATATGTTGCTCCAAAACACATATTCCTGGGATATATGATAATCTAAACAGCTTTCAAAAATGAAAACAGATGATTCTATTAACTATTTTTCAATTCACCTATCAATTTAATTCTAGATTGATAAAAAAATCAAAGGGAAACCAAAGAAAAACAACTTGTGTTAGTACAGAATACACATTTTGACAGAAGTGTCTTGTTAATTATAATCCTGCTTTCAGTTTTGCTGCTAGATACATTAAAAAGAGGAAACAGAATAAATGCATATCAATGGTGCAGATAACAGCCCCCCACCCTCCCAGGGGTTATACAAATCAATTTTTAGAGGTCATTTTGCTTATTCTAAGCATTAATTCAATTTGTTGCTTAGTGCATGTCTTGTAGTAGAGAAGGTTTTGCAGGATGAAACCTACCCTAACAATAGAAACTCTGACCCTCGAGTCGTGCATTTCATAACTTTGGAAAGAGATTTCACGAACACATAAGTGAGAAATAAGTCTGTATGCCTATAATGCTCAAACTAAGAGGGGAGTATATATTTTTTAGTCCCCTACCGGTTTCACCGGAGGGGACTATATCTTTCCTCTGCGTCCGTCAGTCCGTCCGTCCGTCCGTCCGTCCGTCCCACTTCAGTTTTCCACACTTTTTTTCTTTATGCATTTGAGGAATAATATGAAACTTGCTGAACAGCTTCAAAATGTCAAACTACAGATCAAGTTTACACTTTTGTAGCGTCTGGTTGACATATTTTCGAGAAAATTAGTTTTTTATATTCCAATTTTTTAATGTTCGGGTTCGTTATCGGGTTCGGTGTGTATTGAATAAACGAGGCCAGTATGTAGTCAGTAATAATATCGTGCGTTACTTGTACCATTCCTTTTATCATTTCTAACAAACAAGTAAATTCTGTAAAATAGTGTCAAGCATTGTGTTGTAAATTTAATCGGCAGGGTTTTTTTTTTGTATTATTACAATCGGGTTCGTTGTCGGGTTCGGCTGTTTCACTGTTTGGTTTGATTGGGGGTACAGAAGACGGTAAGAAATGATATTGTGCATAGCAGTGCATTGTTTTCACAAATTTTTACCAGCGAATACAGAATAGACTTGGCGAAATTACAGGAGATGAAATAAAGAGTATTATTTTACCTATTTTGTATTTAATTTCTTTCTCAACTATATAGTTTTAATTTCCTCTTTTCTTTTATCTCTGATTAAAGCATGACATCTCGTTTACAATAGCTCTGAAATAGTTGTGTGCTTGGAAGCTTTCATAGAATAATACAAACCGGTAGGGAACGTGTATTGCTTATGCAATACTCTCAGAATGCTTGTTTAAATTACATCCTTTTTCATTTTTACCCAAGGTCTCACCCCTCTTAGGATAGGGTTAATGATTATCACATTTTATATTCTCGTCTCTTGAATATGTTACACATTGCTAAATATTGTCTAAATTGGTTTAGTAAACTAAGCGAACAGGTTAAAACTGATCAAATGAACACAAAAACGCTAACTACTACGAACAGTTAGGATGATAATGGAATATCTATTTGTTTTCAGGCAGCATGATATACAATGCCACAAACAGCACTGAATCGACTTTGTCGCCTAACTTCAATGCATCGGTCAACAAATCTGAATCCAATGTATCGGGCACCAACGTTGAATCCAAGGTATCGGTCAACAACTCTGAACCTAGTGTATCCGTCAACAGCACTGAACCTAGTGTATCCGTCAACAGCACCGAGTCTAGTGTATCGGTCAACTGATTTCAGTGTATCCAGAGACATAAATAACAGAGATTGGCAACTCCGCCATTAGCGTGATTTGTTGTTGAAAAATGGTACGGGACCAATCTTACTTTGAGAACTACTTTTTAGTAAACTGAGATAATGATCTTAAAGACTTAAACCAAAAGTAAACTGTTTTAATGAAAAGTGTGCGTAGGTTTTAGACATTTTTGAAAGAAAAAATTGAAAAATAAGATTAATATATAGAAAATATATTGGCCAGCTATAAATCATCGGCGAAATCTCGGACGGCGGGTAGCCAACTGCCTCCTAAAACTCCTCTTTTAATATTGTTTATATGACATAAACTCATAAAAATATAATATTTTGAATGTTTTGGTGATAGGGTTTAGCTGTTTATATTTCGATATAATTGTTTATTAGAAAGATATACTGATTTTAACTGGGAACACTTTACAATAGGGACCGCGAGATTTCGCGAGATATCGATCAGTTGCCAATCTCTGTTATTTATGTCTCTGGTGTATCGGTCAACTAGCCGATCTCTTGAAACTTTGTTAAGGACAACAAATAGTTATTGATACATCAAACAGCACCGTTATAAAAACATGTCTAAGATTTCTTTGTTTCAAATCATGAATAAAATCCAATGCTCTGAATTGCATATACCGTGTATCTGGTGTCTGGGTTTTTTCTTTTCGAGATGACAGATTTTAGGATCATTTTCATATCGCCAAAAACCTATGTTAAAACTATGTCCGCTATATTGTACTATTTAAACTTCTAAAATTAAAACATTTTTTGCACAAAAAACCCCACAACTAAACAGATTTACTTCATTTGTGCAAAATTTAAAACATGCAAAAAGGGATAGAAAGTAAAAGGTTTATATTCAGAATATATTATCGCAATTTATCTTTTTTTTTATAAAACAGTAAAAAGGAAGATCTAAAGTTATTGGTTATCGGCGCACCGCCTTAAACGCGGACGTCGTCATTTAACTACGAGTTCACACTTCCACTTGTCACAAGACGTGCTATAAAATCTTTCAAAATGTTGTTATAACAAATATAATATGATAATGTTAATGACCGTTTAAAACGTAGCAAATGGCTTTTTAAACATTCTTAAGGTGGCTCGACACACCAATGTATTATTTGATGGATCGATGAAGAATCATTTTTGAGAAATGATTTTACAAAAATTACACCATTATCGTCTTCTGATTATTTTATATGATTTTTTGGTATTTTTTGTTAGATATAGGAAACATCGTTTTAGCTGCGAACAAGATATCTTAGAGCTAAAAATGTGGTATCAATTAATGCACAATTAAATTATATATAAATTCATATCAAAGACGGCCATATAAACTTTGTAATATTTTTGTGAAAAAAAAATTATGAAAATGAAAAACAAGAATTGTAGATATTTTTTAAATCTATGGATAATAACTTACTGCAAAAAACTGTTACTCACATTAAACAATTGCTGTACAATCATATTTCAACAAGAAATTGAACCAAAATAGTGAAATTAAAGAAAAATTGGAAAATCTTAAAATCGAACCAATCCGGATTGTAACTAAACTGATCCCGAACGAAACCACATAAAGTTAGAATGAATCACAATTTTGCAAAATTTTCAGGTTGTTTAGCTGTAAAATGGTTTGGTCATTTACTAACTTTATAATTCATATCAAATACTCAGAATAAACTGCAGTTTATTTGTAAAATTTCAATTATAAAATAATTCTGATCGGGATTAGTTTTTTTTAATCGGGATCGGTTCAAATCTGATAAATAGCAATTTTTCTAAAATTTCGCATTTCCATTTCTATTTCTATGTAAAATATCATTTTTAAGTAAATACTTCATGTGGCTATATGTTATTCTTAAAATTTTATCCATAGATTAAAAAGATATAAAAGAATTACAATTTTGATTTTCAAAAATATTTTAATTAAACACTTGACCAAACGATCTTTGGCATGATTTTATTCATAATTATATTACACATTAATTGACACCAAGTTTTAATTTCTAAAACATCCTGTTTGTCCGCAAAATAGTTTTTCATATTTCACTAAAAAAGTACCAAAAAAATCATATAACATAACTGAAAGCAGATATTGATCTCTGTTTTGTGGAATTATGTTTCAAAAAAATTCTCTATCGATCCATCAAATAAAATGTTGGTGTGTCGAGGAACCTTAAGACATTAAGCAGGAAAAGTAAGAAATGGTAAATATTTACATTTTCCAATCTCTCTGTCTGTGATAACATTTTGTACTATATAGCCTAATAAATTCAAAAGACGTATTGGTAGGGACGCAAGCGGTTGCATAATTAATATAATAATATTAAATCCTACACCTGCTGAAAATTATATAAATATAAGTAATAAGGATTCATTCTTTGAGTATTATGAGGTAATAATTTCGGTCGGGGCGTGATCAAATCTATCATAAAGCCCGAAGGGCTTTATTGGATTTGATCACGCCCGACCGAAATTATCACCTCATAATACTCAAAGAATGATTCCTTATTCCTTAAGTATAAGCCGGTAAGACTTTTTCAAAACTTATTGCTTCTGAATAAAAAGTTTTTATTCTTATGCCGGAAGGGGGCTGAATGGAAAATACATTTATACATGTAAAAGCATTATGTGTGTTTTGGTATTATGATGACTAAGAGAATTCTCTAATTTCATTTTAACAATCAGGAGTTAGAAAAACATGTTACAGGCAATACACGTGATCTATTTTTATAAAACTGTTCCCAATGACACCCACGCTTGGCTACATAGTTTACACAATTTTCTGGTTAAGCAAAGCAAAAATATAGATAAATATTTTTTTTAAAAGATATATGGTGATGTTAATGTAAAAAAATAAATTAAAAAAAAAAAGAAAGTAAAGAAAACAACCTTTAAAAAATAATAGGGTTAAATTTTTACTAAACTTTGATAAGCCCACCTAGAATGAAATCTTGAGTGATTTTTTTAAGTTAGATTTTGTCAAGAGGGGATAATTAGAAACAAAATTTAAAATAGACGGAAGTATTTTAAAAATATATTTTACAGTGATGAAGTAAACATTTATAACACATTTAATTAAAGAAAAAAATCCTAATCGTTTTCATAATAAAATTACAAGTTTACATATCATTATATTATCCTTTTTTACCTAAAAAAAAAAAAACTTGAGACCTATGCTTTCGCATTGGTGGACTCATAATGAAAAATATTGATGAAAAAAAAATCCAGATCTTCTCCATGGTAAGATAGCTTTTGCACTCTGGCCGTCGGCTATAACATTCTATTTGATATTGTAAAGTTAAACTGCATTTAACTTTGGGTGGAACTTGTTGCTCAGGTGAACGATTCGTCGATATTTTTTAAAATGCATTAAGTGTGAAACAGATTTTACATTCGTGTTACATCAGTATACATTTCCTATGACCGTCTATTTAAGTGTTGGAAAAATAATAATTCATTTAGATCTAACGTCCCCTGATTTAATAAATGATGGACAAAAAGGTGTTAATTGTTTTTCTTTGCGTTGCTGAATTTTCTTTACTGATTTTGCCCTCACATGGGTAAGAAATGTTCTAATTGACTCATACAATAAATATCTAATTTCCATAACAATATCACTTTATTTTCATTGACGACAGGAAATATTATAATATGCATGTGAAAATATTTATACTTTACATTCCTATCATTTTATGTACTTTATCACGATATCACGATAACTTTTATTTTCTTTTCTGAGGATCGATTGTTTTATATCATCTTTTCCAATTCATTTTTTTAATATTTGAGGCTGCTGTAATAACAGTTTATTGTGATTTTAAACAGATAAACTGTCATACAGCAGGCAAAACGCCTACATCACTCAAGCAACAGATTTGTCAAAAAAAAGTGATGTGACATAATATTGAAGGAGAACCATAACAGTTGATATTGTACATGTATCTATGTATTTTTTCTAATTTCAGAAAATTTTGCACCAAAAGGTGGCATTACTATGCTGCTCAGAATTACTGTACATGGTATGCCATAGCATGGGTTGTTTGGTGGTATGTAAAATCTATAAAATACCGGACACAGTAGTTTTCTGTCGAAGTATAAAATACTAGTATGTAAAAAAAACAGTAATATTTGATATTCTAAAAAAGTGTAAATCTTATATGATTTTAATACTTTGAAAACAGTGTATACCTGAGAACCATTTAAAGTTGTGTACAGACATTTACTTCGGCAAAGTTTTTAAGTTTAAACCTAACCGTTAAATAGAACATATTTCTATAATGGGAGAAAATGATTTTTCAGATACTGAAATCAAATGAGATGTTACACGAGTTTGTTATTAATTGCCTTAACCAGTACTAAAAAGTCTAAACTAAACAAGCTTAACAAAGAAGAGCAAATGATCTATATCAATGAACATAATACATTTAGCTTGTAAAACTGATTACCATGTCTTTTTAGCACTCACACAGCTTACAGACGGATTGTTGTTTACGAGCTTGGAAAGGTGTGTTGTCCTGGTTTCACTGGAAAGGATTGTTCTACGCGTAAGAAATTTTTAAAAAATTGCACTAATATCTTTATCTTTCATTGAAATACAATTGAATGCATTAAAGTGTCATTTGTTTTGTAGCATTCTGCCGGAAACCATGTGAACCTGGGTATGACTGTACGTCTCCAGATGAATGCACCCCGGACCCAAATTTTATAGGTGAGTTTTTTTAACAACGGTCCATATCTGACCTTATCTACGTTTTCGTTTTCCAGACAAGACCTTGTCGATAAGAATACGTATACATATCGGTATGTTTTTTTGTATTTTCAGCCTCTATAAGCAATGGCAACAGCACTGATACTTTTAGTAACACCATCACTAACAGTACTGAATCCAGTGTAGATGTCAACTAACCTCTCCAGAAACCAAAGACTATACATGTATAAGAGGGACTAAAGATATATCAACAAATTAAACACTTGTCCTGCTACTTGGCACATCCGGAAGTCAATAAAATTAACGCATTTAACGACTTTTATTTTTCTATATTATTGATAATAATGTTCTGCCTCCGTGTTGTCAATGTGACAAACAGTGTGAAAAATGATCTTAATTAAATAAGTATACACACCCTACCCGTATGAACCTACCAATTTTCATTATAGCAAATGAAGAAATCACACCAATCGGTCAGACATATAAAAAATGACCGACCTTGATGGAACGGAAATAATGAGAAGCCGATGAATGGTCAACTGTACCTTTAGTGTACAATTTGGTGTTCAATTGTGTTTTACTCCTTTATATTTTACTCCTTAATTTTTATTATTATATAACAATCTTTTTTCTTCTTGTTGAGACGGTTGGTATTACATGTACTCATTGCTGTGGTGCTGTGACCTATTGACATTGGGATCATCTCAGAGGTCAGCAGTTGACTCATGAAGTGAATTCTAAACTCCTAAACTCCTGACATACATGTTACATGGCTAATACATCATTATGTCAAAATGTTAAATGGTTATTGATTTGATAATCTAGGTGACAAAACCAAATAAAAATGGGAATCATTCACTGTTGTTTCAATATGAATTAATCTTAATAGTGTTCAAATCTCGTAAGTGATATATTTTTATTATAATTTGAAAATCAAAAACATTTTTTGGAACACTGATTTTTTTTAAAAAACTTATTTTAGAATTCTTTACACGTATATGCTTATGCGTGTTTTAGTAAACTGATGACTAAGAGAATTCTCTAGTTTCATTTTAACAATCGGGATTTATAATAACATGTGTTACAGGCAATACAAATGCTCCATTGAACTGCTCCTAATGACAACCAGATTGTTTCTGTTTTGTTATACCTATGGTCTACGATACACAGATTTATCTGTTCTGGTGATCTTATAAATTACAAGTAAAGCAAAACAAAAAGCAAAAATATAATAAAACAAATAAAAGAGAGTGATAACTGAAGAAAAAAAGAAAGATACATACAAAAATAACAAATAGTTTAAAAGAAAGCAAAGACCGAAACTCAAAAAAAAATAAGATGGGGAGAGGAGGCCCGTAAATAAGAAACATACCAACTCCTACACATTTTTCTTTATGAATTTGCAATAATGTAGGTTTGACCTTGCCTGATCTAAACACTCAAGTGAATTTATTTAATAAAAAAAATACTGTCTGTAATGGGTGATGTCGTTTTCTTTGTTATCTGTTTTCCTAGAACTTCAAACAAACGTGGCATAATGCAAAGTTTGTCCACATGTAGGACCACATCCTTCTAAAAAATGAGACTATAAGAAAATAATGAAAATAAAGTGATTTTAAAGAGAATCTTTCTTTTCTTTTAAACCAAAAATAAAAAACAATCTTAAACATTTGGTCAGTCGCCCAACCTCACACAGTGACATACGGAGACAACTTTTTTATAACAAATGACGATAACTAAAGATTCTTCATACCATTAATTGCACTAAATTTTTGTCGGTTATATTTTTGTTTGAAATATGTTTAAATATACAAATAATAATATATATTATTTTTTTTATTTGATGTTGTAAAGCTCATCAGCCCTAAACTTGTGTTGAACCTTGTTGCTCTGATGAGCAATGCTGTCTATATTTTTTTTAAATGGCATTAAGTGTGAAACAGATTTCACATTCGTGTTACATGATCAGTATACATTTCCTATGACCGTCTGATTATTTAAGGGTAGGAAAAATAATAAATCGTTTACATTTTACAACCAAGATGGATAAAAAAGTGCTGGTGGTTTGGTCATGTGTGGCATTGTTTGCTTTACTGATATCTCCCTCCCAGGGGTAAGAAATATGTTTATTTAAATTTTATTATTAAGTAAAATTTATCATATAGTATTGACATTCATTTTTTTTTTTTTTTTTTAGATCTCTAATTTTTTTTACATTAGGATGATACGATCATTTTTCTTTATTTAAATTTTTTTTGTACTATGAAACATGGAAACTCCATGTCAATATCAATTTCAACAAAACTTAAATTGTCATTTTTATTCGTTACGAACAGTGCCTAAACATACATTTGAATTGAATGCTAGTACTTGTCAGGAATTAAACTATATTGGTGTCTTATTTTTAATATCAGGATCATTCTGTTCTAAAGGCTAAGAAACACCTCGGTGATAAAGCATAAAAAGCAATGTATAGCATTACTAGTAATTGAAAAATCGATTATATAATTTACCTTTTGAATGTCAGCTTGTCAGTCATAATTTGACAAAGTGGTTATTCTTTTTTTTTTATAGATGTGAAATATGGGATTTCAAAAATATTGATATTTATGTTTACACTTTTAAACTATGTTTTAAAAATCTTATAACCTAGTACTCCAAATTATATGGTACAAACAACTGAAAGAATTTATGATTTAAGTCAAATTGAAGAGAAGTTCTACGACCTGTTAGAGCGTACTGTATTTTTTGTTTAATTCGGAAAGATTTTTTCGCAAGAAAATATTATGTTCATACAAAGATTATACAGTTTTGTGAATCATTGTCGAACACCAACTCGGTTTTTATTTATTATAAGTTGTATATTCATGTAAATTGTATGAAATTGTTCTCCACAAACAAATTGATCTAGCTCTGCTCTTCCAGGCTGTTTGTATATACGTTAATTAGTTCACATAATTTGTACTTCTTGTACCATTTAAATATGGTTTTGAGAGAATAGATGTTTAAATATTAATATATAATTATATTATTATTATAAAAGATTAAGTGTTCTCTATTGATTTTTTCAATTAATTTCTTAAATTATTGTGGTTTTGATTATTTTTTTTTATTAATACCGTCTTAAATTTTGTAAAATTATATTTTCATAAATAATAGTGATTCTACCTAACTAATACATCATTAGTTCATGAAATCGATTGAAATAAATATCAATACAGAACAGCTGATATTTTCTTAATAATCTTAGAAAATTTTAAAATATCAGCATTGTCGATAAGAGGAAAAGAATGGCATTTTAGTAATGAAGATAACATTGTGGTTTTTGAAACGTTAAACTGTCATACATAAGGCCACATTTCTATATCATTCTCTAATTAAATTGCAAACTCAAATAACAAGGAATGTAAAACAAGGTCTACAATTGACAACGTCCTATTGATGAAGTAGAACATTCACAATCATGTTGTGTCTATCAGTATGTATTTTTCTCCAATTTCAGAAAGTTTTGTACTAAATTGTGGTTTTACTACGCTGCCCAGAATTACTGCACAAACTATTCTTGGTGGAACATGTGGTGGTTTGTAAAGTTTTTAAATTAACGAATCTGTTTTAGCTACTCACACGAGTTTTCTGTTATAAATAGAAGAAAAAAATCATATAAATTTGAATTGGAAAAAAAAATTCGTAGATTTTCAAAACTTTGGAAGCATATAATATACGTAAGCCGAATATTATAAACTTTTGTACAAAAAAATTATTTCATAACTTATCTATGTTTGCATAGTTTCTTTGAGCTAAAAATAAACAGCAAACAGTCCCCATCACGAAAAAATTGGAAAACATTGCACTCATTTTGATGTCATATCCTACTTCAGCTGGAGCACTGCTTACAGAAGAATTGTAGTTTATGAGCGTGGGAATGTGTGTTGTCCTGGTTTTAAGGGATCGGATTGTTTAACGCGTAAGAAAGTAATAGATTACTTTTAATATCGTTTAACATTAATCGGTTACACAAAATCAAATGACTGACTGAACTCCCTTTGCCCCGTAGCAATCTGCCGGGCACCTTGTGAACCGGGGTATATGTGTAGTTCTCCGGATGAATGTACTGTAGATCCAAATTTTATTGGTGAGTTTTAACAACGATTCATAACTCATTATAGCTTCCATATTTCTTATTCAGATGATGTGTCATAAATAATCAAATAAAATATACATTGCCATCTTATGTGGCTGCATTTCAGTGTATTTAGGTGATATATGATATTGAAAAATTATTTCTAAAAATACATTTTTTTTTACATCAAAAAGTCCAATACCAGGGAAATATTTTTTATTAATCTTTTCTCCGTATCTTTCTCAGCACAGTATCAACTTATCTTATTTTTAACATACTGTATACAAATAATAATAACAAATACCTATAATATGGGTGTGTTGTTCTTATTTGCAGCCTCCGTTAACAGTGAGATCTCTAACAGCACTGATGCTTTCAATACCACCGTCACTAATAGTACTGAATCCAGTGAAAGTGCCAAACCCAGTGGAAGTATTGAATCCGGTACTGAACTCGGCGAAAGTACAACTCAACCCAATCTTCAGTACAGTGAAAACACTGAATCTGACTGAACCCAGTGTAGAAGTTAACTAGCCGATATCGAGTATAAGAGACTAATAAGAACAACGGATAAATATGCCGGTATAATAGGCTCTGAGTAAATAAGTGTCCTCCTACTTGTAACATCTGAAAGTCAATAAAATTCAACACATTTCACGAGTTTTATTTTTATTATTGGTTATGTTTCAGTTCTGGTTCCGTGTTGCTAATGTTACAAACAGTCAGCCATGACGCAGTCTGATGAAAGATCTTAGACAGTATACACAACAATCTAATGAATTTCATTATAGCAAACGATAGAGAAAATATAACAAAAAGGCTCAAGTTACGGGCAACCTTTGTACTATATAAGTTTTAAAATTGTTTATGATTAAATTTGATAAAACGACTGTATTAAGATTATTTTAGTCAACAAAATAATCTATAATTTATTTTCTATGTTTCTCTACATTTATGTAACAAAGATATAAATCAGATATATAAAACGAAATTGTTATTCGATCTTTCCATCTGCTATCCCCTCATGTAAACGTTTCTAGTACTCCGACATCAAAAAAGTATCGGATATGTTTAATAAATACGACAGAATGAATGAGTTCAATAACTGGTTCAGTTCTCCAATTTCATTTCGTCACTTGAAAGTGAGATGAACATATGTTACACGGCAATAATATGCATGAAAAGCAGTTTTCATTTTTATAAAATTTGATGACATTGGCAGAAAAATATTTCTCTCTCTCTCTCTCTCTCGATATATATATATATATATATATATATATATATATATATATATATATATATATATATATATATATATATATAAGGAATAAGGAATCATTCTTAGAGTATTATGAGGTGATAATTTTGGCCGGGGCGTGATCAAATCCAAAAAAGCCCGAAGGGCTTTATGATAGATTTGATCACGCCCCGACCGAAATTATCACCTCATAATATTCAAAGAATGATTCCTTATTACTTATATTTATATAATTTTAAGCCATCGTACGATGAAATATTTAAATATAAGTAAGCAAATCCCGCTGGCGCCTCAATTTGGCGTCATTTGAAGTTATGGGTTATATAGTACAAAATCGATCCGTAGTGTTATCACAGGCAAAGACACTGGAAAATGTAAATATATATATATATATATATATATATATATATATATATATATATATATATATATATATATATATATATATAACAACTGATTATAGAAAAGTCAGCCAATGCCAACCCCAACCCCAACACATTTCCAGAAAAATTACAGCAAAACACATACAACAAAACAACAAATAAATATTCGTGGCCTCGAAATAAAATTTGCTCCATCGAAATAAAATACGTTCCAACGAAACAAAAAACGGTATCTCAAAACCAGAGACATATATATATATTCCAGTGGCGTCGGAAGCAAATTGAAAGTGGGGGGGGGGGGGGACTAGCCTTATCAAAAATCTTGACAAGCAAAAAAAAAAGCTGCAGTTATGTCTAGCTTTGCAAAAAAAGTGGGGGAGGGGCTAAGCCCTCCCCCCCCCGGTTCGACGCCCATGTACTTAGTATTTGCTCAAAATTGAATAAAATTCGTTCCCACAAAGTTCATTTCTTTGAACAAAACGGCAATTCTATATCATTTCACATTTTCTATCCAGATTTGTCGCTCCCACGTGAGCCAAGCCTCTGGTTAGTGAATGGTTATTTTGAATGCAGTTTGAGTAATCTGCCCCCTTATTTGTATGACACAATTCAGCGCGCAGAACAGTATTCACGTTTAACAGAAAAAAGTTTGTTTAATTAACTATTACATATTGGGAATACTCAAAGTTCAATACCATTATTAAATTATTCTGTATGAGGAATTATAAATATAACCTCCATTTTAGGACAAAAGTGCATCAAATTATGTGTAAAAAAAATTACACATAGAAGGCAAGATGGAGATAATTAAGATAAAGCATAAATAAACACCAACACTTGACTCATTTTCCCATCATTTTATTTCTCACTTTCTCTAGTGCAGTGTCCCTGATTAGCTAAACAGGAATTTTAATGTACAAAAATTGACCATCATCTCTTAACCCAATTATTAGATCTATACTACCCAGTGCTATTCTATCAATGACTGAACGGCTGTTTACAAAAATAAGCAAATTATTTTTTCTTAAAAAACCAGCTTTTGAACTGAAAAAAAAAATAGGGTGTGCCTAAATAAAATTTTTAAAAAATACAAAATAAAATAAAAATTGGTTCACAACTTTGTTAAATACAATGCATTAAAAAAAATTCACAGAAGCTCTAAAATGAAACATCTTACTGTTATATACAGATAAATCATTTCATGATGATAATTTCATATGTTCCAAACAAAGATCTTCACAACTGAATTATTGAATGCCTTGAAGTAAAAGTAGACAGCACACAACATTTAACATTAAAAGAAGCAACTTCTAAGAAAGCTGACCCACTAGCCGCCTGCTGTTTGAGATCTTTATATGAACAGTTTCACTGAACTCATGAAGTAAAATGTCAATGAATAAAAGTCATTTAGGGATGCGTTTCACAGTTAATTCATTCACTACAGATACAGCTATAATACATGTAATAATTTCATCCTGTTTCTGATTCCTAACCGTAATGAATTGCCGATTTCAGACTTGTCAATAGTCTTGAAGTGTTGGAATGGTTTGTCATTAAAAATGTTATGTACAGCAGGTTGCCATTAACCCAACATGGGTTTGTGTCAATGCTAACATAAAAAAAAATATAAATAAATCCTCTGAAGCTGTATTAATTAAAAAAATCCAAGATACACAGCAAATGTATTAAAAAAAACTGCACTATTTTTGCTCATGCACCTCTAAATATAGAAACTAGGTCACAACACCAAAACTGTGTCAATTGACACTTTTTATCACAGTTGTAAACAAGACGTAAACATTTGGACAAATTACTGCTATGAGAGTAAAGGATGAAAAGGAATGAAAACTGTTGACAAGGCTGTGCAGACTGCTGATTCAAACTAAGAATGTGCAGACTTCCAATTCATGCTACAATCCTTGCCCCTCCTATGAGACAGTCATACAAAATAGTCCATGTAAGCAAACTTGGAAAAAAATATGCAGTTTATAAGACTAGAATGTTACACATAACCTCTGAACAATAACAACACCTCCGCTGAATTCTGGATTCCATAAGTAATGAAGCAAACTGACTACATCTGATCACACTCTCAGACGACACTGTTGTCCATTGAATGGGGATACCAAAAGTCCGATCCTGTGAGTACCCCTTCACACTCGGGGACACACTGGAACCCAGATGGCTTTCTTCTGTTCATTTGCTATCACAGTCTTGACTTGCTGGTGCATTTCTGCCAAGTTGCCACCCTGAATTACAGCTGAAAACCAATAAAAACAACTTCATTACTTATTTTGTTCACAAATTATTATCTAGCACTGAGTGACTCCTTGATCTTTTTCATATTATCATGATAACTGTACATGTATAATATTTTTCTTTTTTTTTCTTTCATGTTTCTTGGGAATTATACAAGACAGACATAATATATAAGATGTACATTAATTCAAAATTTTATACATAAAATGAGCAACAGTGATAGATTTTTCTGTATAATTAGCCAAATTACCAGAGAACTGGTGCTGGTAGTCCTTTTCTAGCTTCTGGAATTTGTCGTACAGGTCCTTTGCAGACTTAGCACTGAGTTTCTGGGAATGGAACTGAGGATCTGTTATCTCCCTACAAAACATAAAATACATGTTGTTTAATTGACTTTCATGGACTTCTTGGCTTCTTAGAAAATGGCATTTAGAATAAATCTAGACGTAGTATGTCTGGAAGATTACCAATTAATGACTTTTGCACAAATTCTTACCTAAGTTGTTTATGTGACCGATGCTTGGCAAAAACAACAATGGGATAGATCTGGAGTCTGTGCAGTCTCTCAATGGCTGAAGGACTGATGCTGAGCAGACAATGCTTACCCTGCAGGAACAACAGAGATTTGAAGATTAATTCTAATATAAACAGTTAACATATAAGATATGTCCATTCAGTTTGTATGGAACATGAATGTAAATCAAATCCTTTTTATCAAAATTTCTAAAAAAAAAAAAAAAAAAAAAAAAAAATCAACAAGTTTGCCTTAAAAGAAATATGAACTTGGTACATCTGTAACTGAATCAACTAATTCTTTCTCTTCAGTAACTGTTTTTGCTAGATAAGTTACCAGTACTATTTCCAAGACATTTAGATACTGATAGTTCCCAAACCTGATCACAAATCTCGTTGATGATTGACGTTTTGATACACTGGAACTTGTCCTCCTCCTGCCAGTAGTCAATGTAGATGCCGTCTGCTAGACCCTGCTCCATCACCTGCTTCGTGGTCTGCATCACAGCTAAGTGAAAAAAACAGTTCATAGGTTATAGCTACCGGTAAGTTAAACAAGAATAACCATGATAATATAGGCTACAGGCCTACAGCTACCGGTAAGTGAAACAAAAGAAACGTATGCTAGCTAGAGCTACAACCCCATTTCAGACATACTTCAGTTTTGGAAAAGGCAATGAAATGATACTGATCTAGAAAACTGGTTCTGATATATAATCCCTTTCCTAGCCAACTCTTTTAATTCAGAAAGAAAGTGAATAAGAAACTTTGCTAACATAGATATAAATGTGCCTTTTATATAAAACCACTGTACAGCCACTTTTTAATTACACTCTTATTCACATAAAGCATAATTACTGCTTTAACTTTAATTTCATTGTACTTACTAGGTTGACCAGTGCTGTATTTGTCTGGAGACTCAGCTACCAGTTTCTTGATCAGAGAATCAGCCAAGGGAGCCAATAAAATCACAGGTCGAATGTTTTTATCTGCAACAGAAACAAATGGTTATATTTAACACATAAATACTTGTCAAATGTAAAATACAGTGCAATCCTATATAAAAAAAAGAACGATAAAGATGAGCTGTAGCTCTACTTAATATTTTTTTATTTAAAAACTTGGTTTCCTTAAAATTACATGCATGTACGAGACATTAAAAAACATAGGTAATCACAGATTACAAAGCTCACCGAGACGAGGCATCAACTTTATGAGGCATCACCTTTATAAAACCACCTTTATCATATTATATGAAAATCATAGTTAATGATCTTGGATATTCATGGATACTGTTTTGAAACAATATCGTATATCATATGTAAAAAAATTGTATGATAATCATATGTTCATTTCATACAATATTATAAGACTCAATGTTTATCAATACAATAATATAAAATATGATATTGCATCCAATGATACTTACCATATATATCATTTAATACAATATAATACTATATTGATGCAATATGATATTGTAACATATAATATGACATTGTATTGTGTTATACATTATTGTATTTAATCACATAATACAATATCATAATACCTAATATAAATACTGTATTTAAATACAATATTGTAACATATGATATTATATTGTATGATATAGTATAATATTGTATTGTATGATATTGTATCATATTTGATACACAATATTGTATCATATGATACAATATAATTTGATAAAACATTGTATCATATCATATGATACAATATCATTTGATATAGTAATATATTATATAATACAATATTATACAATATCATTTTATACAATATCATATCATATGATACAATATCATATTATACAATATCATATTATATATCTATAATATATAATATTCTATATATATATCATATAATACAATTTCATGTATTATATAACAATATATTATATAAACCAATATCATATTATACCATATTGTATCGTATGATACGATATAATTATAAAATACAATATTGTATCATATGATACAATATTATATATTGCAATATAATATAAAAACAATATCATTTGATAAAATAATATATCATACAGTATCATATTCTACAATATGGTATAATAATATACAATACTATACATAACAATATCATAATACAATATCATATAATAATGTACAAAAAAATTGATACAATATCATATCGTATCATATAACTTTTTACATTATAATGTATGATATTACATTGTATCATATAAAACAATAGTGTATCATATCATAGAATACTTTATCATAGGAATCATGTTATATCATTTAACAACAAACACATCTATCAAGCAGGCTTGAGGTAGGAGAATTTTTTAATTAGCATCCTTGATAATGGAGATCAGGCTCTGCATCTGAAGCTGCCTCTGCAATTCATTTATATTATAGTTAAATCAATTATGCAAGCTATTATCTATAAAACATGTAACCTGTTCCAAAAAACTAAACCTCATCCAGCATCCGAAACCTATGGCTCAGATTCAGCATTCAAGCCTGTCAGATGCATCAGTATCATGAGACGGATCATCCATGCAAGTTTGGTGATGTAAGGACCAGTAATAACTAAGATATAATCATCAGAGGGCACCTGCTCTAAAAACTTTAACCAGCTCTTAAAATCTTAACCTCATCCAGCATCCGAAACCTTAAGCTCAGATTCAGCATTCATGTCAGGTGCAACAGTATCGTAAGACGCACCATCCATGCAAGTTTGGTGAAGTTAGGACCAGTAATAACTAAGATATATTTTTTAGCATCCTTGATAATGGAGATCTGGCTCTGCATCTGAAATACTTCTGCCATTCATTTATATTATAGTTAGATCATATATGCAAGTTTGAAATAGTGCTATTACCTACATGTATTAAACATGTGACCTGTTCCAAAAAAACTGAACCTCATCTAGCATCCAACACCTATGGCTCAGATTCAGCATTCAAGTCTGTCAGGTGCATCAGTGTAATAAGATGCATCATCCATGCAAGTTTGGTGAAGTTAGGACCAGTAATAACTATGTTATAACCATCAGAAGGCACCTGTTTCAAAAACTTTAACCAGTTCTAAAAACCTTAACCTCATCCAGCATCCGAAACCTATGGCTCAGATTCAGCATTCAAGCCTGTCATGTGCATCAGTATCATAAGACGCACCATCCATGCAAGTTTGGTGAAGTTAGGACTAGTAGTAACTTTGAAATGGCTATCAAAGGGCACCTGCAACAAAAACTTCAACCTGCTCCAAAAACCTTAACCTCCTCCAGCATCCGAAACCTATGGCTCAGATTCAGCATTCAAGCCTGACAGTTGCATCAGTATCATCAGACGGATCATCCATGCAAGTTTGGTGAAGATAGGACCAGTAATAACCAAGATATAATCATCAGAGGGCACCTGCTCTAAAAACTTTAACCAGCTCTTAAAATCTTAACCTCATCCAGCATCCGAAACCTTAAGCTCAGATTCAGCATTCATGTCAGGTGCAACAGTATCGTAAGACGCACCATCCATGCAAGTTTGGTGAAGTTAGGACCAGTAATAACTAAGATATATTTTTTAGCATCCTTGATAATGGAGATCTGGCTCTGCATCTGAAATACTTCTGCCATTCATTTATATTATAGTTAGATCATATATGCAAGTTTGAAATAGTGCTATTACCTACATGTATTAAACATGTGACCTGTTCCAAAAAAACTGAACCTCATCTAGCATCCAACACCTATGGCTCAGATTCAGCATTCAAGTCTGTCAGGTGCATCAGTGTAATAAGATGCATCATCCATGCAAGTTTGGTGAAGTTAGGACCAGTAATAACTATGTTATAACCATCAGAAGGCACCTGTTTCAAAAACTTTAACCAGTTCTAAAAACCTTAACCTCATCCAGCATCCGAAACCTATGGCTCAGATTCAGCATTCAAGCCTGTCATGTGCATCAGTATCATAAGACGCACCATCCATGCAAGTTTGGTGAAGTTAGGACTAGTAGTAACTTTGAAATGGCTATCAAAGGGCACCTGCAACAAAAACTTCAACCTGCTCCAAAAACCTTAACCTCCTCCAGCATCCGAAACCTATGGCTCAGATTCAGCATTCAAGCCTGACAGTTGCATCAGTATCATCAGACGCACCATCCATGCAAGTTTGGTGAAGATAGGACCAGTAATAACCAAGATATAATCATCAGAGGGCACCTGCTCTAAAAACTTTAACCAGCTCTTAAAACCTTAACCTCATCCAGCATCTGAAACCTATGGCTCAGATTCAGCATTCAAGCCTGTCAGGTGCATCAGTATCATAAGACGCACCATCTATGCAAGTTTGGTGAAGTTGGGACCAGTAGTAACTTAGAAATGGCTATCAAAGGGCACCTGCAACAAAAACTTTAACCTGCTCGAAAAACCTAACTTCATCTAGCATCCGAAACCTTTGGCTCAGATTCAGCATTCAAGCCTGTCAGGTGCAAAAGTATCATAAGACACACCATCCATGCAAGTTTGGTGAAGTTAGGACCAGTAGTAAGTAAGATATAATCATCAGAGGGCACCTGCTCTAAAAACTTTAACCAGCTCTAAAAACCTTAACCTCATCCAGCATCCGAAACGTATGGCTCAGATTCAGCATTCAAGCCTGTCAGGTGCATCATTATCATAAGACACACCATCTATGCAAGTTTGGTGAAGTTTGGACCAGTAGTAACTTAGAAATGGCTATCAAAGCGCACCTGCAACAAAAACTTTAACCTGCTCCAAACACCTTAACCTCCTCCAGCATCTGAAATTCATGGCCCAGATTCAGCATCCAAGTCTCTCAAGTCCATTAGTAGGTCCAGATGCATCATTCATGCAAGTTTGGTGAAGATAGGACAAGTAATAAGTTAGATACAGGACCTGCAACAAAAACTTTAACCAGGTCCGGACGCCGACGCCGACGCCGACGCCGAGGGTATAGCATAAGCTCCCCCCGACTTCGTCTCGGTGAGCTAAAAATTCTGACTTGTTCATGTCCTATTATATTTGATGCAAATCAAAACTTACATTCCATTCTCTCTACTTTTGTGTATTTGTTGAATGCCAGATCTGTAAAATTAAAATAAGGTCAACAATGATTTAAATTGGTTTTTTTTTTAAAGAAAATAATCAACAGAAAATCATTTCGTTTAGTTAATTTTCATTTCACAACAATTTAAATTACCTTCAAGGACAGGCACTGAATCACTGCTGAGAGATGTCTCCGAAAATGAGTTAAATTCACGACTGTCTTTGGAGTTGTTTCTCTTGTGTTTGGACTTTCTCCTGAAGAAACTACTCCGAGCAGATCCAGACATTCGGCGAGTGGATCCGCGGATCTCCTCAAGGTCATGAAGACTCAGACTCTCAGAGTAGCTTCTTCTGAGCTCCATCTCTAGCCTACAAAATTAGTTTAAATACACTTTTAAAAAAATGCCCGTAAAATCTCAATTTTTTTGGTTCTTTATAAAAAAATAATTTGAAAGTTTGGTAAACATTGTCAAGGCAATCTGTTGGTTTTTTTTTATACCAAGTTATTTACTTACTTGTCTTGGCTTGGAATGATTCCTTTGTAATTCAGTTTATGGCCATCGTCATCAACCAGCCACGCATACCAGTTGTCTGGTTTGCCATCGTATAACGTATTCTCGATCAGCATGATGTCATCCTTCCTAAAACTCAGTTCTCCATCCCCTGTGGGCTTATGGTCGAAGTGAGCCCGCACATAGAAGGACTCACTGTTAAACTGGTTACATAGATGTCGATATTCTGTAAAATTGGTAAGAATATAATTTCAAATAACACTGTATAATGAACCCACTATCATAAAGCATCTACTTTTGGTCCCTAAATGGTTTCATACTTTAAAGTATATAATGTGTATAAAGTGTTCTTTTTTGTTACTTACTTGCAGGGTTATACTGTGCTTGCATTCTGACAAATGCACATGGTTTGTTTAATTCTGTGGAGGCTTTTTCGGGGGTAATTGTTAAAAAATCAACATTGTTGTACTGAAAAATAACAAAAATACAAAGTTCATTTTTAGCTACAATAATGTTGTTCCCGTCTACTTTTATGTTTGGAAGGGGTTGGGAGAAGGGGCTGGGTATACGATTTAAGGTGGAATAACACATCGTCACAAAATGGCTGACCTCTGATCAAAACAACATTTTGTTTATTATATTAAGGATTTCATCGACGGCAACATGTAACTAACTCCATAGACAAGTGGATTAAGTGTCGGGCTTGTGATCCGTACATCTCGAGTTCGAATACCGCAGAGGCTTTTGTTGTTGCTTACTGAATTAAATTTTTTAAATATTCATTTGTTTATTCCGAAACTGCAAATTTTTCGCTTATTTGACGTTTGTATAGTTTATTTATCAATATATCTTTCATAATCAAATAATTTACCATTAATTTGAGGGACTTTTTCAAGGTGTGTTATTCCACCTTAACTCCATAGAATCTCTGTAATTGTGCAAGAATCTATCAGCTTTTTTTGTGTTTGTGATCTTCACAATTTGAATTCGTGGAGCATATTTGCTGACCTTACAGTAATCAATTTATTTAGGAACAACCAATGAGAATTTTGAAACTTAAAATATTGTCGGCATACACTTTCAATCATAAATGCATTTATATTGATGTTTTAGTGATGGCAAAAGGCATGATCTCTAACTATAATACATGTATATACAGTGGACCCCGCTTAATATAATAGTTATTTTGCCAGGGAAAATTATTATATTAACCGGACTATAATAATAAGCGTACCCAGCTAAATTCAATGTGTACAAGTATGCTAAGTGCCTATTCACGTCATGTATTATTACTATCTATTTCTAGACGATGTAATGTCCACAATAATTGATGATTTCTTCTAAAACTTTACTTTTAATGCTTCATAAAAGTTAATTTCATGAATAAAGTTTACTATTACAAGCTTGGAAAATTGCAAGATCCACCAATATGCTTCCGATAAGTTCACATGCTTTCATTTTGTTTTCTTCCTGTACTTCCGGTTTTGACTAAATCTAATAAGGCATTCATGAGACAATTCGTTTTTAATAACTTCTTTCATTAAAAATCAAATAAACCACAAAGTTATGCACAATTTTCTTATTTTCTTTGATTTATTTAGCCCATTCTTCCTATAAAATAGAGGCATATTAAAAAAAAGACTTTGTCACTACTTCACTGCAGTACAAATTGTCAAATGGAAACATCATATACCATATGCTAAGCCATGAAAATGTCCCATTTGTTATAATTTTTTTTTACAAAAACATGAGGCATTCACTTATTCAAACTGTTAAAAACCTCAATAATACAGCGATGTCACTTGTTAGGTGCATAGGTAATGTACCCAAGCCACGTGCAGTGAGGCGTGACTAATCCTATCTGGCTAGCACAGTCGGTAAATTTCAAAGTGATTTGGGAAGTCAGAGTGTTTATACAAGCTTCTCATGGGGGGCTAGCACGAGAAAAAGGTGTGAAACTCAATTGACAGGCATGATCTTTCTATTATATTAAGCGGGGTCCACTATTTAAGCTACTATAATAACCGATGTAAAATACAATGATTTATTAAGAAATGGTTTTGTGTTTTGAAAAACTATTATATTAAGCGAACTATAATATTAAACAGGTATTATACTAAGCGGGGTCCTCTATAAATTTTGCATACATTAAAATTATTTGAAAATAATTCAATGTTGCACATATTATAAGAACTGTATATAAATCTTACCTCCAGAATTTGATCACCACACCTCAAGCCATCATGACCAAACACACAACTATTCGGCTGGACCTCTTTGACAAAAATTCCAAAGTTCAGTTGGCCAACAATGGCAATACCCAGGTTCTCATTGGGTAAAGATTTCCTTGCTGTTATCATTCTGGGAGGTTCAGAGGGCAGATCAGAGCTACAGGTTAACAAAGAGCAGAAATCAGAAACATTATTGTTTCCTTAAAGAATCCTACTTTCATTTTCAAACCAATATTAGGATATAATTTTCTTCTCTCCCCATCAACTGTGTACCAGTAGATAGCTTACCTTGGTATCCTGATATGTGTGCTGGATTTGGAGCTGACTTTTCTGGGTCTCCTGAATGTATCCGACTCCGGAGAATTCATTGGAGAAGTTCCAGTGCTCTCCCCTGACGAATCAGCTGCTCTGTTGTATTCTAACCAAACAAACATTCACATAGGGTAAGATATAGAATCAGTACAATAGAAATCAATGGACACTGATTGTTTTTTTCAGTAAGTTGACTTTTCTCACCTTCAGGGTTGTACTGCACAAGAAGGCTCAATGTGTTTCCAGTTTGTCGTAAAAATTTAGCTGCCATATCTTCTGTGGCCGTTCTCATGTTTATTCCACAAATCTAAAAAATTATTTGACAACAATATAGAGTCAGGTATTCTACAGATCAATTGATTCTTCAATAACTTAAATACCACAGGTTTGTATAATGTAAAAGTTATCATTAGAATCTTGATTATTCATCAATGACTTATAAGACCGATACAAACATTATACAGGTAGTCAAAATATGAATAATGTGTCATAAACCAAGATTTTATTGTTTGTATATACAATGGTTTCCATTGATTTAAATAATGGGGATCTTTAATTTGTGATGCAATTCTATTTTATGATAAATACATGATTCCATTTGATAGCATACAAAAAAAAAAAAAAAAAAAAAAAAAAAAAAAAAAATGATTCCATTTGAAATACATCAGAAATTTTCCATATGGAACATATTTGATGAAGGTAAAAAGAAGAATAACTGCTGGATTACAGATTTCACAGAGTTAGCTTCTGAAGCATGGGTAAGAGCTCATTTTGACCAAAACAAAACACAAAACAGATATTAAACTATTCACAACTACTTCTTGGGATTTCTCCAACAGCTATCAGTCTAATATTTTACAGGGAATAAGTTACAATTCTTTGTCCATTCTGATACATTACCTCCAGGAGTTGGTCTCCAATGACAAGCCCCGCCTCCATGGCCAGACTATCTTCCTGTACGGAGGAGACAAAGACCCCACCCTGGGGACCACTCCCGATAGTGAACCCCACGCACTGCGAGTCCCGCTCTATGTTCATCTTCCTCGTCTCGCCCATCAGAGGCCTGAAACCAATCAAATACATGTAATGTTTGTAAAATTCGGATGATTAATAAAACGCATGGACTATTAACTTGTTACACCTTATTTAAGTGAGAGTACAACAATACATTTACTCATGATACATTAGTTTTATGAATCTCTGATCAACGGATTGATCAGTACTTATTCTATTTAACTTTATTCTGGTGCAAGCTAATTCTCTCTCAGGAAATTAATGCATGAATATGTAAAGTACCGTAATTTACAGTATACATTGTGGACTGAAAAGGAAAAGAGAGTAAACAAACATAATTCACAGAAACAGTGCTACATTTCTTACTTTCTTCTTCTATGATGAAGAGATTCTGTACTGGTGATTGGCTCTTCTGAATAACTGGGGGATGTAGGACTAGTTCTTGCTGCAACTGAACAAGTTACTTCAGTTAGGGACCAGACACAACCAAGTAAAATAATGATGGCCTTTAAAAAGTTAAAATAAACAAGCAATGGCACAGTTCGTGTAACCTTACCAACTTCCACGGAGCCTGAGTTCCCACGTGTTTTGACAGTGGGTATGTAGATTCGTTTGGAGTTATTCTTTGTGTAGGGAGGTTTGGCTGATCCATCAATGTCGGACACTGTTCTTTCTGAGGAGGCTCTACTTGGAATGTAACTGTACGGATCACTGGCTGAGCTGACCACTGAGGGGCACGGGGAATTACAGAAGTCATAGGGAGATCTCCGGGGCTCTATGTCTGGAAATGACCCTGGAGGTGAATTATAGGCTGGGGAGAAAGAAGGACTGACTGTGACAGGAGCACTAGTCTGACTGCCATGAACAGATTGATAATGAGGGTGAGGTTTCACAACCAAGGTGCCACTGAAAAAATACACATACAATTAACTCAAAAAATGTTTGTAACTGGAAACCATAAGTGCTGAGTGTTTGAGAGTATAAGCTGCTATGAAAAAAGTAAAAGTTTTACCTGTTATGCTGCGTCCTGTTACCATGACCTATGGGCCTCTCATGAAATGGTGGGGGATAATTAAATGCAGAGTGATCACTTGCAAACCCTGACTGTACAGTCTGGTAGTCTGGTGGCAGTCCAGTACCACTCACAGAAGAGTCACAAGAGGAATGAAACTGACTAGAATTGAATGGAGGCAAGTTAGCACTGTGTCTCTGTAGCTTGTCCTTCTCCGAGGATCGGGGTCGATTTCTTATTGCCCTGTGGGTTTCCCATGTCTCTCGTGGAGACATGGAGGACCCTTCATGGTGGCTATTGTGACTAGGGAGTGGCCGTTTCTTGATTTTATTATGTGGAAAGTGCCTCATAACATTATTTTGTGGCATTGCATTGTCTGGATTAAACACAAACTGAAGGTTGTGATACACATTGGAGTTACTGTTACTGTGTGGATATTTCGTTGACTTGGGGTTCATTGGTGGAGAATGTATCGGGGAGTTGGACAGCTTGATTGTAGAATCACTGCTTTGTGGACTGTGGTGAGGACTTTGTTTCACAGCTATATGTGAAGCTTCTGTCCTCTCTGGAGGCACTGGGGGAATTTTGTCAGGTCCCTTAGAAAAAAAGTTTGTGATGGATGGCCTGTCTGGGTACTTCTGTGGGGAAGGCATCACAACAGTCCCTTGTTTCATGGGCTGCATTTTGTAACACTTTGGCCACGTACCACTGTTTTCATTATCAAACTCACGCTTTTGAATATTTTTTCTCTGTCCTGTTCCATGATTTGTCTTGGGGTCTCCCAGACTAAATTCAATCAACACATTGTCATTTATGGCTGAAGTTGGTCGACTAGATGAATGTCTCTTGTTTGTGTCATCATGCTCATGCCGATCATGATGCTTAGATTTGGGTTTGAAAATCTTCACAAAAGCTTTCTCAAGTCTGTGACTGTTTTTTGATTTATGGTTGTCCAGGTCTTTTTCACTCTTGGAACCTTTCACTGTCAAGCTGTTTGACCCTGAACTTCCAGAGTTATTCAAATCATCAGTTTGAGAGCTGCTGGTCTTGACTTTACCTGAACTCTTTTGGTTCTCCAGCATGTGGTCATTTCCATCCCACATCAGATGCTTCATGTCTTCACTCTTAGAAAAGGTTGGTGAGAGCTGGGTTCCAGAGTCCCGACAAATGTCCTTGTGATTGACAGGAATGGGGGAGGAGCCTGCAGAATTAAAAGGTGACATTTGTCTCCATACTTCGATAGACACTGGGTCAGAACATCCCTGTAGAAGCTTCATTAGTTCTGTGGGGGTGAAATTCTCCACAGATGTACCATTTACCTAAAGTCAAAAATCAAGGTTATGTATTAAAGACTGGATCTGAACATTTCCAAATTCATGTAGGCATAGTAACTACCCTGTACAGAAAGTGAGCAAGTTTCCTGTTCAGTACTTACACAGATGATCCTGTCACCAGTGGATAGCATGCCCTCCTTGGCTACAGTGGACCCTGGGACTATTCGGGCTATGTAGAGACCCTGCTCAATGTAAATTCCAATATCTACAACCAAAATCAAAGAAGAGCTTATGTCATGTCACTGGAGATTCTGCCTGTGTATCCCTGAAGTATATCTTAGTATATCACTAAGGGAAGACCATGAATTGATGTAGAATTTAATGTTACATGTATATAACTGACCTTTTCCTAATGACAAATTCAGCTGAATCGGCTGCCAAATTCTTGGTGTAACACAGCGTCTTCTCCTGACCAGCTATAATTACATACGGTAATATAGATAATTCACTTGATCATAAGAAATCAGAGCTTAAAATCAAATGAGGTTTTATTTTTGCACAATTAGAGGTAAAACAAAATTAAGAAGGGGAGAAAAACATTTACAATTAAAAAAAAAATAATTACCAATGAAACATGTGAAGAGTTTTTCAGGGACTGGAGAACAGTTCGTTTGTCCACATTTGTCACATCCATGTTATTGATTTTCAGAACTACATCACTGATCCTAAAAGGACAAACATTTATACATATATATACATGTACATATTTAAATCTTCACTCAAAATGCTTATAAGTTTACTGTCACATTTTTAAACTGAAATTTCCAGAATTATTTAAAAACTGCAGGAATATTAAAAACATTTTCAAAAAATGCTCTGAAATGATGAGTTTACCATTCTCAAAATGCATCATGAACCACAGAAATTTACCCTCTGAAGCAGGCAATTACTTGGGAATGATTTTACATTTTTCCTTGAATTGTAAAATGTTTATGTGCTGAAATAAGAGAAACGTGACTTTGTGTTTCTGAGACAGCTTACTTCAGTTTGCCGTCTGCTACACTTCCTTTGACAACATGGTTGACGTATACAGCGTAATCGTTCGGAAGAACCGGGTCATCTTTACCTCCCACAATATCAAAGCCAAGATTATCCGGTGTCAGTCCTCTCTGAAAATTCACCAATAGGATTTCATATATAAAGCTTTTGTAAACAGCAAATTGCTGAATATTGATTTTTATAATAAACCCTTGAAGTGGGTTGCAAGCTAGCTTTTTGTGAGCAATATCATTTATACAAATTGAATTCAAATTGTTTTTTTTATTTTTACAAAAACTTTAATCCCATTAAAATGTGGGATGAAGAATGGAGGCCCTGTGGTTGCTTTTGTTTACAAAGCTCTGTCAGACATAAAATCCTCAGCACACAAATAGTAAATCAAATACTTCATCACTTTATCTTTATTAAACAGCAGGTCCCACTGACAAATATTGGCACAAGTTAGTATTTGATGTTACCGCATCTCGATTTACGAATTAAAAAAAAGTTGTTCACAAGGAGCTGTTTTGGTGAACTAAGTGTGAGATGGTTTAAGAAGCTGGCATGGAAACCTATTATCTGGGAACATCACGGTTACAGATTTCAGTTAATTGTAGATCTCAGCTGTTCTGGCACACAGAGAAACAGTAAGGGAGGTCAAAGTTCACACAGATATACATGCATCTTTCTTGTAGATTATCCAATCTGCAGAGTATCTTATTAAATTTTTTGATCTTGAACCACCACAAGGAGTATGCTTTCAACCCCCTTGTTTTTATTCGGAATTGCTAATCACACCTAAATATTTTTCATGGGAACTTACATGCACAGTTTTTTTCAAAAAAGTTTCGTGTAATTGGTAAACAAGGCTGATTAATTAAGCATCAAATATTTGTGCACCTAGCTCGACTAGACAAAACAGTCTAAGTCTTAAACATTGTGTTGTTATTCAAAACAAAACAATGTGAGGTATCAACACCTTAAAACCAAAAGAAACTTGTTCTAGTTGTACGCAGATAATGTTCATTATTGACGTTTCTTTAAACCTTCATCAAATGACTTCTTTTGTATTTCGACAATCTGAGGCATCCACAGGCTTGTTTGATTAATGTTTGATATTTTTATTTTTTGTTAAAACAAATGTACAGTTACTAAATTACCACAATAACAAGAGCACAGGGTGCATATCCACAAATCCTGTCAATGCCAGTGAAAAAGCACACTGTTTGATTGTGCTGATTGAGGCAGCAGTAAAACAATACAGCATGAATAATACAGTGTAGGGCTTTTCAGTTATTTTTTCATAGAATTACTTATGAAATTCCCAATCCATTTTTGTACATGTACAAGTATATGTTCATTGAATTTTTTAAAACGTATAAAATATTAAAATGGCACCTCATGAGCAATACTCTTCTATGAAATTTGGATATATTTTAATGATAAGACAAGATGACTATGTATCCTGGGTGTCTGCCCCTTTACTTACAATGTCTACTTGCACAGTTTCAGTTTCCAGCTCCTGTAAGTCAGCATCGATGGCGGAGTCTCGACTGTGGTTGTGTCCGACACCATTTAGCTGGCTCTTCCTGGCTTCCTTCTCCATAATGGCCTCATACTTCTCCCTGTCACAAATTAGATTTAAACATTCAGATCAAAACATTTAAAGCACAGTTTGATATGATAAAAAATATGCTGTTCTCTTCAATAATGACAATTCTACATGACAAAGCTTAACCGCAACCCTCCCCCAACACATACAAACAGATGCACGAAGCTTGGCAACACATCTGCCTATAAAATGCTCGAGTAATAACACCTCACTGTGCAAGTTTCAAAAGAGTGTCATATATAAATTAACAGACAAAACCAGAGCACAATAAAAATCTGTGATTCATGAAGACAGGAAGATTTCCCATCTTTGTTTTCTGTATCATTAAACTCAGTGCCCCCCTCTCGCTGTTTGCTGTTTGCGGCATCATCCGTCACCCTTAAGGTTTACCGTAATCAGGCTGAGAATCTGAGATATATCACCATGAACCGACTAGTACCAAGTGTATTGCAGACAGACAGTTATGCAGTACTATACTGCAGAAAGAGAGCATTCTATGCCATCTGCACTTTCTTCAATGCTGATATCATTTGAAGGCTGAATTTTCTTTGACTGCATGATCTCTTATCAATGGTTCACAATCAGGTGTATTTTAAAAATGACATTTTGATGTGATTTGATTTTAATGTATTTCGCCAATTGGATCTCAAACAGAAATATCAGGATGTTTTTCTTTCTGCTATATTAGACAGACTAGTACAACATGAAATAGGTTTGTTTGATTTCTACAGGAATACAAGCCCACACACATGCTTAAAACTAAAAAACATCTTTTGATTCCTTTACATCTAAATTACTTCCCGAAGCCAAATTCTTTTCAAAAGGAACATATTCGGATTTGCTTTGTGCCATCAACTACTTTTTCAGATCTCAAATACAACGAAACCTCTCACTTTCATCACTGTTGATTCTCAAATTAAGAATCAAAAGACTAAACCTATTTAGTGTATTTTTTATACAATTTTTAAAAGATTTATTTATACATGTACCAGTATATTATCTCTCTTTAAATTCCAAATTAATAATAGACTTGTTTACAGGTTTGTCTGACTGCCATATGAACTACACAATCTGTACATTACCAGGTGTATCACGATGCAAGATGATTGGCCCAGTGAAACACACCTGACTTCCTTGAGTTCTTTGCATGCCTCCATTTTCTCCTTCTTGATATTGTCATAGTCTCTCAGTGCCTGGGCCTTGTCACTGACCGCCCTGTCCCTCTGGTGACGGAGACTCTCACACAGCGACCGGATCCCCTCCCTCTCCTGTACGATCTTGTCCCGTTCACCCAGAGCCCAGTCTCGATTCTTTTTCGACTTTTCGGCCTCCGTCTTGGCATCTACAATTCAAGAATTCACACAAAGATATACAAATTTTTCTCAAGGTAATAAAAACTTTATTTAGAATTTGTTTATGAAAGTTCGTAACAGCTTGATGTGTATGATGTTACGTTCAAACTCAAAACTACCGTGAAGCAGAAAAGTTGAAATTTCAAAACCATGCACTTATTCATTTTGTGTGGTCTTAAAGAAAATTCAAGCAATAAAAATCTGCTTCAAGATGTTTAATAATCATCAATGAATTTATTTCAGTGCACCTGATGATCTTTTAAAATCAATTCTAATAGATAACTAGAGGGAGAAAATTATAAAAGTCCTCAAAACACATTAAATGTCTGTGTGGTAGAATATAAGTGATGCATTTTTCATTCTCGTTCATATAAAGATTCCCATCTTTGTACATCACCTGAGGTAAAATCAAATAAACATTTCCATATGGAAAGCACAACATCTGCCTCCTCAGAAGAGAAGAGCAATCAGATTCTCAGAATATGTTGTGGGTTTCTAAACCTAGCAATAATCCTCTGTATATTGAGGAAGCAGAGAATATAATCCTTACCATCTAATGATAATGTCTTTTTTCTTCAGTCAGAGAAGATCTGGGGGTCATTGGTTGAATTAATGTGTTACTTCATTTATCAAGGGAGCAGTATATTAGCTATTTCTGAGATTATGGTGGATTGAAACTGATATATTTTAGTCTACCCAGTTAGAGTGCAAAACAGTCATTAAGCAGACAAACACAACCAATCATGATTAGGAGGCCATGATAATTTCTCATACAGAAGGCAAACAACTGTGATCAGCATACTGTGAAGGTCCCCCCCCCCACCCACTTCATCCACAGTATTTACTGCCTTTGGGCCTCCATGCTGGAAGTGGATGATACACATCAATGACTTTACATCAGGTGAACCAACTCTCTCATTACTGGATATCTCATCTACAGCCATGAAGGAAGCCCCACACTTCCAACTGAGACCCAAACCCAGCTAACACACATACAACAAACTGGGTTTTGGCACATTTAGTGTTTGAACCCAGTTTGCAAAAGACAAATCTCTTTGCCTAACCCTAATCTGCCAAAAACTAATGAGTTTGTTTATCTATAGTGTGTATTGAGACATTTTCGGGGTATAAACCTGAGCACTTGATTGTTTTTCACAGAATGAAAAGGGCCGTGACAACCACAGAGTGCATTTCATTTTGTGCTTGTATTTACTCTGTTCTGATGTGTTCCAGATTTTCTGATATTTGATAGGCATTTATCAATCAATAAACTATATATTTTGGATGCAGGCCAAGTTTATGTTAAAACTGAAAGTAAGTACAGAGAGACTAAACAGGCATGACTTGGCAAGTTCACCACAAGATCCATTCCCAGATTTTTTTCTCTGTGATTTTGTGCAACTCTACTCCATCAGAACCTAAATCAACAAGATTAAACTCTCTTTTAAATGAAAACATTGAAAAAAGAGAACCATATGGTAAATCATGTTGGCTCTCTGAAACACGTTCACACTGTCAACTTTGAAAAACAATCTGTTATGTCATCGAAACTCTTCTCTGTATGTTTTGTGATAAAGTCAGCAGTCATATTGTAAAAGGCAGAGAATCTTATCAAACTAAAAACTTGAATGACACAAATTGGGTGCTGTAAAATAGTTTATCTCTAAGAACAAGTGAGTCACACACCAAATAAATTGAGCACCATGGCTGCTGTTTCATCTAATTTAATAACATGGTTTGCACCGATGGTATACACACAGACTTACAACTAATCACTGTACAAAAGGCATGTCCATTCTAGTGTAAACAGAGCCAATACTAAAGTCAGTATATATTTGGGTCAGGAGTTTTAATCTTTTTACTGTCTCCTACCTGGTTCAATATTTAGTCTGGATCTACCACTTCATTATAGAGCATGGTGTGTTCTTGGTAATTGATACAATTCATTAAGACTTCAAGTGTAAAACAGATGTGACATTTTTTTTTTCAACAGGAAATTGAGGTAATTTAGTGTTAAACTTAGACATGGGTGATTTCAATTAACTTTCATCTCATTATTGTATCTTCAGTGTCTGCTAATTTCTTATGTCTATAAAAGTCACATCTGATTAATTGGTTATTATTTTTTTCGATACAGAGGAAATTGTCAATAATTGCATTTTCTTGTTCATAAGAAAATCAAATAACTTACTAAGTCTTACAAACAAGTCCCCATCAGATTACCTAGGAATAAACATCCATATCATGTTCTCCAATAATAATCATGTCAGAGCTAACAGTCTGTATGTGTTGTTGCTTTTAAGTCTTAAATCCAGCTGAATGAACCTACCTGACAAATCATGTTGTAACTTCTCGATGATTTTCTTCAGCGCTTCTGTTTCTTTGGACACTTGATCAATCTCTTCGGCCTGTTCTTTTTGGGTTCTCTCCCTTTCGTAAGTTTCTCGCAATATCCGATCACGATCTTTAATTGCCTCGTGTCTCTCTTTACGAGCAATGTCTCTCTCTTGTGTCACCATCACATAATCCTTTCTGAAATCATCCCTCTGGTTTTCCAGGTCATCATTCTTAGATTTCACATCACCGTACCTTTTCTGAGCTTCTTCTCGCTCTTTGTCTGCCTCTTCCTTTTGATGAATTGTTGTTAGAAGTTCTCGCCTCAACATTTCGGTTTCCTCTCCTGCTTTCTTCTTCTCCATTTCCATAGTCTGGTTTTTCTGTGTCACCTCATTCAACTTATCCTGGAGTTGGTTGATTTCCTTGTGAACACTGTCCCTCTCTGCCCACACAAGATTATATTCATTTCTTGCAGCGTCCCTTTCTTTCACCACACTTTCATATTTTTGTTTCTGAACAGCAAGAAGGTGGTTTGATTCCTTCATCATTTCGTCCCTCTGTTGTGTTACTTTGGCTAGGTCTCTGATGGCAGACGTACACTGTTGTTTGAGAATATTTCTGTCAACCATCAAAGTGTCTCTTTCTCTTGTCAAAGTTTCGTTAAGTTTCATAAGTTTTATGTTTTCATCTTTACACATACCAAATTTAGACATCAAATCATTGTGTTTTGTGAAAATTTCTGTGTAGTCTTTTCTTTGTAAATCATGGTCCTCTTTCAACAATTCATATTTTTGCAATGTTTCATCGTACATCCTTGCCATTCCATCAGTTGAACCCTTCTCAGAAATGACGGTTCGTAACTGTTTGCGTAAGTCTGATATCTCCTGCCTATCCTCATCTTGTAGGTTTCTGTAGTTTAGTAAATCTTGTTCCAAAATCTTTTTCTCAGATTCCAACTTTTTGATTTCTGCATGTAGATGTTCGATCTCTTCTTTAGACTGTTGGAGGTTTCCGAGAGTCACTTTGCATCTTTGACGATTTGACTCGGACTCTCGCATCGCCTGCTCACACCTACGAATCGTGTCCTCCTGGGACCGCTTTAAAGACTGTACTTCACTCATGGCTCTCTCACACTGTGATCTTAGTCTGTCGTATTCTTGATGCCAGTCCCCATTTATTCCACGTTTTCCTTTGTCTACAGATGTCTTGGGTTTGTGATGCCCATCATCTTGTTTGTGTGTTAAAAGCTCGTAGTCGTATTCATCGGATGGGATAATTCTGGTGTAGGTTTGCGGAGTAGATGGATCCAAATCCTGAGATCTATTCTCTACAAAATTCAAATAATTTTTATTACTTCCAAATTGATGTAAATTGGCTGTAGTGTATCATTATTTCATGATTTTCAAGTGACAACAAACATCTACAGTGCCAACATCTATATATTTCTAAGCTTTCTTATACATTATTTTTATCTAGAGTAGCTTTCCAAAGAAGAGTTCTGATTAACTCTTCCTTTCAAACTAGCTACTTGTATTAACTTACCATAATTTAGATTTAACCGAAACATGAGGTTACAATTTATGCCCTCTTAACCAATATCCTCATTCATGAAATCTCATATCAAGCCATTTACCAATTACAACCAATGAAGAAATAGAGAGAGTGAAAGAAAAAAGTACAGATAAGTAGGTCAGTCAAACAGAAAATTGGAGCTGGCTAATTCATCAGATTTGATTCATGGGAATTTCACACAATTCACAAACTCAGCATGGGAGTTCTGATTGTGAGTAGGAGGAGAAACTTTAGAAGTAAACAGAAACATGCTTTCACTATGACCCAGGTCAAACCTGCAAGACACCTGCACATCTCTCTCTCTCCCAGGAGCAGATGGCCTCAGATTTTGGCCAATCTTTCCTTCCAGGTTCTCATTTCCTGACTCAAGTTTCGCCTCCACATAGGCGATGAATACAGAGGGCTGATTCAAAGCATTTGGGCCTTGAACATTTGAACTGCTGGCAAAGATGCTCTTCTCATACATGTATGAATAAAGACTACCGTATAATAGGGTATAGGATCATAGGATCTTGATAAGGACTTACCCAAATGATGTCCGACTGTTCCCACAGTTAACCCATATTTTACCCGAGGCCTTGGACTGGCAGCACTATGATGTCGTAATCCTTGCATGATGGTGAACTAGTAGAACCACACTAAACCAACTAAAATCAACCACACTACATGACTTTTGCTGCCAGTTTTCACATTAAACATGGCAGTATAAACTTTTTTGTGCAGAGAGAAAAACACTCGCACATCCAGTAGCTCTATCTGAGTGATTGGCCATATGCTGAGGAACTCTGGGATATATATCCCGCTCACAGAAGCTGCTGCTGTTGTTTATTCTCAAAGGTTACAGGGGTCACAGACGAAAAGCTGATCAAAAGCTGGATAGTGGTGATTGTATCATGAAACACAATTAACCCACATTTAACAAGAGGGTCTCCACGGAGTTCACAGGAAAAAAGATCATGTAATAGCCTAGGAGTTATTGAATTAATCATGCAATATTCTAAGTGTTATTAAATTAATCTCCTTTTTCTTCTTTCTTGTTGTAGAAGGATTTTCAGCACTACTGACTTCCGATTAACACTTCATGATCATAATGTTTAGTAAGGCTTATTTACTTCTGTGCAGTGGTACTTTAAATACTTGAGAAAAATTTCTTAAGCTAAAAATAATGTGTTTACTTGAAAGATTTTGCTATATCTTCTACTTCATTAAAATTCTGTCACACTTAAGTTTTTTCACACTAATATGTACAAGCCCATGCATCTTGCTCGTTAATTAACCACGGCATTAAAGTAACAACTAAAGCCATACAGAGCTACATGGTGGATATTATTAGAGCACCATAAAAGGTTCATTAATTGATCATAATCTCAGAGGAGGCCAGTGAACAATCCATCATCTCTGTGTCCAAGAGTCATGCACATATCACTTCTACATGGGGTCGAAGTCCTTAGCCATTCAACACAGTCACTCCTTTACCTAGCCTACAGACGCTGTGTCCAAAATCTGGATAAACATGTACAACTAGTCAACCAAAATAATGCAAATCCTGCCAATTATACTATTCTTGTATACCATTACCAGTCTAGTATTTACATGCCAAACTACTAAACCAATAAAAACCTATTTAAAAAAATGGCATCCAAGTCACTTCACAAAACAGCTTTTATTCAAAACTGCTTTCTTTGCACATGAAAACTGGATACCAAACCAATGTCTGCTAAGTTGAGATTCTTAGGGCCATAGATACAAGTCCAGACCCAAAATGACATAAGAGCACTAAAAACAAGGCAATGTAAATCACCTTTTGCTAAATTGGAGAGAGAGAGAAATGTTATGACTTCAGGATGACAGAACAGGCAGACAAGTAAACACACTATCAGGTTTGTTTAAAAAGAGAGAAAACTGAAAAAACCAGAAGTAACAAAAATACTGCAATAATTCCAACGTTAACATCTGCTGTACACAAAAAAATGCCTCACATTTTGACATTTCTGTAAAAAAAAAAATCAGCCCTGACATGTTAATGCATAAAAAAGTGAAAGAAGCATAGTCTTGTATGATCCTACCTGAATGACTGCTCAAAATGTCGTCTTCTGAATCGGAAGTTAGTGAGAAGGACTGGGAATCTGGAAAAAAGACAACAAAAGAGTAATCATATGCTATATCTAATTAGGCATCTGTTTCTGAAACCACAAAAAATGCTTCATATTGAAGTATTTTCAAGTACTTTCAGGCATTCACCTTGGGTAGAATTGCATGCCTTCTAGGGATTATCGAAATTCAACAAGCATTATGTTTATACTAAAAACTGGTTCAACTATAAATTTATTTTTGAGACCAGTGTCAAATATTCAAGGTTGTTTTCCAGTGATAGAAAGCAAAACAACATGTTCAGATGATGTTTATTCATTTTTAGTGAAACAATAATCTGTGCACTCCTTTTTATACAAACATATCCGTTTTCATTCCAATTGCAACATAATTCAAATTTAACTGAATTTTGCAAAGAGAATGAAATATTATCGCAGATGAAAGAAAGTTGAAAATGAACTTAAAAGTCAAATATCATTGCTAATCCTTATTTAAATCTTAAAGAAGCCACCTGTTGTAAGATGTACAGGTGTTGCAGCAAAGAGAAAGTAATTCTGGTACAGATCAAAAGCTTGTGCAATCTTTGATGGGGCTGTAAAATAAAGGCATTAGTTGTAATCCACTGTGACCAGCCTGTATATAAGTGGGTTTTCCATACTAAACTTGCCAACAAACATTCAATTAGATACAATATACCACCAGAAAACACAGATGAATACAAGCAATATTGAATCCCAGGGGCCAATATTTATTGCCAGCGGTATTACTCGGTGAGATCTTGCTTGGTGTGCAATAACTGACAGTAACAATGGCCTGTGATCAGCAATATATATGTACCTACATACATCATTGGTAACCATCAAACATTTCACCATCCGAGGTTAACAATCCGAGATCCAAGGTTAACTCATGTAGCAGCAGACACAACAAATCACAACAGGAACAATAAATTCAGAGCCAAGATAAAATATGAAGAAGACAAGTCATGATGATAGGTTAAACATTTTCCCTTTGTCATTCAACTGCTTTGTCCTTGGTTTTCCTCCTCGTCTTGACCTTAAAATGTTCTGACAGAAAGCCTTTTGTGAGATTTTCCTGGGTATACAACAAAGACTGAGAGTGACTACAGGTTCATCCAGTTCATACCCCATAAAACCACAGATCAGGGTGTCTTGTTTATGGCTTTCTGATCCTACTTGTTAGGCCTATTTTAAAATCTGGTGATAAAGATACACATTTGCAACAAAGACATTTTAGTTGCAGGCTCCAAACAAACAGTCTTTACCAGGCCAGAAAAAGCACTCTGCTTTACACATTTGAAAGTAAATTTCCCACCTGTAAACACCTCAAGAAATTTTTACCTGTGCTACATTTACCTTTGGGCACAAGTGTACCAGTACCTATGGCTAGATGACCACTGAAGTCCACCATCTTGGCCCTGTAATCATAACCGGCCTGCAGCATCCATCTCTCCAGTGGATGTCACAGTAAAAACATCAAAACAACGCCTGACTAAATCTCTCAGATAGAAAAGTAAACAACGCCAAGAGAGTCACCCCATCAATAACACATCAAGGTAAAACCACACATCTACCATAGCAAATCAATGAACGGCCCCAGTTCACAGGTTCTGCACTGTGCAAACACTTTTTTGATCTAGACTTTTTATAACATTATTAATTATTTATAGATCATTTAATCAATGCTAATATACAAACACCTCGAAGAGGAGAACAATGAATACTTTGTTTATATGGGGAATAAAACAGTGAACTTGCAGTCTGAAAATATGATCCAAATAAAACAAATTATTCTGGTGCTTTAATTTTTCTTTACTTCTTGCATCTCATTACTTGATTGCTAATAACAAAAAAATATATATATATATAAATATTTATTTTACTCTCAGATTGAGCAACATGTGTTCATGAAGGTTAATAAAAAGTTTGAGTTGTTTGTCTGAAAGGGGGATTAATTAAGGGAGCTGTACTCTTGTAACCTAAACTCAATCTCTACACTAATAACCTTGACTCACTGTGGGTTAAAACATCTTTAAAGCATAATCAAGCTACTGTTAATAAAGCCTATCAGCCACTTTGAAGTAACATCAATTACTACAAAACAAGGAAAACAATAATTCTGTAGATACCAGTAGCATAATAGTAATTACTGATCTTCAAACACTTACAGATAACCTTGAAACAGCTGTCATTCCCCAACACAACAATCACTGCTGAACCATATTAGAGAAGTTATACAATAAATGAAGAATCTGTGATATAAATGCAGTAGATCAAAGCATGCTGGGGCATTCACTTTCTGTTGTCTTGGTGCACAATATAACCTTGACTTATTTAAGTTCCTATAAGTTGCAGGATAGGGTTAAAAAATACACGTATTTATTCTCATGGACCATACTAAATGGGATTATTCTGGGTACAAATGGCTGCAAGGAGGCTTGTCTTGTACCAGTAAACTTTGAATCAAATATTCTATAAATACCAAATCAACAATTCAGGAATTGCCTAATTCAATTCCAAATCCTTGTGGGAGGTATATCAATTTTGCCTGTAAAGAATGGATATATAATATTTGCTGGGGGTTTTTAAATCAAAAGGTACACAAGTTTCATTGTTCACCAGCATTCACAGTACATTTAAATTCCTTGTTAAGAAATTTTTTCCCATACTTCTTGACTGACCATGTACAATAAGACAGAAAATTGTAAGATTGGATACACATAAATCTAATTGCAGAAACACATATGCACTGCTTTAAACAGATGTAAATGTATATGATTGTATCTTTTACACAAAATAAAAATAAAATCACTAATAAACTTGGAGGGAAAAAAAAATGACTAACATGACCAACAATTTTATCTCAATTTACATCAATTCATCATTTTCTTCCATCACATTATACAAGCACCCTATATGTTCATCTGTGCTTGAGAATTTACTGATACATGTTATTTACAAATACTTCTCTGGGCACTTCAATCCCCTCTGGTCAAAAATTTCAAAACCAACAAAAATCAGTCAACCATGTGACAAAATGTAGGACATACCTCTCCATATTCAAAATTATTTTCAAACTTTGAAGTTTACAAAGAAAATGTCAGAGATTCACAAAGTAACAGATAAGACCAGGAGTCACTGGTTTGTTGACATAAGTATCTCCTTTTGCTTACCTGGGTCATGAGTCGTGATGAGTTGCTATTTATAAAAGGTCTGTATAAATCAGCAGCTAGTTTACAAAACAAGGATCCACAAAAAACAGACAAAAGAGTTTTGAAAATTGAAACAACTTCACTGCAAAAACTGAGTGTTTCTCACACAGTTCTCCTGATCCCTAGGAAAATCCAGACGACCAGGTTGGGAATGACCAGGAATGCTAATGTGTTTCCACTGACAGGACTGGGTTTGACACCACAGTTCTGGTCTACTGCCCCGGTAGAATGATAAAGCACTACACTATAGCAATCATGCATACAGGGAAAGGCAAGTGACCCCGATACACAGTGTGGAGACAGATATCTCCGACTCCCTTCTACTGAAGTAAGGAGGGTGGGGTCAGGAACATTAACAGCTGTGCTGTATATTACATATGGGTGGCCCCCACAGAAAGAGCAGTTCATAATCTCCTTCCTCTACAGAAAATTAGTGGAGAAAAACAAAGCCTTATCTCAAGTGATACTAGGGGGGTATAAAATTTTATAAACAATATCCAAAGTGTCCGAATTTGACAGAGATTTATGATGGCATCTTGTCTCTCTTCACAATGATAGAAGGTCACCCTGTTTGGTAACTTAAGTACTAGTATGTATGGGAATTATCTAAGCAGAATAATTAAGATTAGACACTAATATGGTCCAACATGATCCTTCTCAGTCAGTGGACTGTAAATGAGACTGATAATATGACAGCCAGTGCTACGGTGGAGAATAACGAATAATTACCGGGCATATACAGTTTCTTATTGTTTCTTAAATCAAGGTTAACTTTAAATTCTTCCAATTGCATCTGCAAATTATTTTTTAGTTGATTAGAGTCAGGAAATCAAGTTTGTATCTGACATTGCATATTTCATGCATTTGTTTGTAAATAATCATTAATCATTTGCAGACTGTTATAAACTGACACACATTTATACAAGGTAGCTAGTGCTAAAGCCAAGCATGTGATCAATAGCCCTGAGATATAATCCACTCAATGCAGCAGTCAATATTTATTATTTATGTCACCCTCTGGGTTTCTTTGCATGAGTTAACATTCACTTTGTAGATAAATGTTTTATATTGCTGTGAATACTGTCAAGGAATTATTAATCAGAAATCTCTTGGTAGGGTGCATCATCTTATATTTCCTGATATAATGAGAATTAGAGCATCATTGATAAAAATAAATTCTCAGCAAAATATCAAACTACCAATTAATCCCCCACGACACTTACAGATGCTTTAGTAGCCGTAATACTGTACATATCTTTCTTACTTGGTTGAATTAAAGAACTGCACATATACACAATGCAATTTTGAGTTGACATTTTAAAAACACTTTTGTATGACTCAACATCGATACAAATTTCCCGTAATTTTGGGTGTATATACCACATTCAATAATTACAGAGTCTATCCAAGTTTAATAACACTTGTTTTCAGTGGTCGATCACAGTAAACTGTTATTTATTTTAGGTCCTCTATCACCATTTATAGACCAAGATTCGTCATGTTCCTGTGAAATTCATCCATTCACCATTCTCCAGACTATCAGTTTTACATATACTGGTATTGCAATTGGTGGTGAATCATCGACTCAATGTAAACGACTCCATAATAAGTTCTACATTGTAATTCATTCACTGAATCCACATTCATAAAGCTGACTTACCTATTCATTCGATAATACATCTGTTATCAACTCAGGTATCTTCGCTAGCCAAAGGTTTTAAGTCCACTCCACTCCCCACAAATATATGTGAGATTAAGAGGTGCGGATCAGAAACCCTTGACTTGGAAAGATGCATTTACTCAGGGTACTTCTGTTTAATTAGTTATACAGCATGCATTTGATCAATAATGCATTGTTCATCTAAGCTCCTCTAAAAAAGATTCTTGTGATGCTGACATGGATCAACAGTGTTAGAGTGGAATTGTATGTATAAATAAATACACTAAGTATCTTCTCAGTCCCCAAAGCAGCAATATGAAAATAGCCCTTTTTATGTGAAATAAAGATGTAAAATCGACAATGGTGAATATAACATGGTTAAAATGCAACACGTGCACCAGAAAACCTTTTAAATTGTATTAATTTGGCATGATCTTTGTGTTTGTATTAATTAACATGCAGTAATTAATTGACCTAATTCGTGTACATAAAAAACTGACATTATGTCTGCAGACACACAATAAGCACTTACAATGCAGATATTACTAATGAAGCATTTAATGAATGAACAAGTGTATTGTACTAGATTTTACAGCAAAGACCTGGAGATGATGTCAGATTAACCTCCATGCAATCTAAAATTTAAACAGAGCACCTACATGTAAATATCAATTCAATATTGAATTTCCAAAGATAAATTTAGTGCACCATATATTTTAAAAGCATTTTATGCAGATTAAAATGGAATACTGAATTTCACCATCAAAGCATGCATGTACTTTGTTTTGGTCAAATTGAAATGAAAAAAAATAAAATAAACAACATTTTTTAATTTTTAAACAAATTTTATCACAGTGACACCATATTGCCTTAATAACAGCTTCTGACGAACATGCTAGTGAAGTACTTTGTTTGTGTGAATAGAGTATCAATCAAAAACACATTTAACATCAGCCAAAAGTGCAACAAAAGCATAAGCTTATTATAGCAAAATACACTACAGAAGTAGTCAAGTGGGTACTGAGTTACATCAGCAGATAGTGACCGCAATCCACGTAAAATCGGAAGGGGACACTCAAAAGACCCACAGCACTAGCGTGCCTTAACCACTGACGGACATAAAAAAGACTCTGATAACGATTCTAACTGTATATTAAGTGTATCTAAAGGATACGTTAAAAGTATTATAAAGTGTGAAGATAGAGATGTAGACATTAGATGACTTCACTACAAAATCAAACACAGTGTAATCATAGATTACTATAAAGCTCACCTTAACCGAGTCTTTGATAAAAAAAAAATAAAATGAATTGTCTAGCTCTCTTTCTGGTTTTTTTCTCTCGAAAGATAAATAGATATTGTCATCATACAATGTACCAACAAGACTCAAGTAGCAATGATACTGTCATTTTATACTGTACACTCACACAATCTCAAGTAGCATATTATATTGACCAAACTTTTTTCAAATACATGTATATTAGTACAGTATCATGTTCCATGGTCTTGGAACCATGGCGTTTTCTGGTATCTTGTCATTTATTATCTTTTCTTGTCTAAAGATAGTATGCATAAATATAAATGCTTGATAATGAGCCTATTACTTACTCATTCACTTAGAATATACTCTAGGTAACATGCAGTGTGACTTGTATTTTGCATTAAAAGATGCATCATCCATGCAAGTGTTGTTTTAGTACCTGGCTCATAGGTACTTAAAAGTAGTTGCATTATGCATGATCCTAACTGAAGATACCTTATTTTTGCAACTCTGGATCACATATTGGTCTAGATGTTTGGTAATAAGACCTGTATCTAAATCTTTGACCAGAGTGCTCCAAAAAGTTTAAACTGAATATTCATCTAGAAAATGTTTAATTATGCAATGAAACCAAAAATGCACAACCCTGCCACTCTACGTGGTCTATATATATATATGATACAGTGGTCTATATATGATACAGTGGTCTATATATGATACAGAACTACTTGAATTTGTTCTGCTCCAAAATATGTCATCAGGGGATATAACGAAATCTGACCCCTGACATGGTTCAGGTGATTGAGCTAAAAATCATGTGGTGAAAGCATTTTTTTTTCACAATTCCACAGCTTGTGCAATTTCAATATGATTATACAGCTTTATATAAAATATTGAACCGCCAGGCAATAGTCACACAGATGAAAATATTTATACACAGCATATCCTCCCAAAAATCATCCATTGTACACATGTTCTGTATACAAAACATATAACAATTGTTTAAGAAATCTTTAAGCAACTTGTAACTTTACATACATTGATACATTTTACATCGAGAAGAAATAAAAGTAGATGAACAGAATAAGTCTGTGAATAGCATTGACCCCATTACAGTTGTATGATGATCGACTATTTTCATACATAATTTATCATGATCTTGGCTTGTACAGATTCTAAGGACTAATATTAAAGCATCAAGACTCAAAAACTATAGTTTATGGCACCAGAATCAGAAATGATGGTTTACTGAGTTTTTACTCAGCAGCTGTATCACTTCATTCATTACATTCAGGATTCTAACTTGGAGAGACTTCCTGTTCCAAATCACTCAAAGCAGTCAGCACACCTGTGTAAGTGCAACACTGCACACAAAGTAGCATTTGATTGCCAATGTGCAAGGCATATTGTATTATGAGCAGGTGGACTTTTCAATAAATCTGCACCTGGTCATTTGCTACACATATTGCAAATTACACAAAGGATAAATATGAAAGTAATGCATGCCTTCATGAAATATTGACAATTCAGATTTTTTGTAAGCATAGTTACTGGTATGAATAATACAATGTGTTTTGACACTATGAACATAGCATGGTCACATTCAAAAGTAACCAATCTACCACCAACAGATGAAATCGACTTTGAAATTGATACTTTACCATACATTCATTTTTGACAAAATTAAAATTAAAATTAAGCACTTTTATTTTGAACATCCAGGAGCAAGTCTGCTGTCCAGCCTAAACTATTTTAGTTATTAATATTACTCTTTGCGTATATTTAATACCATTTAAACTCTGAACTCTACATGATCATCCACTTTTTCTACCACTCTTTGTATTATTACTATTTTTCTTCTCTTATTTATACTTATTGACACATTTATTACTATGTTGTATTATAATATTTTATTTATATATATATATATATATATATATATATATATATATATATATATATATATATATATATATATATATATATATATATATATATATATAGTTAGACCCTTGACATTACTATTTAATGTAAATATGTTTTATGTACCTCATGTACTATTGAATGTTAAAGGGACCTAGACACGATTTCAGTTCAGATGTTAGAAGTCAATTTACAAGCAAATACAGAGGAAAGAAGTCGTTATTTATGTAAACAAAGCTCGAGTCTTATATTTGTTTACAAATAATGCAAAGTACAGAAATTGTCATTTGTTTGTCAAAATAACTTGTGGAAACAAGATAAACTTATTCAGTGTGTTCATAAATAATTTCATCAATGACAAAAAAGAACATTAGATTGAAACTTATACCAATACAACATATATGTAAACAATAACAGGACTCGAGCTTTGTTTACAAAACAAAGACTTCTAACCTCTGTAACTCGCTTGTAACTCGATATTTGACTTTTAAATTTTGACAAAGCATTAAAAACATCAATATTGACCATTCTAAACATCAAAGATGAAAAAATAAATTTTGAAAAAGTTGAGCTCAAATCGTGTCCAAGTCCCTTTAATGGTTTGAGCGAATAAACTGAATTGAATTGAATTGACATTTAATACATTAGTAAAGCCATGTTACAATTGAGAAGGGTTAAAACTTCATAGATAGAAACATGCAGACTTTCTTGGGGGCACTCTGCTATTTTTCACTTTTTTTATTCACATAAACATGTACCCCCCCAAAAAAACCTTACTTCATTTAAAAAACAACTATGGAGTTTGGGTTAATTTTGTATGTTAAATTTTAAAAGTTAAGTATATTAAAAGATCAAAATTAACTGATGATCATGACTTTGATTGGTTCAAATACACCAACTTTTCCATTAATTAAATAGGTTCTTGTAATTATAAGTACAGAGAAAAGTTTTTGCATGTTAATCTATATAATTTTTAAAAAATAATGTACCAGTGCTGTGACATATGAGTCTATCTTTTCTTCAATCATATTAATCATCCAAATAGTTAAAATAATGTGCAGCTGATCCCCCCCCCCCACCATGCACTGCCTGTTGTTTAATCAATATGCAGATTCCTTTTAATTGTTCAGTACATGTATTATCATCAAAATTGTCTTCCTTATAAGTCACCCCATGTACCATTAAGTGGTTTGACTGAATACTGGTAGATTGAATTTCAAAATAACAAGATCACACTTTGTATACTGTTCAATGTTTCTCAAAGACTAGCTACCAGAGTTGTCTTTCTTTACACAATGTTTAAATAGACCAAGCTAGAATTTAACATCAAACCATAGTATTCATAACTTCTGGTATGTTTGAATATTGAACTTCTTTATCTGAAAATTTGATATTCTTCTTAATTAATTTACTGGTATTTAACAATATAATACATATCCCATTTTTTTTCATCAGTAGCTGTAATCACTGTCTAAACATTCTTTTCTAGAGATCTTATAAAAAGTTTTGAACCATCAAAATTATATATTACTTTTAAAGTTGTGATGGAGATTTTATTTTTATAATTTGAACCTTCCAAGGAAACAATTGTAATACTGTACTTTCTCTTTCTGACCTATACTTAATTTACAACCACTTACATCCTTTATGGTGAGCTTTAATTGTGAACTTTTAGCTGCTTTAATTAGAATGATAAATAATTCTATAGTGAGACTGTCATACTCCTTGCAAAAAACAACAAAGAACAAAAACCTTTTATCGACAGATAAAAAAGTAAAAGTTCACTGCATTATACAGAAAGCTATGCGAATGTTTATTTCCCATGGTCAAAATGATTAATAATCTCTGCCCCTATCACTTAACATTGTCATTATAATATAGAGACAGTCTTCCCTGTGTGCTTTAATTGTAAATGTATGCATATGAATGACTTGCGTTAACAAGGGAAAACAAGTTCTGTTTAGTATGTGTCATCATGTTTTGACCTATAGGTAAGAAGGAAGTAGACTGAAAATTACAATGATGACGCCGACTCTTGGGGGATGACCAGAGGAGATGTCATTATCTCAAATTGAAAAAAGAGAAAGTAAAAAAACCCGAATCATTCAACATGGGACACCCCCTTACTTTAAAATCAGTCATTGACAGCTGTTTCACATCTGTGAGGCCAATTCATCATCTATATACACTAATGTCAGACTTCACTTTGATAGACTACTACTAGTTTCCTTTAAACTTTGCCTGAAATAATCTCTGCTACCTTGGAAAAAGAACCCTGGGATTTACAGTCAAGTGTGAAAAAGTACAGTGATTTAGGCTTGTATTTGATGGGATGAAGGTCATTGGGTGTTTTATAATTAATTATGCATACAGTAGGATACAACAATACATGTAAGGTCATAATGATAAACATTAATTTGTGGAAAAGATTTATACTTTTCTTGATCATTATCAAAGAGGAAACTACAGGTTACAAACTGAGCAGTTCTCATGTGATCTTTATGCTAATGTGTACTATACTCTTTTACATGCAGTGAGCAAGTGCACATGATTTATACACTTTCAATAACAAAGGTAAATATTAAGATTCTGTGCACTAAATCAGCAGATCAATAAAATTACCTGGCAAAAAAGGCTCTCTTTGTGCATTTATACGAGTCTGCATTGTTGTTATTTTTATATAATTTTGTCCGAACAAACAAATTAATCTTTTCAGTTGCATAGATTGAATGCATCAAGGGGCTGGGTGTGTTCAAGCTTTATATCAAAACACATTTGTAATTATCTTGGCTCAACACTTTAGAAAACAAAGGCCTTATCACAGTCTTAATTTCTGGTTCCTCTGGCAGCTAGCACAGTGTGTTCCACTGTCAGGGTTTGGGGACCTTATCTTTGATTTAAACAGGACACGAATTCAATAGGGTGGTTTTTGGTAATTAAAAGTGCAGCGTAATAGGTTGATTTGACTTGAAGCGCCATGCTTGACTGGTTCCTACAATCATAATAACTGTCATCTGTCTGTGACTGGTTGTCCCACTACGGTAACAATGTACCAGTTTAGTTCACTTTAACTCTGCACTGCGTACCACTGAATCAATCACAGACAAAACAAAGGACCGGCCATTACCACAAGGGGACAAAAAAAGAAGAAGTCTAATAGAAAACAAAGACACAAATATAATTCTGAAATCATAGTGATAGTACATCCCGGTAATTTGGCATTAAAATTAATTACCAGTACCTGTACAATTTTCACTAAGACAGTCTGACTTTTCCATTTGTCCTTTCTCTATATTAAAAGTACCTGTGTTGTTCAAGTCAAATGAGACAGACTCTATATTTACAACCAAGATTTTTCAAGACTTAACAAATTTTACATCAATAATTCAGAATACACATTTCTTGTAATAGGGATAAAAATAATAAGTTTGTTGTTCAAGTCAAATGAGACAGACTATATATATTTACAACCAAGACTTTTTATGACTTAAAAACAGAGATACAATATTAAATCAATAATTCGGAATATGTTACTTGTAATAGGGATAAAAATCACCAGTTCAAATGATGACTGGTGTGTGAACAAATTTCCCGTGCTGCTTTAGTTTGTTATTCTATTGTTATCTTTTCTGTTTCAATAAAGTGATAAATGATATTCTTATATATATAAACATATAAAATAATGTTTCTTTTCTTTATAGATTTTAATTTACTGGATTTCTGAAGCAGATTTCTGCCATTGTGAACACTTTACTTATTATAATGTCAGATTGACAATCACAGCAAAAAACCATATGCACCAAGAACACGATCTACTCAATCTAATAATAAAAATATATTGAAAATTTAGAATGGATCAGAAATCCAATTTAATTGATATACCATTAGATAAACCATGCATTCTATCTAATTCACTTACTTCTGTCTTGGTATAAAATATCCAACGGGCTACCACCTACAAAAGTTAATTATAATAATTTTGTAACTCTTTCCATATTAAATCTGTTTTATAAAGAAATGCTTTAATAAAATTTCATCCTCAGACATTCAATTTTTCGGAGTCTTTTTATTATAAATATCATTTTTTACAACTTTTCAGTTATGTCCAGTTAATCAACAGTTCAATATCAATATATTTATATCATTATAATAATATATCATTGATTATATTTCGCATGCTTGTTAAATTTCAAGTTTTCGTTTGTTGCTTGGTAACTTAACTTTTATCAAAATTCTGCGAACCCCCTGTTTGCAGACCAGTTATTACATCATGACATTGAGACGGCTTTTTTAACAGTGCACATGTATTGATTAGACTGATAAATAACTCACCTGTATTGATATCCCGAAGATTTTGCCCAAGAAACATTGTAGTTAATAATTGTGGATAAGTAGACTGTAAAGCAAAGCACAGATTCTGGAAAGGACAGTTCGGTTTCTGTTGGATTATTTCCAACAGCTTCCCGACTTTTTCATCGCTTCTATGATGTTTGTTTATTTCCAATATGTCATCGGTCGTAAGCACTTGGGCGCTCTGTAGAATCGGGTAAAGCCGCTCCACTTCAATAGTGGTAGCAAATTTTTCATGGTGAATCTTCAAAAGTTCCTTGTATCTTTCCTCCATGGTGTATGTCACAGGACATACTACCTATCACAAACCGATAGAATATATATTGACATTATGAGTTGAAACGTACCACTTCGATTTCAGCCATGTTTGATCTAATAATGCTATTTCGAGCAGCTGATCGGGGAACCTGCCGTAGTTTCGAATTTAGGTTTTTTTTTTTAACGGAGAAACAAAAATAACAGCATTATTAAACGACAAAACATTAAAATAAATAACAATATAGTCTAAAATAATTTATTGATTAAATTATTATTAAATAATCAATTAATGCACACTTTTATTTGTTTTGTTTACAAAATAGTATATGGAACGCTGAGATTGCTATAATAACATGATTTGCAAGGATGTGGCGTGTTCCGTGTTCAAATAGAAAATAGTTGTCAGATATGGCGATACCATTAATTTTGATATATGAAATATACAGAAATTATGTATTAATAATCTTAAATGAATCTGTACCATTTATTTAATGTACTACTAATTCAATATACTTAATGTTGACTATTTCATTGTACTGAAACAAAACCCTTCAATTTTTAAGTACAATACATGAACCGGTACATGCTAGATTTTTTATATTGAATGATTTCTATAGTCTGTCCCAAGATATTTATGCAGCACATTTGATCGATTTTCAATAAAAATATACATACATGTACCTGTGAAAGAAGTGCAATTAAATTCGATGAAAGGGAAATTTTCCAAGATATCTTCATTGACACATTATCATTTTTCACTCGAAAACAATCCCAGGATCGAAAATAGATTTCTTACGGAGATTTCTAATGGGGAATGTTTACATCTTTTCTCCATTCGGAATCACTCGGAATACATCGCGCAATTTTTCAACGTTATCATCCGGGCTTTTTGCAATACAAAATCCCCGTAGACATCATATTTTTTATCCTTGTATTGAAACCTGATAAGCTAACGGGGGCGTTTCAACTGAGAAATCTTGGAAATTTTTCATACTTTTGAATGAACATCGTTTAAACCCTGAGGTATTTATAAATATTGAGTAATTAAGCAAAATGTGAATCCAGGATATCTTGGGACAGAGTATAATTTATATCAAAAGGCTCATTTGCCAGTACTAGTAAAAAAAACTATTAACTGACTAAAATGGAAAAGTATAATACATCCATTTTTTCGCCAAAGAAACAATCTGCATTGCAGTTTTGTGGATTTTACCTGAATTTCCATGTCAGTGTAAACTTGCACTGGGACAGTAAAGTATGATATTTTTTTTTCTATAGCATTTTTATACCCTGTCCCAAGTTTCTGCTTCCACCACTTTTAATATTTCGATAATCATAAACATTCTTGTGTCTAAAGTACGTTCATCCACTAATTATAATGAAAATTTTAAAAGTCCAGATTTTCTGTTTTGAAACGCCCCCTCTACCGCTTCAGGTTTCAATACACAACATTTAAAAATGAAAGTCTACGGGGATTTTGCACAAACGACATGAAAAGTACCCGGATAATAACGTTGAAAAATTGTGCGAGATGTTCCGAGTGACTTCCGAATGAAAAAGATGTCATTAATGTTAACCTTGGACCCGACCAGGTTTCCATACTTTGATTTATCAAGCAGGAAGTTGACATCACATGGAGCGGTTGCTGTGATCCTTCATCCAGGTAAAGGTGTGAAATTTGTAATTTGTTTTGAATTTGTGTTTACACCTAATTGCATTCAAGTTGTCAGCATAGAATAAGATCATTCTAATTTTGTTCTTATGAACATCGTTCTTGAGTGTGGAATGATTTTCGGTACAACCATACAATACATATGAATGACCATTTGTTATATTTTTAGCAAAGGGTACCGTTAGCAAAAAGTGGTGTTTTTAATGTGAAGATCAATAACATTTCTTCGGGTTTTACTCAAGTGACACTTGTATCTTATTTCAATTATAACAGACATCAGAAAAGTGACAATTATTGATTTTCTTCCCCTTTTATATGCAGCATGTCTGATGGTAGGGATGAGATTGTTATCTGGCAGTGAAGCCTTTGTATTACATTGCCCACACAGATTTTATCCTAGATAACCCATCCTCATGGTAGAGTCTTGTAGGGATTCGTGACACACGCATGCAGTTTCTTCATGATCACCTCTTTGTTTCCATGAGAGTACTTATATATAAGGACACCACTCTTTAAGTGAGTATAAAAAGGAATTTTAAAACCAATGTTAATTTGTGAATTTAAATTAACATGTGTTAAACGAAAGTTACCAACTACTTTAGTTGTACTTGTCTATTGTAAGATCTATATAAATTTATTACCTATTTAAAATTGAACTTGATGATTATAGTTGTAGATGTAATTCAAATATTAAGTACACTGAAATTATAGTAATTTCCATTGACTTAAAGACTAAGAAAAACAGAATTATGATGTTTAAAATATTTTAAATTTTGTTTTTACCATTAATTTTTAGCATTGGATTTTCAAGCTCTTTGTGAAATTGTTGAATAAGTTGGCTACAACATTTTTTACCGGGTTTTCCAAAGGGTACCCTTATTGTAGATAACTCCTTCTACAGTTTTCAAGATTAAGGAAGTTGTTGTTTTGCAGATTATTTTGTACATATATCAGAGGTGTGCATATTGCTGAGATTTTGATTTCTGATATAATTTATGAAAAAAAATACCAGCTGTTAATAGTTATCCTTTGGCAAAAATATTGCATATAGAGTACTGATACCCCATTTCTCTGGATAGGTATAAGTGTTTATCAATTCACTGTTGACAGATGGATTATGGATACTGTTCACACAAAAGAAAACCCAGTTTGCTGTCACATTGACAGCTTTTTTCTTGTTTGTTTGTTTTGTTGAGATGCTCAGATATTTATGTTTATTCTGCAGATAAGCAGGATCATGAAGGACAAAGGAAAGCAGAGGGGGTCGACCGACACACCCAAGCAGATGGACACTAACAGGGGAGTAGCATCACCCACCACATCCTTCTTAAAATACCTGTGTCAGCCCACAGACCCAGCAAACCTGGCTGTTCTGAGAATTGCCTTCGGTAAATGTTTTATACCTAGGTGTAAAACATTAGCTAGCATTAATGATGTTAATTGCTTCACATCACAAAGTATTGATTAGCTGTGGAATAACTGGTCGCATTTGATTTTATATCATCAGATGTATATTATTCTAGCGGGACTTTGTATTTCCCGTAAAATCTTTTTGATGAATCATTATAATGACATTTTATTTTGTTAGTCAGATTCTAATTTAGATGATATTTTTGCATTTTGAAAGGCAATGATCATTTTTAATCTACCATAATTTTAATCTAATCATAAGAAGTTTCACATGCGGTGTGGATTGAGAGGGGGTGGGGGTACTCTAGACATCCCCCCAAGAAAACAGGGACCACAAATTGATGATTAGAGGTATATGTAAGAGAAACAACACACATACAAGTGCATCCCCTTACATATGCAGGTTATTTATGAATGATGTTGGTACATGTATGAATTAATCTGACCACAAGTGAAATTTTTCAGGTACTTTGATGATGATTGACATTCCCCAGGAGAGAGGAATGTCCCATGCAGACATTAGGTGGGGTAGGAAAGATGTCTGCAGGTTCCCTCTTTTCAGTGACCTCAAAGTGGCCCCACTGGAATGGATGTATATCATATATCTCATTATGTTTATAGGTAATAATAGTATTAACTCTCTTGTACAGTACCATACAGTACCATACGGGCACTTAGGACACCTTTAAAAGATGTTCTCTTGACTCAGTGTATATAATTTCATATGCGGATCCAGAAAATTTATCCCAGGGGGAGGGGGGGAGGGGGAGGTAAATTAATCTCTTCAAAGTTGCATAAAAATGAGATGAAATAATTAAACTGTAAACAAGTAGATTACAAAAGTAAAACTTGTCTTTGATTGTTACTGGTTATGAAAATTGTTGAGTAGACTAGCTTTTTGTGAGTCGGCTCAGAGAGAGCAAAAAAACAATTTCTTAAATGTGGCCCTACGGAATAATTTTGAATTCACACAGAAAACTACATATGAATTTTTTACTCTCACTATTACGTATGCAAGGCTTTTATAGTTATTTATTGTGTATTTTGTCACTGACAGGTGCTTTAGGTATAACTTTAGGACTATTTTATCGGATCAGCTGTCTGCTATTTAGCTTGACCTACTGGTACATAATTCTACTAGACAAAACAGCATGGAACAACCACTCCTATCTGTATGGCCTGATGGGAATTCTTCTAATGGCAGTAGATGGCAACCGGTGTTGGTAAATACATCTGTACATTCTTGTTCAATTGTATCGTAATTGCATCAGCACATTGTTTGTATATATAATCCAGTACTTTCTGTTATGGAAATTTATAGTTCTTATTAATCAGTAGTTTTGAACATCACAAATGGACACTACTGAAATTATAATTGAATAGGAAATACATGTATCATTTTATTATTTAGATTTCATTGTCCTGAGAATTGATAAATGTACTTATTAATCTTCTAGGTCCTTAGATGGCCTCATGATTAACAAATCTATCAACAATGCACATGTGCCATTTTGGAATTACTTCATCTGCAGAACACAGGTATTTATACAGTCAAACCTCATTATTACAAACTTAGGAGAAAACTTTGAGATATCCAAGGATATCCAAGGATTCCAGATATGGAGGTTGAAATGAATTATTGTTATCTGTTAAGTCCCAGTATCCCCACCTTTTCAGATATGATTAAAAGTGAACATTACCTTTGATTCAGATATTTTTGGTGTACTTCATTGCTGGCTTAAAAAAGTTAGACCAAGACTGGATCACAGGTTATTCCATGCAGAAATTGTCCAGAAACTGGGTGTTTGATCCATTCAGGTAAAATACATTGTTATGCAAATTCCACACCATTTACTTTCTTGTTTTGTCGAAGTACAAAAAATAATTGTCAATTGTCAAATAATTTCTTTCTCAACTATTCCTGTTTAGGCTTTTGTTGACAGATGAGCAGATAGATTTATTTGTTGTACACATTGGAGGCTTGACTATTGACATGTTTGGTGGAATTTTCCTGTTGTTTGACAAAACTAGACCCATTGCCATCTTCTTCCTGTCCTCATTTCATATCATGAACTCCACAATGTTTTCCATAGGTGGGTATATGTATTGTGATGATTGTATTTGTCACTCTGTAAGGTACTTAGTAGTATATAATATATTATTATATGATTTTCCTAGGAATGTTTCCCTATGCCATGCTTGCCACTCTGCCGCTGTTCTGTGCTGTTGATTGGCCAAGGAAAGTCATTCCCAGACTGCCAAAGTTTTTCAGAGTTCTGTTTTCAACCAAAACAGAAATCCAACCCAGTTCTCACTGTTTATATAGCAAAGAGGAGGTCAAGCCAGAAGGAAAGAATCTGGTACAATAAGGGTGCTCCAAAATTATGGATAGTTAAAGATAATCGTAAGACCATGCAAACAGTCTCTAACCTAAATTCTGAAACATTTTTTTTTCTATGCACAGGATAATAAAGTACCTGTTAACACCAAATCAGCTCCACCCACCTCTCCCTCACTGGTTCACAGACTTGGGGTCACATTTACCATTGTACACATTGCTATACAACTGTTCCTGCCATATTCCCATGGAATAACAAAGGTAATTTTTTGATGGATTATCATTTACATGTACTTTCCACCTGTGTGTCACCATTTTAGATCTCTGAGAGAGAGAGAGAGATATTTTTGGAACAACTATAGTTTATTTTTAGTTAACCTGTACTTGTTATTTACTGGTATATTGTACATAATTAACAGAGAGCTGTAAGAATGTGACTCTGTGTTATAGGGGTACAACAACTGGACTAATGGTCTCTATGGTTACTCCTGGGACATGATGGTTCACTCATGGACAACACAGCATGTACGACTTTCCTATAAGGACAAGATCTCAGGAAAAGAAGGGTTCCTTGATCCGGCTGTAAGTCTATCAGTTATAAAATGTCACTGAGGTGTATAGTTAAGTCCTTTTTAAAGATATGTACGTAACCTTCCTATAAGGACAAGATCTCGGGAAAAGAAGGGTTCCTTGACCCAGCTGTAAGTCTATCAGTTTTGTAATATCACTGCAATGAATATAATTCAGCAAGATATTTCAAAGAAAGAAGCAAAGGTATATACAAAGAAAAACAATATCAGATGGGATGGCATTTGTTACAGGTATAAGTAACCCTTAATGAGGATAAGGAATGATATTTGTTGTTTTGATTTTATCATACTAGGCATTTGCTGATGGTGCTGGAAAAAGGTGGAGTAGCCATGGAGACATGGTAGTCCAGTATGCTCACTGTGTGGCAGATGTCTTGAAAAATTACAACATGTCAGTGGAACTGTACTTTGACATCTGGAAATCAATGAATAAAAGATTTCAACAGAGGTTAGTTTAGATGTGTTTACAAAAACATGATATTGTTTAATATGGTACTAATATTTTTCTATAGATATGTACATGTATTACCAGTATTTTCCTTGTTTAGCTTGGATGGTGTTTATTACAGTAAAACATAGTTATAGTGAAGTGTCAGACATGCAAATGTGATTTGATAGAAAATGTAATTCATTACCGGTATATCCAATATGCTTACAATACACTTTAAGATTCGGAGGAATGAAACTGATTTCATTGTAAGCTTGAATTTATTATAAGCAATTCACTGTAACTGGATTTTGCTTTACAAATAATAATATTGATTATTGTTAAGCACACTGGTATTGTATACATAGTTAATGGCATCGCTATAATATATTAAATTTGCATTTGAACATGACAGAATGTTTGACCCCAGAGTTAACATAATGGATGTGGAGTGGTCCCCTTTTAAAGAAGTCTCCTTTGCTATGCCATTGTTGCTTGATTTATCACCATGGAGATCCAAGTTACAGGAGATGGAAAAGGAGCTCATAGATACCTCCAACTATACAGATGTTGTTTTTGTGGCAGATTTTCCAGGTAATATATTTGTCATATTCAGTGTACAAGGTAATTATTTGTTTAATGTTTGTTATTCTACTCATCAACATGCATGTATATTAAATACTGTAAACCAAGTATTAAGTGTGCGCCATCAATGTCCATAAAATATGTAAGCAACCTCTGCTTGCATATATTCACTATTTGGTCATGGAATTAATCGTTGCTGATTGTAATCCTCAACTTGCTATTGGCAGGACAAATATGTACACACCATATTTGTCTTACAGTACTGTACTGAGTTCTTAAACAAAAAAAAGAGCAAAGATTTTCAATTCAGACTTTTAAATACATGTATTATCAATGTATTCTCTTAACATTCTGTAATTACAAGTTATCCCCCTTTCATTTCCATCTTCAGGGCTTCATCTGGAGGCTTTCATCCAAGAAGATCTTGGTAACACTAGCATCACGTTACTATCGGGGAGTGTCGTGGTGGAGCTTGTGGAGCTAAAAAAGAATTACAGCCTCAACCCAGGTGATAAAATTCAGGTGAGCAGCTGAGACACTTAAATATAATTCTTATTTATAGAATGGATTGATCTTCACCTTGGCCAGTGACCTCATCAGGGTCATCCTTGGGTCACAGGCAACTTTGCCTGTATGGTAATTATCTTCTCAAAAAAGTTTTGAATCAGATGTAAAAGTTGTTCAGACAGACAGATGGACAAACAGACATGGTGATTCCAATACCCCCCCCCCTTTCTAACTTTGTAAGGGGTATAAAAATAATTCTTTAAATGATAAGTTGAAATTCTTTCCAAGAATTAGTATACATATACAGTATTTAATTGATACTTTACTTTTATCATTACTCAAGTTTTATTGAATTTTGGGGTATTTTGCAGGTGCCCCCTGGTCAGTTCCACAAAGTTCACACAGTGTCTGAGGAACCTTCCTGTTACATGTATATCTATATCAACACTACTTATGTTGAAATTATGGAGAAGGTGGAGACAGTTGAGAAAACAATGAGTGAGAAAAATATAAGTGCAGGTGAACTGATTTCTGTTATTTTTCTGAAAATGAAGAGTGTACTTGTGTGAATGTTGGTCAATGGATACCGGTACTTGTACATGTACATTCAGTATATGTTCCACTTATGCTTTGGAATTTTGCATTTTTAATTAAACCTTTCAATGCATAACTTATTTATGAGTACATGTACATGTATATAGTATAACGTGTTTTTATAATCATTTCCAGAAACAGCTATCAAGAGAAAGCTATCCAGACAGGACCCATATGTTGATGATGTGAGGCAAGAAATTGAAAGAAGGCAAACAGAAGTAAAGGAAAAGACTTTCTTAGATGGAGTCAAAGAATTCATAACCAAAAAAGTAAAAATGCTCACTAGAAGGTAATGGCAATCATATGATGAATAGATCATGCGCAGATCCAGAATTTTTTTCTGGGGGGGGGTGGGGGGATCCGAAGCATATATGCAATAATTTTACCATGTAAATTTGATAAATTTTCATTTTCCAGGGGTGGGGGGGGACTCCTGACCCCCCCCCCCCCCCCCCCCTAGATCCGTGCATGTAGATCATCATTGTTAAGACTTTTATCACCATATAACATATATTGGTATCAGGTTTATGTAATTGTTTATATTTTACAGCTGGACATTTTTGATCGGAGCTTTGCAGAGTGTTGTGCTGAGGTCTTCTTTTGATGATTTTCTGGACAAAAAATATAGCGAAGATGAAAAGGCTAATTCTATATTACCAGAAACAGTTACCTAGATTTCTGTCAAGACTGTTCCTCTCGCAATTTAGGGATCAACAAGTTTATAGACAAACAGCAATTTGATTTATCATGTATGGACCAACCAAATACCGGTACATGTATTAAAGACAGAGAGGTTATTTTTTAGGGCAATTTAATGTTTATATATTTGTTTTATATATATATATAAATATATTGTTGCAAGCATTTTTCATTTCAGTGAATTTGAATTATGAACAACAAAAAGTATCATTTTTGTGTCAGTAATTATGATCTTAGATGGAATGTATTTACACTGTTATGATGATCATAAACATGTACATGTCAGCTTTTTCAATTTTTTTTTTTTCATTTTTAAGTTTTTACAGAAAATCCAGTTTACGTTTAAGCTTCATTATTTAAAAGTGAGCTTGTGTATTGTCTGCATGTTTATGATAGTCATGACAATCTGGTTAAAAGCAGCTGTTCTGATACGCAGATGTTCGAGAGCTGTAGCATGGCAGTCCCATTAGATTACTTTTGTTTTCAAAAGATTAAATATTGTGCAATTTTTTGCATTTGTTTAATAAATGCTTTTTTCAAAAATTGTATTTTTATGCTCTACACTATGAAAAGTGGAAATTTAGTAGGCTGTTATATGTTATTACATCACTTCAGTGTGTAATTCAGCATTTCAAAGTTCAAACGAAAATACATGGTTTTTATAAAAAAGAAATATAAAACTGTACTCAGGGAAGACTTAATTATAAACCTTATTTTTAACTTGATTGATAGAGCTTTACTTTTCATCTGTGACTCTAAAAAAAAAAAAAAGAATTTTAATAAGTCAAATTTTTATATTTTTATTTTGTTTCATCAAACTTTAAAAATTATATACATTATAATAAACATGTTTAAAGTGTCTCTACTACAAGTACATGCTTCTTTACTGTATTGAGATTTTAAGTTGGACTTGTTGAGGTTTCTATGGAGACATGGTTTGTGGGGATTCCCCCTTATCTGTGCCTACACAAGCACTGTCCCTCTTATTGCACTCCTCAGCAGTATGTTGCTCCTCACTCTCCTCTTCTTCCTCCTTCTCCTTTTCTCTATCCTCCTCCTCGTCTTCTTCCTCATCTTCTTCCTCTTCACTGCCATCAGAACTTGAAAATTAATTCAAACAATAGAAAATGGTGAAATAAACTACGCATTGTCAATATTTCTTCTGGTAGACTAAATATATGAGAATATGGGAACCGATAACTGACCATGCAGATCACTCTTCCAACAAATAAAAAACGGCATTATAATATTGTAGTCAAGAGCAACTTAAGTATATGTGCACCATTTTATATATGTGGAGAAATCAGTATCTAGTATCAAAACAATGGAAGAGGTATGATTTCACAGTTTCATGTACTTTAAATATCATAAAGTGTGATCAAATATTAGTTTATATACTTCAAGCACAGGGGCATCTTATCTGCTCTGCTCTCTATGACACGTATATAAATAATAGACAAGCTTGTGTATTACATGTATTTATATACGTGTCATTGATAGCAGAGCAGATAAGATGCCCCTGTGCTTCAAATTGGTGGAAATTTAAAACAATCAACTTATATGGACACTGTTCCAGCTGCATATACTGTATTAAGAAAGTATAAGACCAATGTTTGTGGTGGTTCTAACAGACCTGTCACTGGGTGGAAGCTCTCCCACTCTCCGGTTCGGATTACAGTGCTCCAGATCCATGTCTATGTCTGTCAGATCTACAGTCAAACAAAACAAACAAAAAATAACCATGCTTGAATGACCAAATTCATCTGAGCATCACAACAAGAGGCCAATGAGCCACATCACTCACCTGAGCAACAATAGACATAGTAAAATCTGAGCATTTAAAAGTCATAAACAAAATATCTGGAACTTATAATATAATAGATCCTGTATGAAAATTTTTTATTGTTCCCCTGGATATTCTTGTGTTTATCATTGAACAAACTTGAATTTACCTTACCTGAGGATGCTTCTACATAAGTTTTAGCTTTTCTGAGCAATCGGTTTCTGAGAATAAGATTTTTCTCTATATATTCCTATGCAAAAATTTGAACCCCTCCCATTGTGATTCCATCCTACCCTGGGGATCATGATTTGAACAAACTTGAATCTACACTACCTGAGGATGCTTCAACATAAGTTACTGCATTTCAGGCCAATCTGTTTTTGAGAAAAAGATTTATAATCCTATGTTAAAATTTTACCCCCTTTTGTGGCCCCACCCTACCCCTGGGGATCATTATTTGAATAAACTTTAGTCTAGCCTACCTGAAGATGCTACCATACAAGTTTAAGCTTTTCTGGCCAATTGATTTCTGAGAAAAAGATTTTTAAAGATTTTCTCCATATATTCCTATGTAAAAGTTCGCCCTCCAATTGTGGCCCCACCCTACCTCCGGGGATCGCAGTTTGAACAAACTTGTAGGATGCTTTCACACAAGTTTCAGCTATTGTGGCCAAATGGATTTTGAGAAGAAGATTTTTGAAAAGTACCAAAAATTTTGTAATAATTTTTAATTATCTCCTCTTGAAAGAGGGGGCGCGGCCCTTCATTTTAACAAACTTGAATCCCCTTTCACCCAATGATGCTTTGTGCCAAGTTTGGTTGAAATTTGCCCAGTAGTTCTTGAGAAGAAGTCAAAAATGTAAAAAGTTTACAGACAGACAAACGGACGGACAGACGGACGCTGGACAAAAAGTTATCAGAAAAGCTCACTTGAGCTTTTAGCTCAGGTGAGCTAAAAAAGCAATGTAAAATACTCTTAATTAATCAATGCAAAAAGCTTAAAGTGAAAATGATGGAAATATTGCAACGAAATATTGTAATGACACAAAAATCTAATTTACATGATGACATGCATTGATATATTAAACTAAGAACCAATAAGTTACGGTTTAAAGTCTTCCTACCTTGTTTCGGCCTGTTGTGTTCCACTTCCAACTGTTCCAAGTACTCTTTCTGAGCTGCCACAACGTCAGCACTGTCTTTACACTTGGCATATTTTTCCAGCAATTCCTCATTCACCTCATAAAATGTATGACCCCATTTAAACTTTTTCAGGAGAATTTCACCCAGCTCTTTGTATCCTAAAATGTAATTGGTTAAAAAATAAAAATATATTTTTGGTACATGTTACTGTTTAGCACCAAGTGAATGATGAAACACTTTTCTTGCAAAATAAAAGTACAATGGAATTTGATTTCCTCTGTCTGACACAATCATCCTTTTGCTACTACCGGTACCTGTGATATAGAAAGCTGCAGCATAAGCCTCTACACAGGACAGCGTGCACGGCTTTCCATAGTTGATTGGGTTTGTAGCCACCAGGTAAGGAAGGAGACGAGGGTGTCCCCCTCTCATTCTAGAGAAGGGGGTGTCCTCTAATCGAGCCCAGGAGCAATCTATCACTGCAACTCCATGCTCCCCCACAACATCCCTAAAGAAGAGGTAATTCTCAATAATAACAACTTCAAATAACTTATCATGGATTTTATTTATACACTGTATTCATTATCATTTATTTTTCTATTTTTTCTGTTGTTAATTATTCATGTTTAATTCTACATCTCGTCTCCGGTATTTCATCTATTTATATATACATGTATTTAATATAAGCATGCACCAGTACATGTATTTTTTCCAAATGTGTCACACTTTGACTGATAGTTAATGTAAACAAAATGCAAAGTGTTGATAAGTTGGGTACCTGTCCTGTGGAGACACACACTTGACCCCCATTGGTGACAGTATTAGTCCACTAAACCTCTGTTGCAGTCTAAGAGTTTTCACATATCCCAATCTTCCTAGTTTTCTACCACTGCATTTTCTTGGATCACAATGTTCCAAATCCCACATGCCTAATGGACATGGGAAATTTTCTGGGGCATATGATGGAGATTCTTCATCACTGTCTGAAATTTCATACAAATATCATTGTGGCATTAAATAATTCTAAAATGGTAATAAAATTGGCATTGTTAAATTTTTAAAGAAGTAAAAAATGATTTAAAAGTATGGTAAATAGAGTACCGGTACCAATACAATAGCAATGAAAGATAATGCATGATAATTGGTAACAACAAAATCAAACCACATATTTTTAAAATTTGAATTTATCTTGTTACATGCATTTCTCTTATAATATAATAAAATCATGAATTTGATAATACAATGTATTAAATACATTTATATAGAGTTATATGTGAAAGAATGATGGAGGATGCCGCATGTATTAGTATTACTATAGGTATTAAATCTCAGATAAGAAAAACTTAAAAACAATTTGGACACTACATTTCACCAGAAAATAACACTCTTGAATATAGAAGACCTATAGAGTTTTGAAATTTTTCATAACTGCCTGCATAATAACTGAAAAAATTTTGTATAGATATGCAGCAAAGATGTTGAGATGGTCACACATGCACAATTGGAACAGAGGGGCTTGTGCAGAAAAAAAGCATCGTTATAAAAGTGAGTACCTCTGAGGAAAACTAAGCAACAGGTTGGGACAACTCACCCAAATGGGTTTTAATAGCCCTTTTGGGATATTACATCCCAAATGGGATACTAATTTTTCATTTTGCCAAAAATATGGTAAATCCATTGCATTAGAATACTAGTAAATAAAATGAAACAACTTCTGGTAAACAACTTTTTCTGTATCCCCACTATTAGTGTTATGGAGATTGATAATAATTTTTTATATTTTGTAAGCATTTTTCCTTATTAGGAAAATGTACCGTTTAAGTAAATAAAAACAAACTATATTTCACAATAACTTATGAAGGTCATTTTGTGAAAGTTTCAATTAAATTGAAGAATTTCTGACCTTTTTATCGCCGAATTTGGACAAACAACGCTTAAAAAATGAGTCAAAAACGTTGACGTCATTGGACATCTTGGAGCACCGGGCCTTCATTTAATTTTGTGTGCACGCAGGAGACCAAATTGAAAAGGTTCTTAGATGCTGCTACTTTTATAGGACAAAGGTTTACAATTACAATCACATAGGTTTAAAGATTGACGAACTGATTTTTTTAGCTCTTGCAGCACCCACCCCCCCACCCCCCCACCCCCATAGAGCCCGGATCTTGCACCTATGGATTTCGCTTTTTTTTCCTTATCTTAAGTCGAAACTGCATGGACAGAGATTTTTGGACCTAAATGATCTAAGATATGCCACAAAAGACATTATACAAAAACTTGACAAATAATGGTATGAACGTGGATTTTATAAATCGGTTAAATGACTTGAAAAGTGTGCAGAACTGAAAGGTGTTTACTTTTAAAAAGGGTAACATGTTTGACTTTCAGTTGTTTGACGTCACCTGACGTCGTAGAAATATGAAATGGTGCTCCGTAAATCTAACTCATGCAAAGTAAAAATCGCTGTATCTTTTGACAAAAATTTCAAATTCATATGATTTTTTGCATATTTATTTTCAATTGGTAGTCATTTAATAAAACATACGCCATCCTACAAAGTACACAGTAGTTTTGCCGTAAATCACTTTGTCCGCGAACTTTTCTAACAACCCTCGTATATAAAAGCAGTAAAGTTTTCTTTAAAATTAAGTTATTCAGATAAATAAAATAAATAGTGCCTGTTTGGGAGGGTAACAGCTGTTGAAATTGACACCCATTGAAAACCATTGGCAACCTCTGCTTCACGTTGGTTGACAATGGTTTTCTCGGGGCGTCAATTTCAACTGTTATTCTCCCAAACAGGCACTATTTATATAATATATAATACGAATTTATATTAAAAATTACCAAATAATTTAATTTGTTTTCACTTGTTTGCACTAAATATTATATCCCATTTGAGCGAACGGTTTTTCTTCAAGGTACCCACTTATTTACATGATTTGTTGATCTTTTTTCTACACAAGCCCCTGTGATTGGAACCCTTGTCTTACCAATCTGACATGAGGCAAAGTCTCTGTTACACTTATCGACATCAAACTTGTCGTCTCTGTGCCGCCTTCTGTCGTTGTTTGTTTTCTTTTTTCCTGTGAACTGTTTATTGTGCTTTCCCATTTCCCTAGTTAATCATATTTACCAAAATTTTGTAAAAGCATTTTCATATGGTATGGGCGCAGCCATATTGTGGTCATGTGACCTTTGCTGGTTCCCGATGAACAGTGATGAAAAAAACATGTCTGCTACGACGAAAAAGAGGAGATTGTTTTGCATCTGTATTGCTTTTGAACATGTTTTACTTATTTTATTATGTCTATTGATGGTTATGAAACACACAGGTTAGTCATTATAAAGCTGACTTTGACTGTCATCCATTCTATTCTTTTTATTATGATAATATTGACAGACATTGATAGAATTCTTCCAAATTTTCTCTACAAATATTTTGTCATAGACAACTGAGTCATCGTCGGTTCCAACGGTGCTGCATGAGTACCAGTCTTGGTCATGTCTAGTGTGTCAGTAATATCAGCGAGATTCGTCGAGACTGAAAAATTTCGACGGATCTGAGGGAAGAGACACGTCCGTCAAAATTTTTCAGTCTCGACGAATCTTGCTGAGATGAAGGTGGCACGGGACAGTTTTTTTGATACATATACAATTCTTTGTAGCCAGGGCATGTGCGTCTTCGGAACTCTGTAACTAGAATTTCCTCAGTTCCCATTCAGCACAAATACCTTTAATTCACTTGTCATAGGGCCAATCACCAATTTCTGAAGAAAATTACCAGTCAAAACCTGTAAAATTTTCTACATACTGGATTTTATGAGATTTTGACCCTTTCATATTTTGCTAATTTTTCACGATTTTTCAGCTTTTTAGACCTCCCCCAGCTAATTCCCTGCAAAGGGTCAACCTTCCATATACCGTGTGCATGTTGCACCATCACATGTCAGAAACTTACCGGTGTATAGTTTACAATGTCCTATCCACCTAATTTTCGTGTTATTTTACCTCCCGTCTGTCACTTGCAATTTCACTGTGTAAAGTCAACACAACAGTTGATCGTAGCCACGGTTTCGCATTTTACTTCTGATTCTCATATGTACCTAACATGTGGGGCCAACATATTGCATGTCAATTTCAACAAGAGATATCCCTCTTACTAATGATAGTCATTAGAAATAATTTCATGAATTTTAGCAGCACTCATAAGCCTTCAAGTACAGCAACTCTCAATTTTACAAAAATATTGACGGGTACTTTATCCTAAACTGTCCCTTGCTACCTTTTAGTGTGTCAGTAAACCAACAACAGACTTTGAATCGGGTACATGTATAAGCCTACTCAGTGGTTCAATGATTATTTTTTAAGGCATTTGGACTAATACTGTACTGGCATGCGACCAGTTCTTGCCGAGTACCATTTCTCGCCAGTGCATTTTTATGTAATTTTATGAACACATAAAATTATATACGAAAAATGACGTAACAATGCACTGGCGAGAAATTGGAGCCTGGTTGTATGCCAGTAGTCTTCTCAATATGCGTCCCTATCAGTGAAGTCACATGAACTTGTTCTCTACTGACCTTAATGGCCTAAGACCAATTCTCGCAAAGTACTATATTTCAGGAGTATATTGTTACGTCACTTTATCAACACATAATATGATATAGTGAATTAACAAAGCACTGGCGAGAAATGGTACCTGGAGAATTGGTCTTAGGCCCAGTGCTTAGCGCTTTTTGCAGTTGTAAGGTACTGTATTGCTATTGTCCACCAGGACCCATGATCCCCCACTATTTAATCATTAGCTGAAGTTATGGTTTCTGGGGTTTTTTTTAGCAAACAAGCAAGCATCAGTCTGGATCATTAATAAACTGGTTTTTGTACATTGGTACATGTTGGTTGTCTTGTAATTATATTTGCTAATATATATCCAAATTGAAAGCTAACCAAAAGGACTGCAGGTCCTCAGTCCCAAGAAACATGTCTGTACGGCTCCAGGACTTAAGGTAGAAAGGCGTTGATGTGTGCTCAGCTGTAATTGAGCTCTATTGTTAAATGGGACCGCGTTCAAGATCGTAGCAGCTTGTCTAGCTGCTAGGTCGTAGAAATCTAGTTCTGTTGAACGGACCACTAGTTTAGCTGCTAGTTCTCTGATTTGAAGTTGGAAATATTCAACTGAAGACTAATAACATCGACAGAATTTGTTAATTTCAAGCGAAAATATACATGTTAAATTTCATTATAACTTGTAGGATGAACAAAATATCACAATAAATAAGAAAGATTTTATGTTTGTTACAAAGTGGTGACTATATAAGGTAGCCATCTTGAATTTGATGCTTAGCAAAACAATTCTAGGCTACGAATATCTACGTATCGGCTAGGTTAGTTTACCATTTAACAGCGTAGCTGCTACGTAGCAGCTACAATCTTGAATGTACCCCTGGTCTAATTAGCAAAAACTTGCATTCCGATGCTAAAATATTACTCATTTTGTATGCACACACCATTGTAGTCTTTCAAAAATAATGATTCAACGCTTAAATAAACTCAACCTGGCACAGACAAAGTTGTACAATTTCTTTGTTATGAATTTTTTGTTTGTTTTTTTATTGAACTAACATTTAATGACCTTGACCAATAATTTTACCAAAAATGAAGAAACTATTGAACTTATAGTTGTTGTTTTAAATGGGAATTTGACGGAAAACATATAACCAACGCAAGTCACCATTAAAGTTTTCCTTCAAATCTTCTTTCTCCTTCTTTATCTCTTATAGTATTTTTTATAATTTTTCTTCCATGTTTATATATACATATTTAACTAAATTTAGTTTCAGAGATGGTTAGCATGAAAATTGTTGAAGAACCGTCCAGCTATGGGTAAGTATATACTTTTACCGGAACAGAGTTTATTTTGTACATATAGGCTTATAGCTGTATACAAGGAATTTATACCGGTGTCATATAATATTTTGATACCGCGAAATATTGAACCCGGGTTCAATATATTATGCGATATTATGAACCCGGGTTCAATATATCGCTGCGAAATATTGAACCCCCCTATAAAATATTGAACCCCGGGTTCAATATATTATGGCTGCGATATTTTGAACCCCCCCTCTAAATTTTATTGCTATTGGAGAGGGGGTTCAAAATATTATGGCTGCGATATTTTGAACCCCCCTCTAATTTTCAATGCTATTAGAGAGGGGGTTCAATATATTATGGCCGCGATATTTTGAACCCCCCTCCAATTTCCAATTCCCATTGGAGAGGGGGTTCAAAATATTATGGCTGCGATATTTTAACCCCCCTCCTATTTCCAATTCCCATTGGAAAGGGGGTTCAAAATATTATGGCTGCGATATTTTGACCCCCCTCTCCTATTTCCAATTTCCATTGGAAAGGGGGTTCAAAATATTATGGCCGCGATATTTTGAACCCCCCTCCAATTTTCAATTCCCATTGGAGAGGGGGTTCAAAATATTATGGCTGCGATATTTTGAACCCCCCTCTTATTTTCATTGCTATTGGAGAGGGGGTTCAAAATATTATGGCTGCGATATATTGAACCCCCCTCCAATTTCCAATTCCCATTGGAGAGGGGGTTCAAAATATTATGGCTGCGATATTTTGACCCCCCTCCTATTTCCAATTCCCATTGGAAAGGGGGTTCAAAATATTATGGCTGCGATATTTTGACCCCCCTCTCCTATTTCCAATTCCCATTGGAAAGGGGGTTCAAAATATTATGGCTGCGATATTTTGAACCCCCCTCTTATTTTTAATGCTATTGGAGAGGGGGTTCAATAAATTATGGCTGCGATATTTTGAACCCCCCTCTAATTTTCAATGCTATTGGAGAGGGGGTTCAATATATTATGGCTGCGATATTTTGAACCCCCCTCTCCTATTTCCAATTCCCATTGGAGAGGGGGTTCAAAATATTATGGCTGTGATATTTTGACCCCCCCTCCTATTTCCAATTCCCATTGGAAAGGGGGTTCAAAATATTATGGCTGCGATATTTTGAACCCCCCTCTTATTTTCATTGCTATTGGAGAGGGGGTTCAAAATATTATGGCTGCGATATATTGAACCCCCCTCCAATTTCCAATTCCCATTGGAGAGGGGGTTCAAAATATTATGGCTGCGATATTTTGACCCCCCTCTCCTATTTCCAATTCCCATTGGAAAGGGGGTTCAAAATATTATGGCTGCGATATTTTGAACCCCCCTCTTATTTTTAATGCTATTGGAGAGGGGGTTCAATAAATTATGGCTGCGATATTTTGAACCCCCCTCTAATTTTCAATGCTATTGGAGAGGGGGTTCAATATATTATGGCTGGGATATTTTGAACCCCCCTCTCCTATTTCTAGTTAGGGGATTCAATATATTATGGCTGCGATATTTTGACCCCCCCCCCCTCTAATTTTTAATGCTATTGGAGAGGGGGTTCAATATATTATGGCTGCGATATTTTGAACCCCCCTCCTATTTCCAATTCCCATTGGAAAGGGGGGTTCAAAATATTATGGTCGCGATATTTTGAACCCCCCTCTTATTTTCATTGCTTTTGGAGAGGGGTTCAAAATATTATGGCTGCGATATTTTGAACCCCCTCTAATTTTCAATGCTATTGGAGAGGGGGTTCAAAATATTATGGCTGCGATATTTTGAACCCCCCTCCTATTTCCAATTCCCATTGGAAAGGGGGGTTCAAAATATTATGGCCGCAATATTTTGAACCCCCTCTCCAAAGGGAATTGGAAATTAGAGGGGGGTTCAAAATATCGCGGCCATAATATTTTGAACCCCCTCTCCAAAGGGAATTGGAAATAGGATAGGGGTTCAATATATCGCGGCCATAATATTTTGAACCCCCTCTCCAATAGAAATGAAAATTAGAGGGGGGTTCAAAATATCGCGGCTATAATATTTTGAACCCCCTCTCCAAAGGGAATTGGAAATAGGTTGGGGGTTCAATATATCGCGGCCATAATATTTTGAACCCCCTCTCCAATGGCAATGAAAATTAGAGGGGGGTTCAAAATATCGCAGCCATAATATTTTGAACCCCCTCTCCAAAGGGAATTGGAAATAGGTTGGGGGTTCAATATATCGCGGCCATAATATTTTGAACCCCCTCTCCAATAGCAATGAAAATTAGAGGGGGGTTCAAAATATTGCGGCCATAATATTTTGAACCCCCTCTCCAAAGGGAATTGGAAATAGGTTGGGGGTTCAATATATCGCGGCCATAATATTTTGAACCCCCTCTCCAATGGCAATGAAAATTAGAGGGGGGTTCAAAATATCGCAGCCATAATATTTTGAACCTCCTCTCCAAAGGGAATTGGACATTAGAGGGGGGTTCAAAATATCGCAGCCATAATATTTTGAACCCCCTCTCCAAAGGGAATTGGAAATAGGTTGGGGGTTCAATATATCGCGGCCATAATATTTTGAACCCCCTCTCCAATGGCAATGAAAATTAGAGGGGGGTTCAAAATATCGCGGCCATAATATTTTGAACCCGGGGTTCAATATTTTATGGGGGGGTTCAATATATCGCAGCGATATTTTGAACCCGGGTTCAATATATCGCGGGGTTCAAGATATTATATGACACCGGTATATAAAGTTGGCTTTTATGGAATGATTACTCACCAGTTTGATATTAGACTGCAAAGATAATAGATGCCATGAACTGATTTTTCAATATATATGGAATTCATATCTAATAAGGTTTTAAAAGATGTCAATAAGATTTTAAAATTAAATAATGGAGGGTTTATAGGAATGATCTTATGTCAGTCACACTATAACATGGAACATCAGAAGCTATCTGGTGCAGTGGTCACTCTTGACCCAAGGGTTTGTCATGACCTTCATCCAAGGTCATATAACTCAAGTTAATGTCATGTTAATACAGGCAGGGCATTTTTTCTTTTAAAAAAATCCTATAGGGATTAATTATTATAAATCATGTAAAAGACTATTTGGGAAAACTACTGTTTTGAAATTTTCTTTAAAGTGATTTAAAGATTATTCTTTTGCTGCAGTCTCAACAGTTACAACTTTGCTAGTCACACAACAGATGACAAAAAATTAAAGATGAGGATACAGCCAAGTAATTTCTCAGGACCTGCTCATCTAAAAAGGCTCTATGGGAAATGTTTCTCAAAGGAGATGAATGAGTGAGGATCCATTTTATTTCTGTTGAACATCTACATAATGATGAAGATTAATCTGAAAAGTTTCTATATTAATTAAATTTTACTTGATAGAGAAATTCATAAAGTACTTTTTTGTTGCTTTGATTATAAGGTACAGATATGAGCTTTGTCCATTCTTTAATGTGACTCAACATGAACAGTCATACAGATGGAATCCATTTAGTGGGGTACTGGGGTAAGATGTTGTAAATCAAACCTCCTTTCAAACAATATCTTAATATATGACCATCTGCACTATATGTGAAGGTTTATTGTTGGATTTCTCAGCTTTGGTGTGAGGAATATACATGTAACAATAGGCTTTAACATTATTGAGATGCTTAAATGCTTTGTTCTTCACATTTACAAATTTTAAAAGAATGTATTTGCTGGAAGCATTCAACAACTACAGTATTGTTTTCTAGCGTATGGCAAGAGTGGGAGATCAAGAATAATACATTTACTGCCATGGATATGAGGGAGGGAGAAAAATGTGGCGATATTCATCGAACTGTTAAGGTAGAACAATTTGCACGTTTGGAATTCAATATAAAGCTCAGCAAGGGATTCTAATTATGTCAATATTTGTCAGCTTTAATTCTTGTGATGATTTTTACTCATGATATTTGTATTTTATTTTTACAGGTGATTTTTGTTTGTGGAGATAAGCATGACATAGTGAACGTTACAGAGCCCTCCACCTGTAATTATCACATGAGATTTATCTCCCCTTATGTCTGCCACAGGGACTCAATGCTAGTGTACCCCACCCTCAGTGGGGAGCTACAGGGGGCGTGGGATGAGCTGGAGGGGGAGCTCTACAGGGAGGAGCTCACTCAGAAGGTAATCTTTGGAGCTAGATTGCTTCATTTCTATTTTTAATGTTTTTGACTATGTTTATCTCTTAAGAAGAAGAGCTTTGTAAAATACCCATATTTTAAGGCTCATATATTTGGAGTTTGTTTTTACTAAATGATCTATAGAACTTTAGGGGTAGAACTGATGGATAATTTGTTGATCACCAAACCTCCTTAATAAATCCATGCACAATTTGATTCAATTTTAAATGAAACTTGTGTTTTAAAAATAATTGTTAAATGATATTACATGTATTGGGATTGAATATCAACTACCACATATGACTATGAGACATACTATGCAAGTGAATTTTAGTAATAAGTATCTGATGAATGTAAAACATTGTTTTTCCTCAAGGGGTATGAAAAACAATTACGGAAAATTTTTGAGAAAGCTGGATATTATATTCCACAAGAAGAAAAAAAGCTTTTATCAGAACAAGCTGTGAAGCGTGAGGAAGAGGAGCAAAAAGAAGAAAATGGACAGTTTGACACCTTGCTTAAATGTACAGAGGTAAATGAATTCCAATCTGTTTATAATCCACTCAGCATTAGATTACTTTTATGTCAATACTACAACTTTTGATTTTCTGTAAGGTTATAACTTTATCACAATGTTACTTGTGCCAATTAAAAAACGCTTTGCTGTTGACATTTCTTTGATTATTTATGTGATGAAAAAAATTTCAATGGTATTATAATACCAGTATGTCTTAGTTCATGGTATCTTAATATTTTGTGTTTTGCTTTTTTTCAGGAATATAGAAAACTGAAGAAAGAAATTGAAGGATTGAGAACTCTCTTAGCAGTGAAAGAAAGTAAAGGTAAATTTTGAGATTTCTGACAAGCTTTTTTGTGCATTGGGTGCAATTATGACCTTGGAACAGAATTCAAAAGCCAGAATTGTGGGCTTCAGTTAAAATGTTTGTCCATTTTTCATTTTAAATATGCTCCGTTTCAAATTTTAGATGCTACCGATGTTTTATCTGGTAATTCAACATCAGAATCAACACAGACAAAGAAGTTTAAACATAGTAGTAAAATGGGGAAGTTTTTGAAATCAATATCCAAAACAAAGACATAATATTGATTTATCATGATCCATACAATCATTTATATTCAACTGAGGCATTCATTATACATTCATAACATATATTTGTACATGTATTACATTATGTTCACAAGAATTCTTTATATTGAATTAATATTGAAATGGTGGTTTGAACTGAAGACTGGATCCTGTGCAATATTAGTTATATTACATGTATTGTATTTGTGATTTGAAATGCTCTATATATATTAAACTAGATATACATAATAAATATTCTTCTGTTGTCAATTACTATCCAAATAATCCTTTATCTGAGGTATGCTCATATACAATGTGTTATAATGATTTGAATAGAAGTAAATTTGGTAAAGACCATCCAACTAAGGGGAGGGGGCACTCTTTTCTATGATCTCTACCTATAAAGTCTGATGAAAAAATCTTTTGGAGAGATTTGACGGTTGAAAGGGCATGGTTTCAGCAATACTTTAATTAATTCTGTTCATCTTAGTTGAACAACCTGTTCTTGCACAGGTTAAAGTCTAGTTAACTGTAAGATTTCTTGAAATTTTGTTGAGGAATTTCAGAGGAGCTGCCCTGAAAAGAACTATACTGATGAGAACAAACGTCCATGTTGGAAGGGACAAACTTCCAAAAAGATTTAGGAGCAGGTGCCCTTTGTTGGTCATATTTAAGCTATTACTGGTCCAAACTTAGTCCATCTTACTGTAAATGTATTACATGTGGCTATGTATTCTTTTTAGCGTTTTTGGCAGAAAGCGGCTTCTGCTTATTCAATTACATCGCTAAATGCCTTTCATACACATGTATGTATTAGAATGAGCACTTTCAGAAAAACACCAATTCAAATCCACGCTTACTAGTTGAAAAATCATTTTCCACAAAATATCGTACACGCTAAATATAATATTTACAGTATGATAAATAATCACCTGACAGGCATGGATGCTGAATCTGAGCCATAGGTTTCGGATGCTGGAGGAGGTTAAAGTTTTTGGAGCAGGTGCCCTGTGATGGTCATTTCTAACTTTACCAAACTTGCATGGATGATGCATCTTGTAATACTAATTAGAGCTGGTTTTAAGTTTTAGGAGCAGGTGTCCTTTGATACGCATACATGTATCTAAATTATTATTGATTCTATCTTTACCAAACTTGGATGGATGATGCATCTTGTGATACTGATGCACTCAACAGGCTTTGATGCTGAATCTGAGCCAAAGGTTTCGGATGCTGGAGGAAGTTAAGATTTATGGAGCACGTCACATATTTAGGTAAATAATGATCCTTACTTATTCAAACTTGCATGCTTGATTAAAACTTGATTTAACTATGTAAATGAATTCAAGACCTAGCTTTAGATACAGAAAGTGATCTTGATTATCCAGAAGCTTACTTAGGCAGGTTTAAGAACAACTTAAATTGGGTTAGGGTCTTGGAACTGCAGTTTTAACGCGACTGGTGATATTTTCTTCAGGAAGGTCTAAGCCAGTTGAAATAGGCAAGAATTAATCACAAGATTAAGAAAAATTTAGCCTGTTGACCCACCATTATAAAGTGTATGCAAGACTGGCTATGGGTTTTTGAAAATGGCTAGCAATAGAGCACAACTGGCAGAAAAAACATAAGAACCAAAATTTTTTTGTGTGTGCACTTCTACAAATCATATCCTTACCAGTTTTTCATCAAAAAAGTTTTAGTAGTTTACTAACTAGTATACCACTTTTTGAGTTCAAAAGAGCCAATTCCTCCAGAATCTAATGTCAAATTCCTGTCTTTTTGAGAATCTAAACTGTATGTTCTTACTAACTGCAGTTTTATGAAATTCTGAGAGATGTGATGTCAAACATTTTCAGCAGTAGGCCGAACTTGTAAATTCATAAGGGGCATAACTCAATCGAAATTCCCTGTGTATATGTTACATCCTTATTACCGGTAACTCCAATGAAATTTTGTGTAGTGGTTTAAAAAAGTTCTGCTGACCAAAAACACTGGGCTGACTGACTGACCAAAGACCAGAAACACTATACCCACTGCACTAGTTGCATGGGGTATTATAAAGGCATGTTTATCTGCTAAATAATTTGTTCTTTTTGGGTATGAGATTATCAAGGAATGAGAATTATCTAATGAAATGCATTTAAAGTTTATTAATGCATTTTCTTTTCATTCATCGAGAAAACTTAATATGGATAAAAGCAATCTAAAGAAATGCTCAGTGTGTGACATTTTCATGGCATGGCCTAGAAATCCTTAGGCATGTTTCAAAAAACCTAACTAAAAAAAATAAAACAAACCAACAGTGTTTTTAAAGAATCTTTAATTTTCATCACTCTGCTATAACTCATATCCAAATATATTCCACACACACATTTATACAACACACAATGATCATTTAAACAACAGAAAATGAATCACAGATTTGTACACAAGACCCACTACGTGTTAAGATGAGGGAGGAGGGGGAGGTGCCATTGATGGGGGTGGGGGTACCATGCCTGGTGGCATCATTCCCGGAGGCATCATCCCTGGTCCTGACATAGCCGAGTGTGGTCCTAATAAAATCTGAAACAGAATTTTTCATTTCATGTGTTATTCAATGCATCATTACCCTGTAGAAGTATTCAGATCACATGGTGTTTTTTTTTAACTCTTTCACCATGATTACCAGTATGACAAAAGATAAAAAATATAGGTATAGACCAATATTAACACACCTGTTTTTCCTGCTGCTTTTGCTGATCTAACATTTGTGCTCTTTCATTTTCGAACATTACTGGTAGAACCAGTATTGTTCCTGCAGACACAGCTACCCACATTGCACTCTTGCTGAATGAGAAACTCCACTGCATGGCTTTCCATGAAAAGGATCCTGCACTACAGACAGCATTACGGACTGAATCTGGAAACATTTCTGTTAGCCCAATTAATCTTTCTACTAAGGTTTCATCCAAGTCCTGAAAGCAAATGCAATTATTGGTATATTCATTGTCGTATTTGTTGGTCTCACCTTTACAAAAGAACAGGTCCAGTACAATCACTAGATATAACTACGTAGTTTTAATTACCTACATAGCTTTATTTACCTACCTGAAGTAGGTTTATTTTGCTAATTTTATGCAATTTTGCTTTATTATGTAAAACAGACAAAAAGCGAGAAGAAACTGTGCAAGAGGCATGGATAAGTGAGATTGCTTCACATTGTGGTGAATAATTACCCATCAATTATTAAGTTAACCAGAACTATTCTTTGTTATTTCATTTAAAAAGTAGCTGTTTGGTCACACATAAACTGTTATACATAGCCTCAAAACTTCTATAACTCTGACTGCAATATGTGCTGAAAGAGCATTTTCAAGAGTGATCTTTTCATGAATTGTTTTCAGATCAGTTCAAAGTTGAAAAATCATTGCTGCACCTATTAGTGCGATTTTTTAACAAATGCTCAATTAAGCAAAAAGTATGATTGAGTAGCTTAACCCTGCTTTAGGTAGGTAAAAAAAGCTATGTATGTAATTCAAGCTACGTAGCTAAATATAGTGATTGTACTGGACCTGGAAAATAGTTAGAATACATGTATATACTTATAATAGAAAAAATGTCAGAGATCAAATGTTAGCATCTCTATTTAAATGGGAAAAGATGTTAATTTCAGTTGGAAAATTTTTAAATTATAATATTTTTTGGCAATCCAAATTGTGGTAAATTATAATACAAGTTTCCCTGTCAAAATTACGAAAGACAAATAGGGCCACATAAAAAATATTTTTATCTCGTAATCACGAGAAAAGATCTCGTTATTACCAGTTTATTATCTCATTATTACGAGAAAAGATCTCGTAATTACGAGAAAAGATCTCGTTATTACGAGAAAAGATATCATTACCAGTTATTTATCTCGTAATTATGAGAAATGATCTCGTTATTACGAGTTAATTATCTCGTTATTATGAGAAAAGATCTTGTTATTACGAGTTAATTATCTCATTATTACGAGAAAAGATTTCATTATTACCAGAAAAGATCTCGTTATTACCAGAAAAGATCTACATAAAATTGATGCATTTTATTGTTCTACATGTACTGTCTGAGTCTCTTTATGTAAAATGAATGAACATATTATTCATTAAATTAGTTAAAAGAAAAAATTCAAAAGAAGGAGCAAAGCAGATTGATTAATAAATTAATTGACTAATAGTTCTCTGTAACTAATGGAATTGTGTTTTTATGACTAGGACTACTTGGTATTTACTTCGGAGTCAAGTTGTAATATACGTTGAAAATTACATGAAGTTCTTTCCACTTACTCATATAAAATATCAAATCCGATTATTTTATGTAGAAATCAATAAATTATGATCGTTGTTATTTAAAAATAATAAAAATTGAATTAACGTTTCTGGAAAAAATCCAAAATAGACTGAAAGGCTGAACCAATCGACTTGGAAGCTAGGATTCTGGTAAAAGAGGAACACTTAGGGTGCTTTCCATTTGATCGGCATTGCCAGATTTGCCGGTTTTGCCTTCGTCACCGATCGATGGAACATGCGTCGCCGGCGAGCGATTGTGGCAACGCTTTCTACCATTGCCGATTAGGAAACTATGGCGTCTTGGTTACCATATTCAACAAAACTGGATTTCTGTAACTACAATTTGTCAAACTAGGTTGAAATATATTAACACTGCAAATAGCCCAAATTTCTGGACCAAATTTTTAGATAAGTAACAGTTTTAAGCTGCAATCATCATCGTTGGAGCATTGTGACGTTGCCAACCGTTCCATTAACGTAACTGTTTCCCGATTTCGTCGCCGGCGTGGCAACATTAATGGAAAGCGCCCTTATTGTGAATGTATTTTTTCACAATAATAAATCAAATAACAACTGTAATGTATTTTATTATAACAATATTTTTTTTTGTAATAACGGAATAATCAACTTGTAATAACGTGATAATTATCTCGAAATAACAAGATCTTTTCTCGTAATAACGAGATAATTAACTCATAATAACGAGATAATAAACTCGTAATAACGAGATAATAAACTCATAATAACAAGATCTTTTCTCGTAATTACGAGATCTTTTCTCGTAATAACGAGATAATTAACTCGTAATAACGAGATCTTTTCTCGTAATTACGAGATAAATATATTTTTATATGTGGCCCTATTCGTCTTTCGTACAAAATGAAGTCAATTTTGGATGACATGCTGGACAAATTTTTTAATGCACATAGTATTGCATTATTGTGTCATCTTAAAAATAAAGATGCACTTCATTTCCAAATACGCAACAATACAAAGGTAACACAAAAATATCCCGTTGTAAGTATGAAATTCAGTCTTCAGCAATCAGTCAAAAAAAGATTCATGAGTCATTGATATTTTACCTCATCGTCATCTTCTTCGTCTTCAATTGCATTGGTCAACTCCTTCAACTTGTCCCCTGTAAGTTCCATTGTCTGATCACCAGAAGCAGGTATTTCCATAAGTTATTACATGCAATTTCAGTACTATGTTGGATTATCAAACTCGTGCTCTAACCTTGATCAGTGTCAGCAGACTTATTTAAAGAGCGCTTAAAATATACATAATGATCAAAACGTTTTGGTGATTGCATTTGGTGAAGCGAATACCATTGTATATAGAATATAGGGTATCATTTTTCTAAATGTTTACAGGTATAAAATTTACATTTTCCCATAACATTTTATTTATTTCAGAAAGCAAAATTAGTTTCATATTTTCGAAGTCGAATAATTTTGATCACGAGCTATTGTATAATAAACGCGTCACGTACTCGGAAGTCCTCGAGAAGTTTCATCAACCTGTCGTCTGACAAGAAAAAAATGGGTTGATCAACTTGAACTTAGAAGATGTTTTAAGCAGTTTCCTGAAATATATCGCGAAAAATTATATCTGTTTAACCTAGACCTGTTGTCGAAAATCATTAGTGTATAAAAAAGAACAAGAATGGTAAGTAGTGTATACAAAACCTCTCTCCACTCAAATGGGGATGACCTAACAAGCTGAATGCAGGAAATTTAATGTTAAATTGATGCTGAATGAATATTTTTTTAAAATCTGATCTAGGATAGTTTCAATATTTTGTATATGTTTAAGCTTTCTAATGGAGACTTTAAACGACCATTAAAATATCATCCCTAGACAAGCGTTCGGTCATAGGTTAACTGTTAATGAAGCTTCCTTTGGTGTTCAATTAATAATCAAGGGGTTTCAACTGTAAGACTCCAAAATAAAAATTATAAGCCAATTGATAATGCCAAACTTTATAGCATTACATTGGGTTGAAGTTCAATAGTTTTTAGGTGATTTTCAATCCATGTACTGATCTTTTTTCCCTGCTCATTATGATATTTAAAGTGCTCAGTCTTAGGTTGAGGATTTTAATTACTATAGTCTGTCCCAAGATATTTATGCCACTCTATGGATGATTTTTAATAAAAATACACATACCAGGTAACCTGTGAGAGAAGTACAATTGAATGATAGAAAGGGAAAATTCCCAAGATATCTTCATTGACACATTATCGTTTTTCACTTGGAAAAATTCACAGTAACAAAAACCGATTTCTTACGGAAATTTAGAATGGGGAATGTTTACATATTTTCTCCATTCAGAAGTCACTCTGAATACCTCGCACAATTTTTCAACATTATCATCCGGGTACCTTCATCTTTTTTGCAATTGAAATTCCCTGTGGACGTTTTATTTTTACGACATGTATTGAAACCTGACATACTAGAGGGGTGTTTCAAAGGGGATTATTGGGATTTTTTTATACTATTGAATGAACATTGTTTGAACCCAGAGGTATTTAAAAATATAGAACAATTTAAGAAAATGTGCAGCAGACATATCTTGGGACAGACTATAATATGTAAACTGTAATCAATGACGGGAATATTTACTACAGTATAAATATAATATTGGATATCCATTTACAGTATTTAAAATAATGATACATATACAATAGAGAATTTAAAAACTGTGTAAATTAAATTTTAACCAAGGGATTGGTTTACACAGAAAAGGCTAACTGAAGTACATACACATATTTTATATTCAATATATAATAATGTATTTTGATCACAAAGTCATGTGTCTATTACACATATGCTTGGTACACCATTCCTATAAGTAATAATGCAGGAAAGAACTAAAGCCACGAAATGCCAAAATCGGCCCTGTGATTATGTGTAAAATTAGGTCTCCCATATTGCAGAATTTATCATAATATTAAAAAGCTTGAATCTTCTTTCTTAAAAATCTGTGGCATTTTTTCCGCGAAAACTCGTGCAGATTTATATTATTAGAAGCTGATATCGGTCACCAGTTTTTGGCAAATTTTGCTACCTGTCACCAAATTGGATAAAAAAAAATTATATCGCCCCACGCCTCAATCTAAAAAGTATTGAAAAAATAAAAATCAGCAACTTATACTTTCTGCAAATAACCGGAATTTTTCATTCCATGAACGTGGATTTGTGGTATTTTTCATCAAAACGTCGAATAAACAGAAAAGAAAAAAAAGGGACTACATGGAATCATTCATTGTTCATACTTAAGGTCTGATTGAATAAATAAATTAAAAAAAAAAAAAACCATCATACGCTGAACATTTCATCATTCAAAACAAGTTCTACGTAACGTTACTCTTGCATATTGAAAATAAATTAAGGTAAGGTTTGTGGCTTGCATTTTTTAGGAATTGTACCGAAGTTACATACCATTTTGTTCACTATACTAAAAAAGTCTTTTTTTCTCATGAAATTCAAATGATTTTGCCGGACCCCGTTTTGTAACTACTAAAGGTCAAAGATCATTATTTCAAATTTTCATATTGATGAAATGTAAATAATTTCGTGAAAATATGTACATTTTATATGGGACAATTATGGGGGTTATTTATACTTAAAATGTTCAAAAATAATGTCACTATTTAAATCATCATTCATTTTTTTCAAATTTCTAATGAACTATTTCAAAAAAGAATAAAATGCAACAAAAGTCTTAATTTTGGACTTCTATTATGTGAACGAAAACATCTTATTTGAAACCTTTCCAAGTCCACCGATTTTAGGAAAAACGTATCTTAGTATATGTGTAATCTGGTGTTTCTAAAACACTACTCAAAACCATATGATGCGGACTTCGTTTTTGTGGAAATTGATGAATGCATATGTCCTGTTATTTTTTCAATGAAACTACAATACCCCGCGAAATAAATATTTTGAAGAAATAAATAACTATAATACATATTAACATTTTCCTTATGACGTTATAGTGAACACGTCAACGTCATAGTGAACATTAGAAACAATACCAAGTTTGAATGACTGTAAAAAGAAAACCAGAAAAGATAATGTGAAAAAATAAAGTGTTTAATAACACATAAATCTTAAAGTATTATTTGAGAGAGTTTCACTTATTTTGGTGACAGGGCCGATTTTGGTACTTGGTGGCTTTAGTTCTTTAGCATCATATTTACAGCGAGTGAACCAAGCTCTGGATATCTGAATATCAAAAAAAGAATAAACTAAAGTTGTAAGAAGATATAGACCCTACATTCATTCAAGAAATTATTTTGGACAGTATGCAGGAATTCCTTTATTCCCAATTGTTGTTCATCTTAAATGAGTTACTGAAAAATATAAATAGATTGCTTGGTAAATTGTTTAAGCTCTATTCAAAACCAAAGAGCTCTTTCATGCTCTCTCCTGTTTATGAAAGAAAGTAAAAGCTATAAAAAAGTATGAATATGTTGTCACAGTGAACTTGCTTAATTTCCTGTGTGAATATGAATGGATGGATCAAGTATCTGTGTATTAGACATTAGAACTTGTGAATGAAGCATGATACTGCAGTCTAAATGTAAATTTCTGTTCACTCTTTGTTACCAGTACCAGTAATTTTGTATCCAATTGCCTCTTTTTTAGTTGGCAAATTTAAAACGAGGATTATTTATAATGATGTGAAACAGGGGATTTAAAAAAGGGTTAAAAATGAATAAAATTTATGCTGGATGAAAATTAGCCAGTACATGTATATAGTACAGGAGAAAGTACCTGGTAGCTACTCTGTTTGGAATTAGTGTTAAAGTTTGTACTTATAAATTTCAGGCCTCTGACCAGTCATCCCTGAAAGCCTTGGAGAACTTGATGACAGAGTTCTTTGATGGACGAACTTCAAACGAACGAAAAAGAAATATAGGTGTGAATATACCCACACATATTTAATTCCATCAGCAATTTCAAGTTAACATTTTTTACTCTTGAAATTTTATTTGCAAATTTTTATTTACAATGACAAATCAGAGAAAATAATTTTAATTCAAAGTTTGTTCCAAATTTCATCAGTGTGGATAGATATATAAATGATGATGATGATGATATACATGTACATGTACTATAGTAGAGAATGATCTATTTCAGAGGAAATCCTGAACAATTTTACCCAGACCAGAGATGCCTGGCAGCATTGTTTATATTATTTGGCGAACACACACAATGAATATGTTATGATGTTCTGTATGACTGCTATTGAGGTAAATTTTCTTACTAAATTTTTTTTAATTAGATATCTAAATATGAGAATATTGCACAAAATTGAAAAAAAAAATCTGTCCCTCCTTTACACCTTTACAGCTCATAAAGTATTTTGTGTTTAAGTATTTAAAAAGTACTTCTATTTAGAATATTAACATTGATATTGGTACATATGGGATGTAATATACTGGGTGTTAGAAATGTAAGATTATATACATGTACATCTTTGATTTATCAAAAGAAAAAAAGATGTGTTCAAAGGCACATAAAAAAGTAAACGAGTTTCATTTACTTAAAGAGCACATTGTAAGTCAATGAGTTTCAATGTAGAGTGGATACACTTGTATGTCCACTATTTTTAGGTCACCTGAGTAAACTCAGGTGACCTATTGCTATCTGTTTTCGTCCGTCGTCGTGCGTCGTGCGATGTGCGTCGTGCGTTAACAATTTACATTTTTAACTTCTTCTTAAAAACTACAAGGCCAATTGTTCCCATTTTTGGTGTGAAGCATCTCTATGGTAAGAGGAATGTAAATTGTGAAATTGGTGGCTCTACCACCCCCAGGGTGCCACAGGTGGGGCCAAATATGCAAAAAACAGCCAAATTTTCAAAAATCTTCTTCTCTACTCCCACACATGTGAGGAAAAAACTGATTGCATGGTTATGATGTCCATGAAGCCCTCTACCAAAATTGTGAAATTCATGGCCCCTGGGTCAGGGGTCCAGGCTCTAGGGTGGGGCCAATATGGTCATATAGTAAAAATGTATTAAATCTTAGAAAATCTTCTTCTCTACTCCCATAGATATTTGTTAAAAACTAAATGTATGGTTATGATGTCCATGAAGCCCTCTACAAAAATTGTGAAATTTATGACCCCTGGGTCAGGGGTTCAGGCCCTAGGGTGGGGCCAATATGGCCATATAGTAAAAATGTATTAAATCTTAGAAAATCATCTTCTCTACTCCCATATATATTTGTGAAAAACTAAAGGCCTGGATATGATGTACATGAAGTCTTCTACCTAAATTGTGAAATTTATGACCCCTGGGTCAGGGGTTCAGGCTCTAGGGTGGGGCCAAAATTGCCATATAGTAAAAATGTATTAAATCTTAGAAAATCTTCTTCTCTACTCCCATAGATATTTGTTAAAAACTAAATGCATGGATATGATGTCCATGAAGCCCTCTACCAAAATTGTGAAATTTATGGTCCCTGGGTCAGGGGTTCAGGCTCAAGGGTGGGGCCAAAATTGCCATATAGTAAAAATGTATTATATTTTAGAAAATCATCTTCTCTACTCCCATATATATTTGTGAAAAACTAAAGGCCTGGATATGATGTACATGAAGTCTTCTACCTAAATTGTGAAATTTATGACCCCTGGGACAGGTGTTTAGGCACTAGGGTGGGGCCAATATGGCCATATAGTAACAATGTATTAAATCTTAGAAAATCTTCTTCTCTACTCCTGTATATATTTGTGAAAAACTCAAGGCATGGATATGATGTCCTTGTGTTAAGTGGCATCAAATAGTATGTAGGTCATGAGCCCCGGGGATGGTCCTGTCCCACCTCAAACAGGAAGTGCCAGAATATCTTGAAAACGGTTAATATCCCCACCCCTAAACCATATATATTCTTGTTCCCTGTGTTAAGGGCCATCAAATGGTATGAAGGTCATGGGCCCTGGGGCTGGTCCTGACCCCCCTCTCAAACAGGAAGTGCACAAATATCTTGAAAACGGTTAATATCCCCACCTCTAAACCATATATATTCTTGTTCCTTGTGTTAAGGGCCATCAAATGGTATGTAGGTCATGGGCCTCAAGGGTGGTCCTGACCCCCCTCAAACAGGAAGGGCCCAAATATCTTGAAAACGATTAAGAACCCCATCCCCTAAACCATATATATTCTTGTTCCTTGTGTCAAGGGGCATCAAATGGTATGTAGGTCATGGGCCCCGGGGATGGTCCTGACCCCCCTCAAAACAGGAAGTGCACAAATAACTTGAAAACGGTTGAGATCCCCACCCCTAAACCATATATATTCTTGTTCCTTGTGTCAAGGACAATCATATGGTATGTAGGTCATGGGCCCTGGGGGTGGTCCTGACCCCCCTCAAACAGGTAGTGCCCGAATATCTTGAAAACGGTTTAATAGTCCTTTTTGAAAGATTTCAGGCAGGGAGGTGGTCGTCATTACAAATTAAAAATTTTTCTATTCCAGAATAAAACTTAATTAAATGCATATGAGACTCCTTGACAAGTTTGTGTATGGGTTATGCTACTCAGGTGACCGTCAAGGCCTATTGGCCTCTTGTTTATGATAGATATATAACAGAAAGAAGGTTTCTATATGTTTTCATTTTTGTGGCTTCACTATAAACTTCAGCAATGAAGTGATGAAGAATCTATGAAAACTTGAGAGGATACAGATCTCACTCCAAATGGATATTTTACCATAATGTACATGTAGATTTAAACAGATATGATATCATGTATCAACTAGACCTATGATTTTAACTGTTTACTGGTCCTATTGCATAAAATTGACCCCCAGTAATTTCAAGCAGGTGTAAAGGTTTTGCTCATTCTTAATTGTCTTCATATTGACATGTCAAATAGTGGTACATGTACATCTGCACATTTACTGGTACTTGTATATCACTGTGTTGTGACAATGGTTAAGAATCGAAAAAAAATCAAGTGAATACCCAAGGATTCATTCTACATAATTATATGTACCATTTCAGAGTTTGATCAACAAGCAGTGGGTTGGTTTTGATGGTCAGCATAAGTTAGAAATCCGCTCCACACTTAACCGTTTCCTACTGGAACACCACACTAGAGTACCGACCTACATCAGAAACAAACTGGTCAAGTTAGTGGTGGATATTGGCAGAATAGACTGGCCCCACTTCTACCCCGACTTCTTCTCCAGTATTCTACAGGTAGACAAAGAAATAATGATGTGTTGGTTATTTTGCTTGAAGATAGAAAAAAAATCATTGTTATAAATATGTTAATAACTGTATTTGTAATATATGTATTATTCTGTTCATCACATGATTAATAATTTGTCTAGTACACTATAAAACAAATGTTTTAAAATCATTTTTTGAAGATGCTAATAAAAATGTATGCATGTATATTGATTACTAAGGGCATTAAATTCTAATAACAGCTTGCTCAACAACCAGAAACAGCTGTCCTCGGGATCATCCTTCTGCACACTTCTTCAGAAGAGCTAGCATCACCTAGAGAAGATCTCAGCATGGCTAGAAAAGAGGAGCTTCAGCGTCTTCTTCTTGGACAAGTTCCTACAATTCTAAGCTTACTCAACAGTATGATAAAATTTCTAATTCATTGATAGGTATTAACTCAGATAGGTACATGTATTAACTAAGGATTATGGGCTTTCATCTTTTATTAATATTTAGCATATCAATTAACATACTCATACAGTAAAATTTTTAAAATCTGGATATCATGCAACCTGGCTTGTCCAATCAAACCAGACTATTTACGGTAGCACCTAAAACTTTTTTGATGAATGACAGGTTCAGTTCAGTTCAGTTTATATATTCACTCAAAACCAGAGCAGGTTAAGACCCTACTCTTACAATAAGTGTAAATTATCTCATTTAATCCAGCCATTTATATTGATCTTGTGTTTAATGGTGATCCAAACTGACCTCAATCGTGATGGGTTAATTATTAGACGATTATATATAGATCTATTATCTATTCTCTCTCAGCAATTTCAGTTCTAACAACATTGAATAAAAAAAGACTTTTGTTGAATGAAGTTTTGTCTTCCTTTACATTATAGAGATATTTAATAAGTTTTACAAAAATTTGTCACAAAAAAGAGCCACAAAAGCATTGCCTTTTTTTTGGTAATGTTCATGTACCATAATTGATCTCTACAAACACCGAAAATACTGAGTCTGAACTAATAAGAAAGAATGTAAAACTGTGCAAATTATATACATGTATTATATCAATATCAGTGCAAAGGCAATGAACATCACTGATTTATTGAGAATAAATCTTTGGCAATACATGTATTTATAAAACAAATTTATAAAACATGGTCAGGTTGAATAATAATGAAAATTTGTTTTTCTTATTATTTAGCATTTCTTCATAAAGCGTATAATACTGGACCTTGAAGGTTTAATATTCTCCAATCTGACCATATTTTCTTAAACGCCAAAAGTTTACAGAATCACCATTTGCCTGATTGAACAAGTTTTTCTGTAAATGCATGTGTATTGAAAGTGTTTTATTTATTGGTAGATATTTTGGAGTCTGTCCTTGAGAAGCACCGCCATTTGGTGGCTGCTACTCCACCTCCATCTCCTACCTCGGGAGAAGATGGATCCACCCGACGGAGATCCTCATCAGTGATGCTGTTCAGTTCTCCTCTAGAATCTAGTGATACTGGTAAATATACTGTTTGATGAATACTGAAATATTTTATTTGTCAAATGTTTTGCACTGAATACTAAAATTTTGACACACCAAGTGAAATAACTATACTGAAGGAAACAAAATTAAGAACTTGCAAATATTTTGTAAAATGTTTAATGAAGCTGGTTCGCTTTATTGTCTTTTAAGCAGGTAATGTGCTCAGCAACATGTTCAAATCTCCAAGCAGTCGAATTCCACTGGAAGCATTACCTCCCTTAGATGTTGAATCCCAAAATCTGTGTTGTTTAGCTTTGAAATGTTTAGCCCAGTACTTCAGCTGGATTCCTTTGTCTTCAATGATTACCCCTTCCCTATTGAGTACTGTGTTCCATTTTGCTGGATTTGGATGTGAAATAAGGAAATCCAGTACCAGTGTGAATTCAAACTTTAGCACCAATACACAAGTGCTAGGAAATCTAGCAATGAACTGTATTAATGAGTTGCTGTCCAAAAACTGTGTTCCAGTAGAATTTGAGGACTATCTTCTTCAAATGTTTCAACAGACATTTTATTTACTACAAAAATTAACCAAAGATAGTCGAACAAATTCAACAGGAAATAGGTTGTCAGAAATAGATGAAAGGTACGAGTGCAAGCTTGGATCTTTTTGGATGATTGTTTGTAACAAGACAGTATAATTATGGAACCTGAAAATCTTGTATTATCTGCACATTTATTATAATTAATTAATATTACTGTAATTATTGTTATTAATTAATATTACCACATGTATTTAATATGTTGTTGTTTTTTTATTACAGTTATGTGGAGAAGTTTACAGACTTTCTTAAATTATTTGTTGGTATACATTTAAAGAGATTTGAATCCAATCCTCAATTCCCGGTTTTAGAATTCTTGGCTTTATTGTTGAAGTACACTTTCAGACAGGTAATGCTCTAGTATTACTTTAGTTTGAACTGTTATACATGTAGTGCATACAGAATGTGCTTTTGAATGTTTAATAAATGCATATTTTTGTTTGAAGCCAACAAATGAAGGATTTTATAACTGTCTGGACACATGGAATACATTCCTGGATTACCTGGATGATAAATTAAAAGACAGATCCACAAACAGTGCAGCAATTGTGGCTAGGTATTGTACACATGTCCAAATATTAATACTCAGCTGAAACAAAGAGGTATGGAGATATATTGAGTTTATTTTGCTTTTGATTGTAGATACCAGGAAGCTCTATTATCCCTGGTGTCCAATATGCTACACAAACTCCAGTTTCGCTACAACCAGTCACAGCTGGAGGAACTGGACGATGAAGTTCTGGATGATGATGTAGGTTCCTCATATTACCCATGCTTAATGAATTTTATTTGGAATAATGTAGGCATTTAAAAGTTCAAAACTGTTGTGCAATTGTAAATGCAGAAGGTTTTAGGTTCAAAAGTGTACTGAATTAATTAACTGTTAAACTTGAACTTCATAATGTTTTCCTCCTTTTTGAAAACAGAATGAAACAGAATGGCAGACCTTCTTGTGTCAGAGTTTGGAAATTGTTGCTAAAGTGGCAGAGATCTACACAGCAGAGACATTCCGGCTATTGGTAAGAATTATGACTTCCAGTACTACATGCATTTAATGCCAAAAAAATTTAAAAAGCAGGACTTCTGGACTTCCTGAAAGAAACTGTGTTTTTCAGAACTTCTCACACTTCTTTAACTGTTATACATGTACCTTAATGTATGTCTTTAATGCTGATAATATTGCAGGTACACTGTTTTCTTTATCATTTTAAATTTCAAAGTGCAATTGCATATACCCTTTAATAAGCAATATGTCTTATTTTGTATTTTGACTGCAGTATGAACCATTTAGGGAGCATTTGGATATTTATCTTGGTCTGGACCAGTTTGTCAGAAATAATGCACAAGGCAGACACTTGACAATAACTGCAGAGAATGAATGTCGGAAGCTGCATTGTTCACTGCGAGATTTGGCCTCTCTTTTACAAGCACTAGGAAGGCTGGCTGAACACTTCATTGGAGAGAAGTTTCTAGAGCGATTTACTGATGGCACAATGTTGTTGGAAAGGTGAGTGTGTTTCTCTCAATAATTCCAAGCTCTTGAGACTATTGATTGTGAATATGATTGAATTGTAGACTTTGTATATTAATATTTTATTGTGCTCTTGTTTCAGATTAGTAAATACAGTTGTATATGGTTCTAAGTCACAACTTTTTAATGTCACATCAACAATACAAAATGTCCTTCACACCGATTTTGTTGGGGTGTAAGTATTTAAAAGATATCACTTAAAATAATATTCTTAACATGTGATTTAAACTTAAGTAATATTTTTAAAAATTATTTTCAGAAGATTTGTTCCTTTTTGAAGTACTTATGCACATATTCTTTTTAAAACGATTCTATTTTTGACAGGCATGCTCAAGCCATTTCTTCAATACAGGCCTTCGCCCATTGGCTGTCACAGTTTTACAGTGAGACACATAAAGTCAACTTGGATAAAGATAAATTTGCATCTCTAATATCAACTCTTCTAGACTCTATTGTACCTATGTTTTCTAAAGAGGTAATATTATTATTAGTATAGGTACTGTACATATTTGTATATATCGGGTATATTACAAATTGAAATCTACATGTATTTTGTGAAAATTTACTGTTACCCTTACAGACAAGGATTTGTCCGGTATTGTAGAATTAATTCTTTTAATTTGACCAAAAAAAGCAAGCATTGAAAATGCATAAAAGTTTTTTAGAGTACAACATAAATGCTAATGCTGTGTACATATATAATGTCATTTTTCTTTCTGTCTCAGATTCCAGAGAAAATAGTCCATTCCAGTGCACACCTGTTACTGTCAATCACCACCACGGTGCGGCCTCAGTTCCTACTGCACCTCTCCAGTACACAGACCCTGTGTAAACACGCTAGTCAAGGGGCTTATGATGAGCTCACCATGGAGGTAAGTATCCATACTTTTCCTTTGTCACCCTGTTATTTGTATAGGATTTTATTCAAAATTCATATCAAAGTTAAACTTGATGGAAAAACTGGTAGTGGTAAAAACTAAAATATTTTACTTTCCTTTATTCTTTTTAATCACACCTGTATTCTCACTACCGGTACATGAATTCTGATACTTGTATGAGTTGATTTGATGCCTTTGCTTTGACAGGTACAGCTGTTGGTTTACAGAGCCCTGTCTCACAGCTTGATCCTGCCTTGGCCCAATGTAGCAGACTCGGACCAGAACTGGACCAGTCGGGCAGAAGATCATCAAGCATTTGTCAGACAGATAGCCAGGCATTTTCTACAGCTCAGCAATCCCAGGGCTTTAACAGCCAACAAAGGATTGCTGGAGGAGGGTAAATATTCATGATAAAAATTTACAACCAGTATTCTATTTTGATATACTCATTTTATGGCTCAGTGCCCCTTGATACCTAGAAAAACAATATATTGGATATGTATTATTCACCCTACTCACCTGATATTTTTTGCATATGACTTGACTTGATAAGACAAGTAAGGGATAATGCTTTAGTTATTTGCTAATTGATGTGTTTATGACTCTTTTTTCAGTACAGTGTTAGGATCTAGAAATATCTTTAGTGTTACTTATCAAAATTTCAGCTAAATCTGTGATAAAGAGGACCTTGCAGATTTTTGAGGATTGGATAGAGAATGTTGCTGGGGAGGTGGTTAAAAGTAAACAAATCTGTTATCAGTCTCTACAGGAAGTCATTGAGGTGGCGCTAGCTGTATTTCCTGTCTATTTGCATCAGCCAGGTAAGTGTGATTTAATAACTAGATGTAGAACTTGACATCCGTTTTTGCTAGATGTTTGTTATTTTCAGTGTGACATTACCTGATTGAGCTAAATGCAAGGATGGGGGAAATTCACATTTCTCATTTGAAATTCCCCTTTATTTCATTTGATCATTGTCATTGTTAAAAGTGAGGTCATTGGGAAATTTTGAATGACTGTGGAAGAAGTTTGAATGCAACTTTTTACTTTAAAACTTGCCCATAAGGAACTGGGACCAGGGCTTAATTGACCCTATTTGATACAGGGTCCTGTACCCTTTCAATTGGGAATTTTTCGTCGGAAATTGCTCTTTTGGGAAAAATAGTTAACAAATATGGCTCAATGCAAGTTAGCAAAAAACAAAACTCCTATACAGTTTTCTTGGTTTTCATTGCATATTACACATGTAATAATTAAATTAATGTGTTCATCATAATAAACCACGCTTAACAAAACACTCAGATATTTAAATTGACATATATAAGGATGTCTCACTCAGCAAAGTTACAAAATCAGCACCTTATCTTTTATAACACAATACGACACAGTTATTTTGGGAATTTTTCAATTAGATTTTGGGAAAAAACAGTCAATTTTCAATTGGGAATGGGTCCTTTTACCGGACCCGCATGCAAGGGATATTATGCCCTGGGGACATAAGAAAATTTCAGTTATAACAAAGAATTATTTCCCCCTAAACCTCTTATCAGAAAATGTTCTTAAATGGATATATGAAACCAAAAATTCATGTCTCTAGGACTTCCAAATCTGCAAGTTTTACTTTACACTTATGTTGTGTATTAAATGGTAATTTGGTAAACCTATTGTTTTCTTGCCTTTATAGATGTGGTTGACTCCTTGATGAGTTTCTTCCTGTCCCTGTTCCAAGGGCTTCGAGTTCAGATGGGAGTTCCTTTTGCAGAGCAAACCATACAGACTTTTATGACTCTTTTCACACAGTATGTTGTTGTAATCTTATTTGACTCATATTCCTCAATTTTAATAACTAAAGTCAGATGAGGAAAAACGACCAATCAAAAGCGATTACATAGACTTCAAAGAATCAGGAAAGAAGATGTATTTGATGTCTTGAGTTAACTCATCACAGAAATATTTTAGAATTTCATGTGAAAATAGATCTTTTCTCAAATAGTGACATTTTGTTTCTAGAATTGTTTGAAATCTTACTTATCAAGATGAAGATATAGTGATAAAAATATATTTCTTTGCTTATTTTGGGACAGATATTGTCCGAAATGACTCCATGCAGATATTTTAATACTGTACACTAAATTATTCTAATAATTTTGCATTATATCCATTACCAGTAACTTTCTTTCAAGCAAATATTTGTTGATATTTTACAGAGAACAACTAGCAGGAAGCATCTGCCATGAAAGTAGTGCAGCACATAAAGTGGTTGAAAAGTATGTACATTGAGTACTGTAATGTTGAATTGTTTTTGCATCCAAAATATTTACAGAATGCAGTTTGAAAAAAAGGTAGCTTGAAATTTACACATAAATTCTTTGTTTAAAAACATCACCATATATCCCTGTAGATGTTTACTGGAAAGACTGATGTTTGAATTCTTCCCCCTAAGTTATTTTGTGTGTGTATTTTTTTTATTGTCCTGTAAGACTATAGACATCTGCAAAATTTTGGGGTAGGGTTACATGTGATCTGTAACAAAATGAATTTTGTTGTTATAGATTCCTGAAGATTTTGGAGCTGATTGTACAAGAACCGGGATCTGCCTTTAAAGCCTTCTTACCCAACGTGATATCTATATGTATGGATCAGATTTATCCTATCATAGCACAGGTAAATTCTTTGTTATTAGTTAGTTTAAATATCACATTACAACTCTATCTTCTACTTTAAAATGTATAATTACAAATGTTATATATATTTGCATGTACTGCAATTGATCCCAATTTTGCAAACACACAATAGAACATTAAAATTGTCATGTGCAGTTTCAAAATATGATTAAGACATTTGGTTGGAAAAAGAAAATTATAATTGCTGAACCTAATGCTAGTACATGTTCATTGTATTTTACCTTGAGTGTGATGTTCATATTTATGGATCAAATTCACCCTATCATAGCACAGGTAATGATATGATACAGGTAACTAATAGCACTCAGGTGAGATTAATGTCCATCCTTGAAGGTTTTGATCATAACATCTCCTACTGATGTTATCAATTTTGTCTTTGTCAATAAAAACAAAAACAAGTCACATTTTTATTCATTTTTGCGATGAGTATCAGTAAATTGTTGTATCAATAGTTGTTAGATCTACGAGTTGTTCATTCTACCACTTGTCGTTTTGTAGCTGCAGAACTGTAGCTTAACAGAAAATTTGGATTGACAGACTGTGGAGCTACAGTTCAATCCATACAATTATAATTTTCACAGAATATAATCATAAATAAGTTTAATAAGTCCAAAACCTTGAGCAACTTTTTCTGCAAAATAAATGTACAGTTTTTTGTATGGATGAAACTGTAGCTTCACGGTCCTTCAATCTGAATTTCCCGTGGAGCTACAGTTCTGCAGCTAGTTGTTTTAATGAGTAGTTATGTCATTGAACAGCTTCGATGAGATGTCATTGACCCCGGTACAGAGATGCACATCTGTATTTAGAGACACTAGGTAGTGTTGAGGGAGATTGTTTATGTTTTTTTGTTATACCCGCACTTTCTAAAAAAAGTTTGGGTATATTGTTGTTATCCTGTTCCGTCCGTCCGTCTGTCTGTCACGTTTTACTTTCTCAAACTGCTCTTACATCGTATAAACTAGCAATCTGAACTCTTGGAGTTTGATTTGTCATGTTGTTTTGTAAAAAGGTTTCAAAAATTCTCTGTTAGTCCTGGGGGTCAGATAATTGGTAAAAAATTACGTTTTTTCACAAAAAACCTTCTTCCTCGAACTCCTCCTACATTTTCAACAATAGACAAATCATCTTTTGGAATATGTTTTGGGGTATCCTATAGATGCGTAATAAGGTTTCGGAAATTTCAATTTTGCCCTCGGAGTCATTTGGTGGCTGAAAAATGACGTTTTTTTACAAAAAATCTGGTTTCAAAAACGTCCTTTTTTTTTTGCAGTAGCCAAAGATCTTCTAGAATATGATTGGGGGTGTCATTTTGAAGTGTGATCAGGTTTCAGAATTTTTTTTTCATCACAGGGATCGGTGGGCAACAAAAAATGATGTTTTTTTGCAAAAAAAGTATGGTTCCCGTAACTCCTCTTACAACTTTTGGAGTAGCTACGTCATCCCTTGGGATATGATTGGGGCTGTTCTATAGATGTGCAATAAGGTTTTAAAAATTTTAAATTTCATCCAGGGGGTCAAATAGCAGCAGAAAATTGACGTTTAATACTCCTAAAAAAAACCTAGATCCCAGAACTCCTCTTATGATTTAATCAATAGACACATCATATCTTGGGATATGATAGGGGCTGTCCTATAGATGTGCAATAAGGTTTTAAAAATTTAAATTTCATCCAGGAAGTCAAATAATAGCAAAAAATTAACGTTTATCACTCAAAAAAAAAAACTACATCCCAGAACTCCTCTTATGATTTAAGGAATAGACACATCATATCTTGTGATATGATAGGGGCTGTCCTATAGATGTGCAATAAGGTTTTAAAAATTTAGATTTCATCCAGGGAGTCAAATAATAGCAGAAAATTGACGTTTATCACTCCAAAAAAACCTAGATCCCAGAACTCCTCTATTGATTTAATGAATAGACATGTCACATCTTGGGACATGATAGGGGCTGTCCTATAGATGTGCAATAAGTTTTGAAATATTAAATTTAATCCTGGTAGTCAAATAGTAGCAGAAAATTAACATTATCCCATGTGCGGATCTAGAGATGGGGTCAAAGGGGGGGGGGGGGGGGGTCCAGATCCCCCCTCCAAAAATCAAATTTCTTTAAAATGCATTATAAATTGCAAAAAGTTTGCCTTTAAACCACCACCCCCCCCCCCCCTGCAAACTCGAAAAACTGTCAACCCCTCCCCCCCCTTACACTGTAAATAAAATGACTTTTTTTTCTTAAAATAAAACAAGAGGCCCATGGGCCACATCACTCACCTGAACAACAGTTCGTTGTAAATTCTATCTCATAGCATATGCTATTTCTATTTTAAATTAAACTTTGAATCTCTCTCTATGGCCCCAGTATTGGTCCAGGGTTGGTTTTAACAATTTAGAATCTACACTAGTTGAGGATGTTTGCATAGTAATCTCACAAACTGTAACAATGTAGTTCTTGAGAAGAAGATTTTTAAACATTTTCCTCAATATACTTCTATGTTAAACTTTGAACCCCTTCTAGGACCCCAGTGTTGGTCCGGGGTCACGGCCTTACAATCTAGAATTTTCACTATTTGAGGATCCTTGCATAGTAATCTCACAAACTGTAACATTGTAGTTCTCGAAAAAAAGATTTTTAAACAAGTTTCCTATATATTTCTATGTTAAACTTTGAACCTCTCTTGGTGCCCCAGTATAAAATCGGGGGTAACGATTTTAACATTTAGAATCTACAATACCCAATGATGTATTCATAGTAATATCCCATACCGTTGCATTGTAGTTCTTGAGAAGAAGATTTTTAAACATTTTTCTATATATGTTAAACTTTGAGCCCTGCCTGGGGCTCCAGTTTTGTCCTGGGGTCATGATTTTTACAATTTAGATTCTTCACTATATATACAAGCTTTTTTTAAATATTGGCATTTCTGGTGCAGTGGTTCTTGAGAAGATTTTTAAACATTTTTCCTACGCATTTCTATGTTAAATTTTAAACCCTGCCTGGGGTCCCAGTTTTGGTCCGGGGGTCATGATTTTTATAATTTATAAACTTCACTATATATACAAGCTTTTGTGTAAATATTGGCATTTCTGGTGCAGTGGTGAGAAGATTTTTAAAGACACACACCTATACTCACTGTTTCGCAATTATCTCCCTTTTAAAAATGGTTTAGCCTTTATTTTAACAATTAAGAATCCCCTTCCTATAAGGATGCTTTGTACCAAGTTTGGATGAAATTTGCCCAGTGGTTTTTAAGAAGAAGTCAAAAATGTGAAAAGTTTACAGACGTACAGCTAGACCGACGGACGGACGGACAACGGGTGATCAGATAAAAACCTTGCATTTATTTGATTTAATTGTCGAATGATCTATTAAATTCAAAATATAATTTGGGGTCTTATAAGATTTTATAAACTGTTAAAAAATGTTTTTAAAAAAATCACATTACACCTTGCATAATTGTCAAATGATCTATTGATATTTCTTATTTTCTACCTGGGGATCAATAACTAATATTAAAGTTAAAATTAATAACAATAAATGATTAAAATTAAATGTTTATCTCCACATCCAACCCCCCCCCCCAATCAAACCTCAGGTTCTAAAGATTCAGAGTCTTCTTACATTCTTACATGTGTACAGTAGCGAATTATAAATCATTTTTTGATTGGTATTTTTCTCTAGATGCTCATTAAAATTTTGGAAATTGCTTTTTAATTTTTAAGATAAACAAAATGTTATATATGTATTCGAGGCAATTGTAAAGTCTCCTAAACAAAGCAGGTTCATTATTAGGCTAGGAATTACATGGGTCAAACACGTACTACATATGAATAAGATAAAATACTTTATTATTTCCAGTTCTAGAAAGTCAGGGTGTCTTCAAGGGGGTATAACCTATATACCATTTGATGTGCAATTTATGACACAAAGAGCAAGAATAAATGTGGTTTAGGGATGGGAATCTCAAAAGTTATCAAAATATCATCATTTCCTATTTCAAGGGGGGTGGGGTGGGGGTTTAAAGACAACACCTGGGGGTCAATTTGCACTTTATACCATTTGATGCATTATAATTACATTAGAAACAATTGAGAATATATATATGGTTTAGTGGTGGGGATCTCAACAGTTTTCAAAATATTTGGTATTTTCCTGTTCCATGGGGTCAGAACAATCCCATATGGTCATGACCTATATTATATTTGATGCATCATAATTCATTAAGATAAAAATGACCTTTTCCTTCCTATCATATTTCATATAAACACGATAAGTCTCTACACTTACACATGTAATACACAAATTTAATACAAAATCTAAGTCTGACAAATGAAAAAATAACTTTTGCAATTAAAATGACAGAAACTGTACAAATGCAATAGGATAGGTAATGATGATAAGCTTATTTAAATATAAAAAGATGATGATACAGTATGCTGGCAAAGGGAGATCACTTATTTAGAAAGTGAAAGTAAAACTTATACCTATACCGGTGGCTCATAATATTGTTCTACTACATGTTTTATGCTTACCTATATTCATATATGCCAACCTCCAACATGTGAAAATCTGGTCATGACCAGATTTGGAAAGTAAAAAATCTGGTCATAGCGCGTAACGACATTCACGACATATTTACTATTGCATTTCAAAGGTATATACAACAGAAATATATATGTGTATTATGATGTTTATACAAAAGAAAAATGTATGTGTATTATTTTATCGCAAAGAAGCGTTGTAACTAACTTTTGCTGATTTTGAATTTTGTAAAGTGATCTGACACAGAAAATGATATGTTGTGTTCAGCTAAAAAAATTGCAAAAAAGAGTTTCTGCTACATTAACCTTGCTTTTGAACCCTGAAAACGATGGCATAAAATTTTCAAGTGACTTGAAAGACTTTTGTGCAGGAGCATATTTTACAAGACTTAGCGTTTTAGAATGTTTAGTTAGATCATTTTTTTGAACCAGATCCAATATTCAAATGCGCATTACATAGAAAACAAAAAGCCTCGTTTTTCCCTTTATTACTTTGTTTTACCCATGGGAATTTCTTTTCCCAGATATGTTAATAGGTACAAAGATATCGTTTTCTTTTTGTTGGTTTTGATTCCGCTTGCCCTGATAATGACCTCTGCCTATTGGAAGCCATAGCACTTAATGATTTAAACCCTCGGTTTGTCAAAACAACTCACAATAATAATTAACTCTCACCTTATAATTAACTAAACATTTTCCTGTTATAGCCGTTGGCATTGTTTACGTAAATCCAAGCTCAGCTTGGGTTCATAACTGGAAGTCAACCGCGCAAGGTAATTTACGAACCAAATCCGGAAATCGGGAGATTTTCGGGTTGTTCGACAAAAATCGGGTGAAAAGCATGACCCGCCGGGTCATAAAAAATAATCGGGTGAAGGGTTGAAAAATCGGGTGTGACCCGATGAAATCGGGTCAGTTGGCAAGTATGCCTATATTGGTCAACATCATAATGATTATCCAATAAGAGCACAATATGAATCCCTTATGCTGATCATCACAAAAGAAACGTTTATGCATTTAATTAATCCTTTTCTGCATATGGAAAACACATGCAGAAAAGGATTAATGTATGTATACACCACGTGAAACCCATCTAACCGAAGAGCTGGGTAAAACTAGTACCCGCTAATGCGACCTGCAGACCTGTGTTAAATACATAACTTCAGATAAGAATCGGTTATTTGTAACATGCATGTATTTTTGTAATTTATTCTTCAAAACCCGCTGCACTATTTTATTAGGTAAATAACTATGTAAAGCACACATTTCAGTCTTAAGGTGGTACAGGGCACCTGTATATTGTGATGTACTCCCTATTGAAATAAACAATAAAGTATAAATATAATATTTCCCCCCAAAATAATGTTACCTAACAGTGAAGCACAATGGGTTAGAGCATTAACTACGTGTCTGTAAGTAGAGAATTCAAATCCTGCTGGGGCTTTTCTATTTTTTACTTAAGTTTCAAAAATTTTAAAATCTTATTTTTTTTTTTTTTTGCCAAATACATGTACTGTAAAATTTTAAAATTCTAAAACATCACCATTTTGATTATAAGGCTCTTTTATCCACATAAAGATCAATATGTGTCTTATACCACCTTAAATCAGTAATTATCTTCTGTCCTGGCAGTTTTCCATTGAAAATCATTGTGCAATAAAATTATGTCATTTATATTGCACTATCTTCTTTGTTGCAACTACATGTACAGGCAGGCTTTCATTGTTATCAAAATATTCTGATGTTTATTTATTCCTGAGGAGTGTGTGTGTTGGGGGGGGGGGGGGGTCAGAGTAATACATGTAATTGTGTTTGCAGGGGGAGGGGGTTGGGGGGGGGGGATTGGGGTCCGAGGTGTATTTTTGGTAATTTTACTATTACGGTAATATAAATGAATTTTCAAGGGGGGAGTAGGGTCTAGACCCCTCGCTCCCACTCCTACGATGATGTTGGCACACAGAAGCAAATCTAAAGCCGGCAACCGTCGAGGGGAGGGGCATAATTTAATTTTGTTTGTAATAATTATATAGACCATACTTTCTATGACATGAAATGCTAAGATTTTTGATTAACTTAAAATTCACATGCAAAAAGTTCAACCCCAAATTGTACATAAAGGGCCGCTATGTGTATTATGGGATGGAATCTCAATTTATGAAATTGTAATTTTTAAAAATTACCGGAAATTGCATGTATCCTTCGTTTTTACTAAAACTGGTACAAAACAGTGTTATTTAGGGGCAAACACTTGTGGCAGGTATTACTGTCTAATGACAGCATCTAGTTATCTTTTGCAGGTGTTAAAAGGAATGTAGTGTTTCAAATGTGCTTAAGCATATAACTATGATAACATGATTTGTAAAATTATATTGTCTACCCTTTATTATTGCTACCATCCTATTTTATTACATATTGTTTGTAAAATAAAAATGATTCCATGCTATTATTTTTTCTTGTAGCGTCCATCCCCTGATATTAAACAAAGTTTATATAGACTAGTCCATGAGTTGATAATGAACAACTGGCGTTATTTCTTCAAGGGAAGTGTCCTAAAGACTTTACATTCTCAGTCCCCCCAGAATGGCAATGGGGATGTCCAGAATGCCCAACAGTTCACTGCTATCATGCAGGTTTGTAGCATGCTGACATCTGAGGTCTGTTGACCTCATTTCATGACTCAGAACTACTGTAGGTATATTCGAAAGTAATACTTAGTTACTTAGTACATGTCAAATAAATTGATATAGAAAGGCGGAATGATAAAAAAAATCTTATAGTCTGTTTGATTTAAGGGAAGAACAAATGGCATCATTTTTCATTACAACCAGCTGATTCTGTGAACAATATACCTTCAAAAGCTGTAAACAGTGCATCAAAAACTGTAAACCTCATGTTTCCATACAAAATTTCCTTTAAAAAAATGAAAATTGCAGGTTACATAGATTGAATTGATTAATCTTATACATGTATCATGATGCTGGCATCAATTTTGTACCAATACATACAGTTAAAGATTTATCATATCTATGATAACTATTCATCTGCTTTTCTATATGTATATAAAACCTCCATAGATTTGGTGATTTAAACTCAGACAAATGAATAATTTGTTGAAAGGCCATTGAAAGATGTTGCTTTGATATAAGACAATACCAGTATCTTTGATATAAACTGCTTGCAATGGCTTTTGGTTTCCTTTTCAGTCATACGGCCAATCATTCCTTCAACCAGACCTTGCTGTCTTTAAACAAAACCTGGAATCTTTAGAAACCTTGAATGCCAAATGGAAACTTTACCAGAAAGTAAGTTTCAGATGAATCATTTAGACTAAAGCACTGCTCAAGTAGTTCCACTTTATTAGTAATATGAATCTATTCAAGATCATTAATGGAAATTTGTAAATCAGGGCTGCAAAATGTATTGGGATGATATTTTATTTATTGCATCAATTGAGACCCTGTCATTTTAAGACGTGTTTTGGTTCTTTGGTCATATTTCTGGAGCTCAGTTTAATGGTCGAGTAGAAGTTTATTTTTGTATTGAGTATTACGAGATCTATTAAGATGTGTTACTCATGTATATTGCATAGTCAATATTCCCTTCAGATAGCTTTAAACTGCAAGGCCAATATTTAACATTTTTGGGGTGAAGCATCTCTGGGATGAGAGGAATCTAAATTTTGAAATTTATGACCTTACCATCCCTGAGGCCTCATAGGTGGGGCCAAATACATGTATACAAAAAAAGGTCAAATTGTCCAAAATCTTCTTCTCTACTCCCACACCTGTGGGGAAAAAACTAAATGCATGATTCTAATGTCCACAAAGTCCTCTACCAAAATTTGGCTCCTGGGTCAGAGGTTCAGACCCTAGGGTGGGGCCAATATGGCCACATTGTGAAAATGTATTAAATCTTAGAAAATCTTCTTATTTACTTCCTTACATATTTGAGGAAAACTAAATACATGACTATTAATTATGTCCATGGTGTCCTCTACCAAAATTGTGAAATTCCTGGCTCCTGGGTCAGGGATTTAGACACTAGGGTGGGGCCAATATGGCCATAAAGTAAAAATGATTTAATCTTAGAAAATCTTCTTCTCTACTCCCATATATATTTGAGAAAAACTAAATGCATGATTCTAATGTCCAAGAAGTTCTCTACCTAAGTTGTGAAATTCATGGTCCATAGGACAGGGGTTCAGGCCCTAGGGCAGGGCTATTATGGCCATATAGTGAAAATGTATTCAATCTTAAAAAATCTTATTCTCTACTCCCATATATATTTGGAAAAAAAAATTAAATGCATGGTTATGATGTCCATGAGTTCCTTTACCTAATTTGTGAAATTAATGGTCCTTGGGTCTGGGGTTCAGGCCCAAGGGTGGGGCCAATATGGCCACATATTGAAAATGTATTAATATAATATTATTTTCTTCTGTACTATCACAGTCGTGGGAGATAAAGTCATGCATTGTTATTATGTTCATAATGTCCTCATGTTAAATTGTGATATTCACTGCCCACTGGGGCAGAAGTTGAGGCTTTTTTATTTTATTTTTTGGGGGAGGGGGGGGGGGGGTAAATATGGTCATATATTGAAGATATATTTTTACTTAGAGTAGTTGCTGTGTGTCATCCATGTACAATTTTAACGTTATCTTGAAAACTACATGGTAAATTGTCACTTGGTAATATTGAATTAAATACGTGTTCTATTATAGGAAATCTTCGTTAATATCCTGTGCATTGTATACTTGTAGAAATATGCTGTACGCATTTGTGAACAATATACCTAAATGCAACTGTGAATATTATAAAAGATTGACCATTAAAGGCCTGCAAGTCTCTTAATACCAAAAGTTTACAATTTTTGGCCCCTGTAGCTAAGGTATAGATAATCCGGGATTCCTCAGACTCTTGAACCCCAACCCCCCCTTTTTTCATGAATGAATGTTTTCCAGACATCAAATAACAAAAGCTGGGTAAGAGTCAGAGGAGTCTCAGATTAGGGTTTAGACTTCAAAATGAAGCTTAAAGTGCAAACATGAGACTTGTTTTTCAATTCAATATTTTGCTGAACTTTTGGGAAAAGAAAATAATTTGCCCACTAACTGACTCAAAGTCTAAACACCAAGTTATGGAGATGACAAACAATTTTTAACATGTGGCCTAAGTCCCACTCAATTTTTGTAAATCTGGTTTCCCCATTTGTGGCCTTCAGGTTTACAGGATTTCAAGCACTATTTGCATAATTTGGTGTAAAAAGTATCAAATAACAGAATTGATGTAAAGACCTGATGCTCATGTACTAAAACTTAATGCTGAAGTGAAGACTCATCAAAATCATATAAATGTCCCCACCCAAGCCTTTGCACTTGGAAGAACCAGTAATAATAGTTTTATGTTTCTTTGGGTTTTAGACAATATTTGAAGCGAGCTAAATCTAGAACCAGGAAGTTATAGTGGCAAAACGGTGAACTGTAAAATGTGTCAACAAGTTTCGGAGAACAAGCCATTTGCTGCTTCACAGGCCGACACACTACAGCTTTTAATGCTGGATAATAAATTGACTGGTGGTGATCCACTAAACCATGACTGTCTTATCAGTTGATATAATTTAGAATCACTCTGGTTCAAATTCCTTCAACTAGCATAGCTAAAATTAGCATTGAATAGAAATAATGTGTATATGTCCTGTCCCTTTACTACAAAACCAACATTTTAATTGATGCTTATGCAAATGATGAGAAAGGATAGAACGAAAGCATTGCTTATTTACTGTAATGCTTTACTCCAAATTCTTTTTTACGAATACACATAAAGTGAATTTCAATTTATTGTAGCCAATCTAATGAGAAATGATGCTACTTTAGTATTTTAATGTTTTTGTGCTTTTTCTAAATTTCTTTTTTACAAATAGAAAAAAACTCTGCATTTTCATTTATTGCAGCCAATCTTCAGAGAAGTGATGCTACTACAGTTTTTGAATGTTCTTGTGCAAGTTTTGGTGCATAAATCCCATGACCTGCTTCACGAGGAAATAGTTGTGACAGTGTACAACATGGCGTCCGCGGACTTCAGCCGATTCTATGCCGAGTTCTTACCACACTTTGTGTCTTCTTGTGAAGGACTGGACACCAACCAACGAAATATTCTCGTTAGGAATTTCAAAGTAGATAAGGTGAATTGTGAAACCTCTAGATATGGCACGCCAAACTCACAAAAATGAGCTAAACATAGTTTCACTGACAATAAACTAGGTTTAAACTATAGTTAACAACGCTAATCTATATTTCACATCTGAAAACCATAGTTAACACAATAATCTGTTCTTCAAAAGTGTAAACTAGAATTCACACTGAAAATCATTTGCTATTGCAATACTTATAGTTTAATGATTTATGAAACTATGATTAACAACTCTAGTTAATGAATGTAAATTATAGTCAATATTTATCAGCAAAATCTATCATAATGTTTATTTACAGATAAACTTAGATTTAAACTATAGTTTACAATTGTTAAATATGGTTTTACAGAAGAAAACTATAGTTAACGAATCATTAATGTTAGTTTACAGATAAACCTAGTTTATCAAACGTGAAACCATGTTTAGCTCATTTTTGTGAATTTAGCGTGCTAAACATATAAGTTCATGAATTCAATTCATGAACATGAATTGATTAATTTGTTTGAATGCTCTGATAAAGACTTTGAAATACACATACTTCACAAAAGCTACAGTAATCAATTTAAATTCTTTTAACATTAGTGTTTACCTAAATTGTTACATAAACCATTTCAGATATGCAAGAGATTAGTTACAGTGTGCACCTTTATGCTGGGTGGTAAATTGTTTAACAGAGTATGTTGTTTCTTTATCTGCAGGATTTGCCATCTTTTACTCAGAATGTGAATCGGTTTGTGAACGACTTGAGATACTACAGACTGATTAACAGCAGTCTTCCTGAAGGTTCAGTCACATTCTAAGTAGATTTTGAATTGTTCTCTCACCCCTGTACATGCAGTTGTTGCTTAGAATCTGCTACAATGGCAAGCTTTGTGTCTTTCCTGTGGCAGTTTTTATGTGTAGTTCATATTAATAGAATGCATGTGTAAAGAAAAAACAACAATACTGTTGTTTTTCGAAATTATTTTTGACAAAATCACCAGTAAATTTTAAAGGAAAATGTCTGTGTTTTGTTTTTCTCAAATTTTCCTGTTTTAAATTACGTACATTTCAAGACTCTAACAGTTTTTAAAAATGTTTTGAAACCCAAATAATGTAGATTCCTAATTAAACACGAGGAATTAATATCCGCGTAAAATCGCGAGAAACATCTCGCGAATTTTAAATCTCGCTTTTATATTTCGGACCGATGTAAACTACATGAAACTATGGTAAAAATTCAGCATTCGCTATTTTATATTCTCGCAATTTGATGGATCGCGGAGTACTCGTGTAAAATAAGGAATCTACAGTAAATTTTTCAAAGATACAAGTGTAATATCAGATAATTTTTTCATTTTAAGGGCCTGAAACTATAGCATTCTGGAAAAAATAACATAAATAATTGTGACTGCTGTTGAGAAGCAGCAAGGATTTTGGCTAAACCATTTTTAATGTTTGTTCAGATTTTCTGATTTAATTCTGAATACCATTTTCATTCATACACCACCAGAAAATAGCTTGGTGCCAGACTGCTATGTCAATAGCATGTTGACAAAACTGGTAGAAGTCTTATCTAGTATGTAAATCCCCTAACCCAGTTTTCTGGTTTTTGCACTATTTCATATCAAGAAGGCAGCTTTACAGCCTGTCATTGACAAAGTCCCTTAGATATTTAAATACTTGAAGGGTACTCTGGGTGTGCAATTTTACCCTCATGATGAAAATTGAACACTATAATGATTTCTTCAATTTGCACAGTTATGTAATGTAAAACAAAATAATCAATTTAAAATCCATAAAACAAAATACTTATTTATTATGTATTATCATCTTAATTCACATGAATAAGAGAGTGAAAACAAGTGAAAAACAAAATGCACATATTGAATATAGACATTTATCACGCCAATAGGAAAGAAGAAGTTTTAGAGAGTTACTTGAAAAGTGAAAGTAATATAAAATCAATCTTGCTAAGATCTCAAGGAATGCACATATTACATTTATACCAAGGTTCTCCATTAGTTTTTTGTTCAACAATATAACCACAGCTTACTTTTTTCTGTCCAAGAATATTTCTTGCCACACTAAATTTTATTTCCAATGGGTTTCTTCAGTAAAGACTGAAGAGGATAATTATTCTTGAAAAAATAGATATGGAATATTGTGATTTAAAATTTCTTCAATTTTTATTTATTTTTATTTATTTTTTTCTTCTTCAAAACTTCAAAGTTTGAAGAAACGTTCTATAATTGAACAAAAGCCCTACCTACAAAGATTTTTGTGACCTTTCTTACTTCATTGAATGTTTAATTTTTGCAGATTGATTTAACTATTTATTATTATTACTATGTCTGTCATTGATCTCCAAAAAGAATGCATGATCATACACTGAAATGACTTTCATTTTGCACCACTGAAAACTTTGAATGATGGAGAACCCTGAATGAACAATTTTTGTATGAAACAAAACACCAGTGCATTTATTTACATGTATTTACAATTTATATATTTACAAAATGATAAAACAAATATGTAATTTAAATTGGCAAGTCAACATAATACTCGAGAGCATGTATTTTATCATTTCATCTATATTAGCAGAAAATATTTTCTTGACAATAATTTCCATATTTCTCGCATAATGCTAGAGCTGATAAATATATTGAATAAACTATAAAACCGAAAAACAGGTTACAAATAAAACACACATTTAAAAAAGTTCATATATTATTACAGAAGTATTTAAGTAAAGGAAATTGTTTTCTGGGTTGATAAGTTATTTTGAGCAAAACAACCCATAGCACAGACCCCTCAATTCTACGTTGTGTAAGTGTGTACAATACAATGTCTTTTATTTGTTGGTGGTGTAATATTTTAGAAGACCCATATTAATGCTTTTTTCCAGCTACCTTCTGATAAACTTTGAAAAAACTTTCATATAAATATGTATACCAAATACAATTTCAAAATATTGAAAGGCATTCCCAGTCTCTCAAATATTCTACATTTCACCATTCAAAAGTCATGTAGATGAATGTCACTGTATTTTGTACTGTTTTGACAAGCATTACCTCCCTTTTTGGAAAGAAGAGAATTCAATGGATAAATATTCATATTCTTGGTTAAAAGCAAGTCATCAAATTCATACACAGAACAAATAATTAATCCACACACACACACACACACACACACACAGAAGTTTATGCCATTTATCTCTTAACTGACCATTATTCTTTTGTGAAAAGTGGACAGACATAGCCTTCACTTATGGCTGAAGTTTATACCCGTCCACTCAAGAGAATGGACTGACCATATGTACAAAAAAGCAAAAAATCAGAAATCCGATTGTAACACAATGAAGTGAAGCTGCTTCTCGTCCCCGGGACACAAGGGACTATGCGTTCATCGACCGGGGACTTTCTAACGGAATGGACACTCCGATTTTATACTGCATTGCATTGTAAAATAAAATTCTCAAAAAAGTGTATAAAAATAGTCTTTAACAAAAGTATAAAAATAACAACAACACATCTGTATCAACACTGAGGTATTTGCCGTGGACCCGGCGATTCTTGGATTATCAGTCCCTTAAACTTCTTCAGGGTTAGGCCATTGACACGTGCAGGCCACCGCGTACTCCTCGTAGCGTACCGTGTACACCTTTCTCGTCTTGTTGCACTGCCTGAGAACCTGGCGGAGAATCATGACCTCTGTACACCTCCCGTCATGCAGTTCCTGTAGAGACCCGTCGGGTTTCCTTCCGATGCAATTATCACAGTTACATTTGACCTGTACTATAGATTTGGGTATCCTGTATTGGTCGTAGTTCAGTTGGTATTGATATGGACAACTGTCCACAACTTTTTTTGTACTAAGCTCTTCTAAGGAGCAAGACGTGCTTCCGGATAAATAGGCGGTTTTATTCTCGGAGCGCGTTTGACAGTCGCAGTTTTTATCCGTCCTTGTGTTCAAGGGAGTGATCATTCCGAAAGACCAGTCGAGACCGTAAATATAGGGTGATAGGATCGTTTGTTTCCGGCGACTGCCTAGAACCTTCACTCGGATATGATCGGGACATGAGTTAAAGTAAAGATCCACAAGTACTCCCAGAACTAATAACTGCTGAACCTGTAGCAAAAAACAGCTTTCTTCATACAGTAGTAATGCTTTCAAATATTTCTAATTAGAGATGGGGCTTGTACTTAAACTTAAAGATAAGAGGATACTAAGTTGTTGCGGAATACAACAATATTGCTTGTTGTATTCTTGACTTGTCAATTTTCGTGGTTGATATCCAGATTTAACACAAACATTGCATTTGAAATTACATCGTAAGATTAAATAGATTTTTTAAAATATGATATTTTTGTCTTTCTTTAACTTGAATTATTGTTCAAAATAATGTGTTTTTAAAATGCATGAATTATTCATAGGTCCACTTTTGTCGCGACTTGTTTATAGAAAAAACTTTATTCCAAAATTGATGATGAATAGTAAGTAACAAAATTACATTTTAGAATAACGCTGCGTTCCCCTATGCATTGGAGTACTTAAGTCTCAAACGTGTTTATTTGCCAGCTATATTTGGAGGGCACATAAAAAAAAATTGTTGCCCATGTCATCAAAAATATGCCGTTTTAACATTTTAGGCAACTACAGGAAAACAGATAACAGAAGACATAATCAAAAAAAAAAGATAATGCATTATTTTCCAAATTTTTTACACATTCATACAAAATCATGATCGTATCTATTTCAATGTGTATGTAGCGATGTTTTTTATTCATTAGACGAATTACCATTTACAATTATACTCACACACATATATGTATATATATATCTTTACCTTCTCTATACACGCGGTTAAACTAAAAGTACTTACGTATATTTTAATCATCCCTTAGTGAAGTGCAAAAAATCGAAAATACTATACAGATGCCAAGAGTACTTTTATACATGTTTCCAATAATTTCCAAATGAATTAAAACGTTCTGATTGCTGCATTAGGTGTAGGAAAGACCTGATCTGAGCTATCTACTTCACTTCCTGGTTCGGGACACCCTACTTCGCAGAATTACTACGCCACGCCGCCGACCTGTTAACACCTGCGTTTTTTCCTAATATTTTGAAATATTTTTTTCGGATATTACTTTTTGGTGGGTGAATTACGAATGGGATGTATTGTAAATTTTCCTTGTTTAACTACACTTTCCACTGACAACAATAAATTTTAAAAAGGGTTTTTTTTTTAATGTAAAAACCCGTTACATGTATTTCTTCGACAGCATTGATAATTTCTTTTGTATACGCAATTTAGTGACTTAGATTTCTAATACTTCTCTATTGATTGCAAAGGTGTTCATTTACTGACGAGGTATACGCATGATCGAATAGGAAAATTTCAAACGTGACAAAATGCAAAAAATACTGATGCCAGTTTCATTAAACCATTGGCAATGTTTAGTGCAAAATCGGGACAGAAATTATAAAATCAATTTAAATGATAATATTGTAATTGTATTTCCAAACAAAATACATTTTCAGGTGAAATTTGTATATATGGCTCTCTATGTAAATCGCGTAAATCTGGTCTTAGTTGGTTCCAGTAAGCACTTTGAAAGCTATCGATTTTTAGCAATAAGTTCAGTATTATTTTCCTTTATATTTTAAAGAATTATTTCTAGTTATTTGATGGTCATTTTTTTTTTAAAATGGCTTTAGGTAGTGGAATTCAATTGAACAAGAATTTTTTCTCCTCTTTGTTTTCATGGCAGTTTTGAAAAAAAAATGACAAATTTACGTTTAGAAATGTCCCAAACCTCTCGGTTTGAGATAAAAACTTGAAAGAACGATTGTTTAACGCGATTATTCAATAACTGGAAATCAAATATAACAGAAAATATTTCAATGATTTTATCGCAAAAATTGCGTAAGAGGCGCGCTGAATGGGACTTGGAATATCTAGGAGTAATTTAAATACATCAATCATGTTATCTCAACCCATGTTTTTTATATACAAAGAGCAACTTTACATAAAAAAACAATAAACAATTCTAAGCGACACCGAAGAAGAACAAAATTGGGTTTGTGTTTTTGAGCCAGAGATTTTCCAGGCACCCGGTTTTCGAAGTCGCAGTTATCACCATTCATTCATTGAAAAAACCCAATCAATACACTTTTGGGTCTTTGCTTGGTAAAAAAAAAAAAAACATGTTCGTGCAGGTCTTGCGGCACTTGATAATAATTTTGATGATGATGAGAAGATGTTGTTTATATAAATTTAATTGAACTATAGTCATCCTGAATGGAAAAAAAAAAACCTTGGCTCATAATTAAACTATTTCCGCTAAATATTATATAAAGTTCCATCTCGGCTTATATTAGCTATAGAACATTACGAGTCTGTGAAATTGTATATATCCACTTTACATATTTAAGATTTTTGGTCGCGACTAGAATGAACTTGATGAATCAGTTTCTTTAATAATCGTTCATAGATTATCTGTTTCATCAGTACAATTTGTAATCATATCCGTTTTACTCGAGGACAAAGAGAAACTCTCACACATTACAGACCTGCTATGTAGATTATAGAGAGAATTACATAATTCGAGGTATATTATCCGCCATGCTTGGTCATAATCCAAGGCACTCGTCGTTGTATACCTATCGGTGCATTTAGAAGAGACACTGTAAGTGAATTGGACAGATTTTATTAATGAATGTTTAAATCTCTATATAGACATAATAGGTCTCCAAAACAGACATTGTTTTGATAAATTCCAGTCTGCTCTCCTATAAAAATATGTTAATGACCAAGACATTCAATAATTAAGAATGTTTCAAGGTCAAGACATTCGCCTACAAGTCCCAAGTATTGTAGAGAACGTGTAAACAACGCATCACTGACAACGTTCCTCCTATTATAAAATTCACTTGTGAAAGAATCTGTTAATGAATGGGGTTAGCATTATTGATTTTTAAATGTTCAAAATGCATTAAGAAATAAATACCTTTCCTTACAGGGTACGTTAACAGGGTTCTTTTAACAGTGCCATTTATTTCTTTATAAGTATTCGTTATCATTCATGTAACATGTAACATGGCTGACAAGTCTACAATAAACAACGCTCGGAAAAAAATCATTAGAAGGTTGTATGTGACCTTGACCCTCAACGTATGTGAGATTTTAAGGTCATTGAACGTTGTAAAATATTAAATATGTGAAAATGGACAAAGCATAGCCCACTGAATGACTGAATGAAATGATCAAAGAGGTGTGCCCCCATTGCATTAAAACATGAAATGAGGTCTTTTTTCCATTGACGTGCATTTGTCGGAAATCAGGTTGGTTCACTTTCATTAATGTTTTCAACTATTCATTATATTTTAATGGATTTAAAAGGCATTTACTCTCAGTATAACCTCATCCTCACTCTCAACACACAATATTATTGATAAAACAAAACTGGAAATATATTTCTTGTACGCTAACAGTACGAGATTTAAAACTATTAAACCACTGTTTGTTCACCCTGTCAAAAACACCAAATTCGGGATAGCTGCACCCCAAAATATTCGAAATTGCAGGCGGATGAACAGCGCCGATACATGTGTTGTGGACCGTAAAAATAAAATGTATCATCAGATGTTAATTACGGGACACAATATCTTCTAAAAAGATGATATCTTGATCGATATAATTATGTGCTTATGGAGGAATGGAACACTATGGTTGAAAGTGCAGCATATTTAAGATGTAATCACCGTTTTTGAATTTTCAACAGTGTTAAAATTTGACAAGAAATTATGTTCATAAAATTCTTGGAAGGTAAAAATTTAATAAGTTCAGCCGGATATGAATGCAAGACTTACAAATAACAGACTAATGCCTTATTAAAGGAAATCTAGCTGTCTCCCATATCTTTTTTGTAGATAGGGTTGGGAAGAGGGTTGATTATTTATGAAAATTACTCTAGCTTATTTAGTATATAAGATGAAGCAGTTTCGTAGCTATGCATTTTTATTCTAATATCTATTTGATAATTGCGTCAGTTTATATAATATCAAAACTGAAGCAGTTTTCAGGAAATTGAACTTTTATTCCAATATAATTTATTTACTGAGAAAAGTAAAATGGTAAAGTCTCACTTTGTTTAGCTCATTTTTGCATGATGAAGTTAATGTTTTCATTGATAATTTAATACGCTTGCTGTCTCTTTCGGTCCTTAGACCTTTTTAAAAAAACCAACCCAGGATATATTGTTAGGTCTAAGCTTTTTGTTTATCTCGAAAAAAAAATTAACAATATGGAGGTTTCACATTCCCCATTGTAAGGTAAATTTCCGATCACGTACGTAGCTCTTGTTCTTATGCCGAGAACTTTGGTCGTCATAGAAACATATGACACCTGTGATTACTCGAATTCAAAAAAGAATTAGAGCTCGATCGATTTAGCTTACCCGAAACTTTAAAAAAAAATCTTAATTTATTTTGGGTAGTGAAAAATCCTTGCCAGGACAATATTCTCTATATCCTTATCAAAATGTTGTTAAGATTTGTCTAAAAGACTGACTTTCGGAATGGGGCGTTTGGTGACCTTGAATTAAGTTTCTATGTCAAAAGTCAAGACCAAAGTAGACCTCTGTATAAATTTTTTGTTCAGACTATTTTTTTCTCTTGCCCCTATCTTTTTTTATATACTTCACCAAAAGAGTGCTTGTTGGATAAAGTGGTATAAAGGATGTGCGATTTAACTAAATTTCAATGTCAGAGGTGAAGGTTAAAGCCTAGTCTTCTGAAATAATTTCATTTGAGTGCCTTTATTAAAACGGGGTCCTTTGAGATGTTCACCATCTCAATAATGTCTACATGTTTCTATAACCAAGTTGGGATATGCATGTCACACCAGGCCTAGAAACAGAGAAGTATTAGTATATCTCTGTCTGTGACATGATTGGAATTTTCGTATCTTTTTACCCCCGTGTGTATTTTTCCTCTTTTTCAAAAAATTGTATCGATTTCTGGATCAGTAGAACTGCACAAGTCAGCGACCGCCTCTATCTTCTGTCAATGAAACCAAAGAATGCCAGAATAGAGGACTTTGTAGTCGAGAAGTTGTGTGTTTGTTGTGTCAAATTAAAGTTCCCTTGTTCACCATATTCTACTTTGAAATACTTTATTAAATCCATCAATGGGGCGCTCTCTTTAGAGTAAAGAAGGCCCACTTCGCACGCTGAATAGCAACGATAATGTCTGCACTGTTACATGACGAGTAAATTCACAAGCATCTTTCTTTGATATTACCTATAGTCGTAAGTCATGCAATTCGATCCGGAAACTACGCAGTAAGTGTTCAATGACAAAAGGACATAACTACACGTATCAGCAAAGCTCGTTCCGACTGTCTTACAATCGCGGTCAGATTTGTTTGACTATACTCTTGAGTTAAGCTTTTTCACGCAATGTCTGATCAGATTGTCCAATTTTGGTAAACCCATGCACTCATTGTGATGGGCTGTAAATTTGTGCAGCGACGAATAATGACATTTAGTGATTCTTTGTGGTGGTAAGGGGTTACGGTAAACTGAGCAATCCTGAATTCCTAAAACTGAAAGAATCAAGTTTTGCAAAATTCAACTGAACATTCAGCAACATAACTTAATCACCATGTTACAATATCAAAAGACTCTATTAATAATAAAAATTGCATATTTTACATTATTAAAATTTATGCATTTGTAAATACAGAAACTAACATTTTAAAAGTCTTTTTTGCAATAGGGACTGCTTTAAGCTGGTATCACAGTTTTTTTTTATTTGTTGTTTTTTAACATTTCTAATTGTCTCTGGAATATGCAGTCTCGAATCCGGCTATTCTTGACTACGGTTAAAGGTTGAAGTTACCACCGCGTAAAAATCGCATATGCATTTGCACGAGTACCGTCTGAAATACTATCCACGAACTGACATACGATATAATTCGGTTGAGTACTGGTACGTTCGCTTTATGCAAAAACGTCTTACACCCAATTCTTTAAGCGATTGAATAAGACCCCCCCCCCCCCCAAAAAAAATGAAAAGTTTACAACACAAATGACATTCTCCTGACAGGCTCTGCAAGACACTGGGACGCGTAACCAACACGACGTCTCCCCGTTGCGGTGATGCAACAATAGAAGGATCTTGAAATAAGAATTATGTAATATTCATTTGAAACTTCGCAAATTCTGGCATTCCTCCTACTTTAATTTCAAAAAAATATTTCCCCATTGTGTATTGGTCTGACAGATTTTCTGTCCTAGTAGTTTATCAGAAAAGAGAAATGAAAATAAGACAGCATAGCTGTTAATTGAAAGGAACTCCTTGATATAGTAAGACTCTGTTTTGCTTTGTGACGTTAAATTGATATGACCGGTACGTAATTCATCAACGAATAGTTGAAAGTATGTTTACTTTGATAATAGAAAGTCGAGTTCCATTCATTCACATTTCAGATTTTCAAAACGAGAAAAGACATTTTTAATTTAATGCAATTTATTGTATGATCTTTTGCACCCAATTACCAATACCCCTGAATAGTTCTTTTTACTTGAAAGCATGCAGCAACGTTGCCTTTGTAATGGACAAAACTTACTGCCGTTCACAGTACAGCTGCATATCATGTACAAGTTCTGGTTCCAACTCAAATCACACCATTATCTTTGTGTGTGTGTGTGTGTGTGTGTGTGCACACATCAATATCAACTTTATGTTATTGCAGTATTTAATATCAGATGTCTTTAACGTCTAGCCCACTTAATGTCGAAAAAATAATTTGTGCCTTATCAAGAACTATATAGTTCACGTTGCATAGCAACCTCCTTTCTTTCGAACAGACATCTTTGATTATCAACATTGCCACTTGCATATTTTACCCCTTTTAAAAAGTTTTTTATGTGTTCGCTATTTGTTTGAATGTGGCAAAATGGTTGATATATATTTCAGTAAGTGCTAAATGTACGTACATGTGACCACACCTTGAAATTCTGTGTACGTGTGTTCTTTGAACGGAACGTAGATACTGTTTCTCTTTCTTATACATAACTAAAAGATTAAACACTGTCATTTTCTAAGAGGATAGCAACCACGTAGAGCTAATTTCATAAAATCTGGTGATAAAAGATTTTGGATCGATAGACAGTGCGGCCCGAATTTGCCAATTCAACGTTTATTAATAAAATTATAAAGTGACTAGACGACAGTAAAAATAAGAACGCAAGTTATATAATCTTTAAAAAAGGAACTGATTTGTTTGTACCTTACCAGCATTTGTCGGGACTTGTTGCGAAACCGTGCATTTAATGCTCTATCATGAGGCCGAGTGATCATTGATTCACTGAGAGCAATCATGCGGTCTTGTATTAATAGCAATTATAAGGCCAAGTATGATTGATATATTGATAGCAATCACGATTCACGAGGCCGGGTGATGATTGATTCACTGACAGCAATCATAAGGCCGAGTGGATTCTTTAATAGCAATCATAAAGCCGAATGTAATGTTTCAGCAATTCTGAGGCCAAGTGATGATTGGTTCATTAACAACAATCATGGGTCAGAGCGATGATTGATTTATTGATGGCAATTATGTGGCCGATCGTAGATCGATTTATTGATAGCAATTATGAGGCCAAGTTATGATCGATTCATTGATAGCAATCATGAGGCCGAACGATGATTGATTCATTGATAGGAGGTAAACTAAATAGTACATGTATTTATATTTGGTCACAAATCTTACAAGATCGAACCCCAGAGAGAGAGAGAGAGAGAGAGAGAGAGAGAGAGAGAGAGAGAGAGAGAGAGCATATCTCATATACAATAAGAATAACATAGTACAGACTAATTAAGGAGTATTTCGTTTTTTACGTGAAAATACACTTAATAATACATTTGACTTCAATACAAGGTTTAATACTCAATTTGGTCAACCGGCAAAATGTTATATTTATCTTTAAATGCATCGAAAATATTCTATAGTCCTGGTGTGTAGGTAAATAAAGTTATCAGACAATAGCTCTCTTTGTTGCCTTGGCTAAAGAACACTTCAACAAATAAAATGACGAATAAGGTCGCCATTGGTATTTAGAATCGTATAGGGCAAAAAACAAAATCCTTTGTGTAAGAATAGCGACTAACTGTAAGAGTACATTTATATTTACTACGAAATTAAGAAATCAACAGGCATTCTAGCAAACAAAACAGTAAAGTTTCTTCACGGTGGTATATTAAGGCAAGGCTATAAGTCGAATTATTTACATTTATACGTAAGTATACCATTATACAAGCATTCAGGGACTTGGCATTACAAAACCAATAAACACTCAAACAACTCTCAAAAGACTTCCATGTTTATTTGAATAAGTGAGGCTGCACTAGTCGTGTGGCCTCCCGGTTAATCAATCAAGGCTGATAAAGGTTTTAATGGTTAAAACATGTTTAAGACGTACATACATACTCAGAGCAGTCAAAAATTACCAATCAACCCCCTCCAAATCTCAACATTAATCTGGTTTCATACGATGACTTTCCTATTGGCCTTAAAAGGGATAAAGAAATCAATACATGTTTCTACAAAAAGAGACTGTACATAAACGTTGGAATCGCTCAAGTCGTCAGAAATGGAATCCGAGCTAGAAGATACTCGAGTTGTATAGAACTGCCTCTGGTAGACTTATGCTGATTCTAAACCACATATGTGAGTATACTTGGACAAAGACAGCAAACAGTATAGTTTGATTTTAATTGGAAATGTGTAAATTCAATTATTAAATGTTTTCTTTGGTGTCTAATGCGCATGTAAAGAAAGCGAGCATTGCAACAAAGACTGGTAAGTGCTACCTCTCTACCACGTAATAACCACCAAAGAAAGCATGTCAAAGTTCGATCAATTTAGCATCTTTCTACTAAAGTACTCTTCATTTATCAATAAAACAATGAATAAAAGAATGTAAAGTATTGTTGTTTTGTCGATTAATAAGTTGTATAGAAATAATAGTCAATTCTTCCATAGATGGAACTTTTGAACTGAACACTGCTGAATATTGCTGCAGTCGTAAAAGATTCAAACAATATGTATATTCATATACAAATTGATATTGAATAGATAGATATGACACAGGATGTGACTGTAACTGTTTGAACACAATTGGAATATGGGAGAAAATACTCAGTAGATGTAAGTACATGATATGAAAACATTGGAGGCAATTAATATTATTTCACATTTCTAACATTTTTCAGACCCGCAATTGAATTGCTGTTTATGAAGCATGCGGCTATGCAGCGTCCGGCGAAACGTCAGAAAATGCAGTCCAAGCTTACTGGTCTTAATTCCGTTACTTTTCTGGCTTTCCTTTGAAGTACAACATCCACGGCCTGTTGTGAAAATCTCAGCTCCCTTCAACAAAAATCGACTTTCGCAATACGTTCATACAGACTTGTCATTGAAAAGACGTCCAAGAAAAGGATGTCCAATTTCTTTGAATGCTACTCACATCTTAAGATTATCAGGTGTACAAAAGGTGAAAGAAGACGGTGTTTTATTTGAGTGTAAACCCCCCTTAAACACTACAGATGTACGAAACAAAAAACTAAAGTTTATGGTTTCTATTTATCCCATGGAAATGAATTTTGACGATCTCATAAAAGTGCGACTTGAGGGAAGAAAGATAATAAACGAACCCATCAATTTGCACAACTTCAATTATATCCATACCGGAGTGAACGTTTGTGACGACCCCTCCATATACCTTCTTCTGGTCATCAAGTCTAGTGTAGGAAATTTCAGGAACCGACAGACCATTAGGAACACTTGGGGTAATGTGGACAACTATGAAGGAGTTCGGAGAGTATTCCTTCTAGGTTACAATGACAGTGTTCAGAAACTGGTAGACAACGAATCTTCAGAGCATGGGGACATAGTACAAGAAGACTTTAGGGACCATTATTCCAACAACACCATCAAAACGATTATGGGCATAAACTGGGTTGCTCAATACTGTCCCAAAGCCAAGTTTAGCTTTTACGTAGACGATGACGTGTTCTTGATTTTAAGCAATCTGAAGAAATTGAGAAAATCTACGCTCAGGGAATCTGGATTGATGGTAGGGAAAGTTCTCTCTTCCTCTACTCCATACAGAGACAACAAGTCCAAATGGTTTGTGTCTTGGGAGGATTACCCCTTTGACAAATATCCCAAATATCTGGCAGGTTTCGCATATTTTATGACTGCTGATGTTGTTAAGAGATTTTCTTTGGCAATTCCCTATATTAAACCTATACCGATTGACGACACATATTTAGGAATTGTCGCCGAGAAGCTGAGAATCCCACTGAAGAACCAGTACGGATTTGTAGTGCGGAAACCCGGCCCGGTGTCATACTCAGCTCCCAAACTTAATTATCTGAATACGATAGCATTTCATAGAATATCGTCCCCAGAATCAATGATGCAGACTTGGCTGGAATATTGCAGACAACCTAAAGCTGCATGTCGAAATTAGCCAAAGACGAATAAAGTTTACAACAGAAATTCAAACCCATAAAAGGTCTTTCCTTTCCATCGGTAGAGAAAACATTCACACGATGGATAAGTGTATTTAATTGACTGCTTCATATCGATGCATCGTCATTTCATTGATTGAAAGATATTATGAATATCGCTTTTAATGTTTGTATGATTTTATATTCATCTATTCAGTCTGTCTTGGATGACGTCTTTTACCGCTTTTAAAGCACTTTAATCATCTGTAATGTGTTACATTATGAAGTATTTTGTTTAACTTCACTGTTGATGGCAATTTCCAGTGTGTGCATAATCGAATAAAACAAACATAAAAAAATCGCTGTTTAAAAAAGCTGTTTAATTTATCTTTTTTAACTCTGCTACTTTGTGACAAGTGTTAACTAAAAGCTTGCATTACGTACATAGGGTGCAAACCTCGATCGGAAGATAACAGTATGTCATACATGCCTGACATTTGTCATTTGTCATTTTCTTATCACCACAGACAAAGTTATGTAACTTTGTGCTCTAATAATGTTGAAAAGGTTGGCTTGTTCTAGATCTTTGAAATATTAACATGCGAACAGAAAAAATATGTCTTTTTGACAATTGCAGGAAATGGGATACGTTTCGTGAAATGAGTTAAACAATTCATTAAATGCGACTAACACAAGTAAGCAATATAGGATTTAAAGAAATTGAAAATATTTTAGTTAACGACTTTAAGATCATAGGGATTAAATTTAATTTGGGATTTATATTCCAGAAACAGTACATCCATATTTGCTCAGCCTATTCCTCAAAGAGTCCCAAAGTCAATTCTTTGTCTAATTTTGATTGGACATGTACATGTATTCAACTATTAGCACCACTGAATTTATTTCTTGAAATCGTGCTAGGAATCGCTGGCAGAAGAGTTGCGAAAAAGGTTAAATGTTAATGTGACCCTATCAGTGTAAATATTCTCGTAAGTGCTCCTGCGTGGGAACTAGTGAATGAAGCTACGATATGTAATAAAAGTATAGTGTGACAATAGCAGAAAGATTATCTATATATATAGGAAATAAGGATGTTGTGATGACTGGTTTAACGTATTTTATTGCATATATAATATACAGTGGGTTTGAACACGTGATGATTTCTGTGGATAAGGATTCATTTATTACGTGAAATGTACTAGAACCACCCGCTATACCATGTTAATTAACAGGAAAACACGCACTGATCAGACAGAAATAAAATTAATCATTGTAATGGCATTACTGTGTAAACCGTGATGTTGTCCATAATTTAAAATGGCGAATCTTGATCATACAAGAAATTGTATAATATACAAGAATTATTCATTTTATTTTCAACTGTCATTTTATAATAATGCCAAAATAGAGCTAAAATCTCGGATAGCAGAAAAGAAGATTTTTTTTGGGGGGGGGGGGGTAGAAAGCGCAAATGCCCATTTGGTTTAGTTGTAAAATACAATTTCAAATTTATTACTTTTTAAATCAAATCTGTTTATTAATGTTATAATAGAAGTTTGCAAGAGCACAATTTCTTCCTATGTTCAGTTTTAAATATTTTAACAAACGATAAGACAAAAAGTTCTTGAAGTTTTGGTGGCAGCGAACCCACTACCTAAAAAACCTAGTTACTTAAGGCCAATTCTAGTGCATTAACCACTGAGCCATTTCAGTCACAACAAAGTGCTTTGTTTAAATGCTATATGCGAATTTGGCCACGAATTTTTGGACTTGTATTATTTTTCTAAAACGTTCGATTGTTGGGATACAAAATGATGATTCTAATGTATAGTGGGTCATCTCTTCACGTTTTTGTTGATTGAAATCAGTTTGTTTTCCATTAGACTTTAGACTATGACAACAATTAGGAGCACAAACCCATTCTATAAAGGAAAAAGCATTGAAGTTCTAAAAAATGACACTATTTGGAGGTTTTAATAAGAATAATACAGTTTAAAACAAAATATTCAAAGTATTGAACATATTTAGGGGTTATGAATAGATGTTATGTCAAATATGCATCGTTTTAAATGATGTTTTTTTAATTATCAGATTTGTTGATATTTTAATTTTTCAGTATCTTATCCCTCCTTATATAGGCATTTTACATGCCTTATCCACCCATCTTCTTTGTGGTTTTTAAGGTACCTCACTTCACCTAGACTTATACTTTTTAAGACACTGCGTCACAAGATGGCTATTTTTAAAATGTTTTGTTAAATTGTTCCTAAAAATCGATTTGGTTGAATATCCTCGTAGCTCAGTAGTTAAAGTAGTTAGTGAACAGCAGATCGTGAGTTCGAATCCTCTTGGGGCTTTTGTTTATTTTTACTAAAAGAAATTGAAAACATATTTTTGTTATCCAAGATTGCACAATTTTTCGCCTATTTGAATTATATACTTCTTATTCATCAAGCTGTCTTTTATAATCAAGTAATGTTCTGCTCAATACATTTGAAACTATTTCATGGTGTAGTGAGCCACCTTATAATTAGAATTTGTCTCTCATCTGTAGTCGTCGTCCATGGCATTAACTTTATATTTTGCCAAATCAAATCAGCCAATTTATTAAAACAAAAAGAGAGAGAACAAACACCCTTCTAAAGGGCAGATGTTTTGGAAATTGTGAAAATAGATCATTGTTTAAAAATTACTCTTTTCGAAAACGTTTAAATTTCAACATATGTTTATCTAAAAATGGGAATAAGTCAGTTTTCTATTTAGCATAGAATACAATTTTAATTTAGTAGTACAGAGCTACCAGTCTGAGTAACGGTAACCTCAGTCTGTGTACTCATCAACGTTGCAAGTAGTAAATGATATTAAATAAATGGAGCCTCTATTTTGCTCCAAATTTATAGTTTTCATAAACTTAGGATGGGTGTCAAATAGGGGCCACAATTGGTGGGTTTGCAGGTTATATCCATTCTAGACCGCGGAACGTTAACTGCATTCGGCAAACCTCGGCCGATGAGATGAGATACGAATCGGCCGAGGTGTGCCGAGTGACGTTAACTGGCAAGATTGGAAATATACAGCTTACGTCAATTTCACCTGTTACACTCAAAACATTTGAAATGGGCGGGGGGAAATTTCACAGGGCGTCTGAGAAAATTTAGATATAGGAAGTGTATTTTCAATCAACCTCAGCGTTTCTATCTTACTATATGAGTTAAAGCGATCGAAAAACATTTTATTTAGTATCAGCAAAGCTATTGAAAAACACCGAACATATATCTCTGCTGGTGGACAGTCTGTCCCCGAGGATACTTGTCGTTCGGTACTTCCTCTTTCATGAGCAGTACGACACATAACGCTAACATACTGGCAGACGCGTCGCCCAGTATAATAAGGCGTCACTCCTCAGAGTCTATAAGGGACACAGACTCTAGGAGTTCACTTAGTGTCCCTCGGATTGTCCTTAGGGATATTAAAGATATGTCATATGTACAGTCAACAGATTCCCAGTTTTTGGTATAAAAACAACGGCTCCTTCAATGTATTAAAACAATGCCATGTTTCTCTCACCGATATATTTGCAGATTCTGATCCTATGTGTTTTATTTCTAAATGTTCTGCCAAAAACTGTAAAACCTGTGACATTTTGATCACAACGACCTCTTTTACAAGCAATCTAACTGGGAAAAATTTTAATACAAAAACGTGGGGAAATTTGAACTGTAAAACCTCTAATGTTGTCTACGGAATTGAATGTACCCATTGTGGACTCATCTATGTTGGCGAAACCAAAGGTTCACTGAACAAACGAATATCAGGTCATAGATTTCAAATCAATTACGGCGGTCAGCAACTTTCATACAAACATTTTAATTCCCCTGATCATTCTGTTTTGTCTATGAAAGTTAGAATTCTAGAAAACATTAACCATCATACCAATAGCCCATCGCTGAGTACGCCATTCCGTAGACAACAAGAAGAACTTTGGATAAGAAAATTAGGTACGGCCTTTCCGTATGGATGCAACGATAATGTTTAAAGTGTGGGGAATCTTTCAAGTCCACAGTGTACTAATGTTAATGTAATGGGACTTTTTAACAACACAAAGAGACGTCGGCGTAGTCATGGACATCGGTCTTATAACAAACCAATTATACACGATGTTTCCTTTGATTCATTATTACCTTATGTAGATAAACAATTGGGTCTCCTTTACATTCGCACCAAACTTTATTCTGTCCCTTTGAAAGAGTTAAACAATCTTCTTGAAAAAGTCAAGGAAAAGCCGCTTTTTGATTTTTCTACACCGGAATACAGACTTGGATCCATGATTATGGATATTGCTTATCATCGGCTTTTTAAACCTACACAAACAGAAAATATTGCTCATGCACCACGTTATTTTTTTTCAAACTGCAGTATGCCAACAAGGGAATCGATGCCGTTAATATAAGCAATATTCTTAATCACAAAAAAGTTCAGTCCTGCATTCCGCCATATTTCAAGATAAAGCCAACCCCTTGTATTTCCTACAATTATACTTCAACCATTGCTTCCAAACTCTTCAATTACAAACAAACTCTACAAGACGTTCATATCGAACATCTGAAAGATAATCCTCCAACGTGTTCATGTTCTTCTTTACCCTACAACTATAGTCCTGCCGGACACGTCATTACTGGTGATGTTAATTTAGTTAACAACGAACACCTAAAATCACTTATTATGAAAGGACCAAAATTTAGGGAGCCTAGATCCTTCACACGGCGTCGTAATTTTATAGATATCATGAATTCTGTTGAAGATTACGCCAAGCGATGGGCAAAATCTGAAAAAGAAGACCTTGATACCTTGTCAGAGTGGGTTAAAAGCATCAGATGTATATTGAAATCTCGTATTAAACGACTGAGAAGTCAAATGAAAACCATCTATCCTTCTGTTTTCAATAAAGCAGAAGTGAGAAAAGAACTAGATAGATTGCATGATCAGTATGTACCAGTCCCTGCTGATAAGGCAAGTAACAACATTGTCTTTGTTTGTAAGGCACATTATATTAATTGCATTTTCAAAGAACTAGGTTTCGATTCTAGAAATGGTAATCCTACTTACACCCATAGCAGCCTTTCCAAGCAGGAAATACTTCAAAATCATAAATCGGTTATGGATATCTTTAATATCCCCAATAAACAAAATGAATTTGATTTACCTTATTTGTACTGAATTCCAAAGCTTCACAAAAGTCCTTACAAACAGAGATATATAGCAGGTTCCAGTAAATGTTTTACCAAACCTCTCTCTTTAATCCTTACTAAAATTCTTACAGTAGTGAAGGAGAAACTTCAAGAGTACTGTACAACAATATACTAGTACTCCAGAAGTGGTGTGAATCAGATATGGATACTAAAAAACTCTAAAGAATTATTAGAAACTTTGAGATCACAAAATCTTGCCAAAATCAATAGCATCAAAACGTACGATTTTTCAACGTTTTATAAAACCATTCCCCACGACAGATTAAAATCTAGGTTTTTTTTATATCATCGACAGTTGTTTCTTCAATAAAAATGGAAGTCGTGAAAATGCTTACCTTGTCATTGGAAATCTAAAAAATTATTTTGCTAAAAACCATTCTGATTGCACACACAAGTACTCTGAAGTTAACATTAAAAAGATGCTTGAGTTTCTGATAGACAACATCTATGTAGTTTTTGGAAATCAAGTCTTCCAACAATCTGTTGGAATTCCCATTGTGGTACCAATTGTGCCCCATTGTTAGCAAACTTATTTTTGTATTCTTATGAAGCAGAATTTATTCAATAACTTGTACGTGAAAAAGATAAATCACTCGCTGTGGCCTTCAACACAACATTCAGGTATATCGACGACGTATTATCAATTAACAATTGTTATTTCCATACATTCGACTCGATATATCCCAGTGAACTTGAAATAAAAGATACCACATATTCTACGTCTGGATATTTTACTGGAAATGGACATTGATGGTACCCTAACAACAAAACTTCAATTTTTCTATAGTCAACTTTCCTTACTTATGTAGCAATATACATTCATCACATGCTTATGGTGTTTTTGTCTCTCAGTTAATTCGATACGCAAGGGCATGCTTTTTGAACGAACTGTGTCAATGGCGAGGCAAGCTACTTACAAACAAGTTGATCAAACAGGACTATCAACGGTCTCGTTTGAAGTCATCTTTTCGTAAGTTCTATGGTCGATACAACGACCTTGTCAGCAAACACAATTTTTCACTGGGTCGCATGCTGACTGACGTTTTTCATACTAATTGTTAGACCATAATTAATCACCTAATTGTCTACGGACTTTTCCGTTTTTCCACCGATTACAACAAAGAGCGCACGGCGGGTGTGACCGGTCAGCAGAGGATGCTCACTCCTCCATGACACCTGATCCTGCCTCTGAGGTTTTCCAGGGGTCCGTAATTGCTCTGCTCTGGACTGTTGATGAATACCGAATTGTCCACGGATTTTTCTCCGTTTTTCCTGATCATGATATTTTCCCCAAATTACAATATTTTCCCCGATAATGACATTTTTACCGATATGACATTGGGCGCACGGCGGGTGTGACCGGTCAACAGAGGATGCTTACTCCTCAATGGCACCTGATCCTACCTCTATCTTTTTGGAGGTCTGTGTTGCTCTGCTTTAAATTTGTATTTGGTTTTCTGGATTTTTGAGATGGTTGACGGTTTGTTATTGTCATTTTTTCATAAAAAGTATATAATCAGCAAATATAAGAAGACCCCAATACAAAGAGATTATACGCAAGGCAAAGCATTGTCCGATGACTTCAGAGAATAAGTCGTCACAAGTCTGAAATCAAGTGTGGCCATTGTTGAAACAAAGTTTATTCCCAAAGTTTATTCCCAAATTCCGATTTAATTAAGGAATAAGGATTTATTCTTTAAGTATATTGAGGTGATAGTTTTGGTCGGGGCGTGATCAAATCTAATAAAGCCCGAAGGGCTTTATGATAGATTAAAATAATTCTTTTTTAATTTAATATTCTTTTCATAATATTCAAAGAATGATTCCTTATTTTTTATATTTATATGATTTTCAGCAATTGTACTATTAAATATTTGAACATAGATAAGCAAACCCCGATTGCGCCCCAATTATACCTCATTTGAATTTATTGGACTATATAGTACAAAATCGATACATAGTGTTATCACAGGCAAAGACACTGAAAATGTAAATATTAAATTAAAATTATACCCAGATTTTCTTAAAATTATTTTTCGCTAAGTTTATGTTTGCGAATAGATATGCGCGTTCATTGGTTATCTAGCTATACACTAACCAAAAACAAAGTAACTTATACATGTATATTAACTTGTTGAAGATTTCTGAGAATATTTATCAAATCCAATAAAGCCCGAATGGCTTTATGATAGATTTGATCACGCCCCGACCGAAATGATCATCTCAAAATATTCAAAGAATGATTCCTTATTACTTATATTTATATAATTTTCAGCAATTTTACGATTAAATAATTGAACATAAATAAGCCAACCCCGCTGGCGCCCCTATTATACGTCATTTGAAGTTATTGCAGTGTATAGTACAAAATCGATACGTAGTGTTATCACAGGCAAAGACAATGAAAAATGTAAATATTACAGTTTTAATCCAATGTTTTTTCAATGACATTACGATTTCTTTATTCTCTTAACTGCGTAAATTACAGTGTTGAGAGGGATCAAACGATCAATAATACATATAATACATTGCATGCATTTGAGAGTGAAAATGAAAAAAAAGAAAAAAAAAGGGAAAAGGAAAACAGTATGATTAGGAGTTAACATAGAGAGATAATAACTTTAATGAATTAACACAGATTAATCAACAATTTTTTCATTATTAGTAATAAATAGTTGTTGAAATTTGTTAACATTAATTATGTGTAGAAATATGGAGGTATGTATAAAACTCTCTTATCTTTAATTGTCATATCTGTACAATGAAATAGATAAAAAAAATTAATCTTCTATCTCATTACAGTTACAGATGGTACATATACGGTTTTCACGAGGTATATCATACCATTTATCTCGTTTTATAGGCAATTTAGTAGTCAATTCAGACGCGTCAATTTGTTCCCGCCCATTTTAAATGTTTAATTGACTGTAACAGGTAGTACACGTAAAGTTTCAATTATAAGTATATTTGTTAAAAGAAGTTAAATTTAAATGTAAAAACAATTAAAAAGTCATTGGGGATGGGGGACAGAAATTGGCCACAATAAGGGTTAAATCTTAAATTAAATATACAAAAATGAAAAGACAGGTAAATTGTTGCAGGTTATGAAGTGACACTCCTTGATATAGTAAGACTCTGTTTTGCTTTGTGATGTCAAAATGACTGGTACGTAATTAACAACGAATAACTGTAAGTAGGTATACTTTAATAACAGAAAGTCGGTCCTTTTCATTCAGATTTCCAAAAAGAGAGAAGACATTTTTAGGTTGAAGCAATTTATTGTACATAAACAATAAAATACTTTCTTTTGTGATGCATGCGGAATATGAAGGTAGCGATATATCAGAGAAATATCAGTCCTGTTAGTTTCTATAGAGCTATAAATTAACTAAAGTTTCCGTAAGAAATAGAGGGAATCATACTCGGTATATGTAAATATAATCTTTTGCACCCAATTTACCAAGACATCTTTTATTTGAAAGCATGCAGCGACATTGTCTTTGTTATATAACAAAAAAATCCCAGACTGGTACAGACACCATTACAGAGCTGATTATCCTGTGCACTTCTGGTTCCAACTCATATCACACCAGTATGGGTATATATGTGTGTATATATCAACATTATGTAATTGCAGTATATGATATCAGATTTCAACGTGGTCATGTATCCCTCTTAATGTTGATTTAATTCATATAGAAATAATGCTTTATTAAGAAATATTGCCGCTTGCATGTTTTACCCCTTTTTAATGTGTTGGTTTGTTGTTTTTATGTATTTGTTGGTTATTTGAATGTGACAAAGTGTTTGATCGTCATTTTCAATCTTAGATAATTCCAACCAGGTAGAGATATAAAATCTGGTGACAGTGCGACCCAAAGTTTGCAGTTCATTTTTATACATGTATTTTAAAAATGTATAAATATACATAATCTGCAAGATATAAAAGAGATAGTTAGAACCGCATGATATATTATCATTTGAAAAGGATTACTTTGGTTTATACCTTAATAACATTTCTCGGAATTTAATGCAAAACCGTGCATTAAATTTAATTTTTTTCTCTGAATAATATTTTGATTCCAATAAGAACGAAAATTAATTGCTCTTAAGGTTCTCCGATCCTCAGCCTCAAAGTATTTTTTTTCCTCGTAAGAATGATATTTTTCTTTTAACCTTTATAAATGAAATGATATAAAATGAAATTTTTAGAGGGTATCCATGCATTTTACAAAGTTATTGCAGATTTGCCTACGATGGATATAATGGAATAAAGAAACAAGTTGAGTTTTAAAAAAAAAGGTCCGGTGCATCGATGGCTCAAACTCTATGCCAACATGTATATAAGCGGGAGAGCTCCGTGGATCCACTACGCCATGCACGTAGTTGTGTGACTGATGGTTATACTAGCAGTATTATACTTAATTAAAATTGTCTGTATTAAAGTCAGATTTATGGTACGAATAAAAGATATCCGGGATAATTTAGATTTATCGAATTTTGCTGAGGACCAGAGATACTCAGTAATTAAATGCGACTATTTAACCTATTAAAAAACCTATTTAAAAATACGGCGAATAGACGGAGCCTTTAAGATAAACGTGGTTGCAAGAACGCATGATATCTTTTAAAAAGGAACTACTTTGGTTTGTAGCTTAACAGTATTCATGGTAAAACCATGCATCCTGATAATCTTTATTGAAAACCAAATTCACTATGCTGTTTACTGCTAGGAATGACATCATGAGAACAAGGAATGATTGATTATTTAACAACAATCAATCATCACTTGGCTTCCTGATTACTGTCAATGAATCAATCATAACCTGGCCTCATGATTGCTGCCAATGAATCATTAATTAGTCGACCTCATGACTGATATCAATAGATCAATCATCACTTGGCATCATGTTTGCTATCAATGTGTGATGATTGATTCACTGAAAGCAATCATCAGGCCGGATCGTGATTGATTCATAGAAAGCAATCATCAGGCCAGGTCATGATTGATTCACTGGAAGCAATCATGAGGTCGGTTCATGATTGATTCGCTGAAAGCAATTATTAGGCCGGGTCATGATTGATTCACAGCAAGCAATCATCAGGCCGGGTCATTACTGATTCACGAAAAGCAATCATAAAACCGGGTCATGATTGATTCACTGAAAGCAATCATTAGGCCGGGTCATGATTGATTCAATGAAAGCAATCATAAGGTGTGGTCATGATTGATTCATTGACAGCAAGCATTAGGTCGAGATATGATTGATTCATTGACATTAATCATGAGGTCAAGTGATGATTGATTCATTGACAGTAACCATGAGGTCAAGTGATGATTGATTCATTAAAAGTAATCATAGGGTCAAGTAATGATTGATTCATTGACAGTAATCATCAGGTCAACTGATGATTGATTCATTGACAGCAATCACAAGGACGAGTGATAACTGATTCATTGACAGTAATCTCAAGGTAAAGTAATGATTGATTCATTGACGGTAATCATCAGGTCAAGTAATGATAGATTGATTGACAGTAATCATGAGGTCAACTGATGATTGATTCATTAACAGCAATCTCAAAGACGAGTTATGATTGATTCATTGACAGTAATCATAAAGTCAACTGATGATTGATTCATTTACAGCAATCATGAGGTCAGGTGATGATTGATTCACTAAAAGTAATCATGACATCCGAGTGATGATTTATTTTATTGACAGTAATCACAAGTACGAGTGATGATTGATTCATTGACAGCAATCACAAGACAAGTGATAATTGATTCATTGACAGCAATCACAAGGTCAAGTGATGACGCGGGTATGATAAGGCAACTGTCAGCGATCGATCGAGTAAAAATTCCTCTGATCGATATGACGTCACAATAAGCAGCATAATGTCATATTTTACTCAAGAAGCCTGTTAGCTTTATCTCTGGTCCAAATTATGAAAACTACAGGCGTAAAATGTCACTAGAAGCTCTTTTAACAGAATATATCCTTGATTTATCTGCATTACGTATCGTTAACATTGATGACGTCACAAGCATGTTTAATAGAGAAGATCAATGTCGGGAGACAAATCATCGGAATGCAGTGTAACGTTAATACAATGCCGAAATAAGACTTATTTAATACAGAGACCCAAGATTTAGATGAGTGTCAGTTAGGATATAACCAGGATAATACAGGCATGGATATTTTGTTTTATCAGCGAGTGTTATAAGGTAAGCAGATAGACATTTATGTGGCTTGACCGGCCTTTCCTCTGTCAGTGTGTACAAAAAAGACAAAAGTGTAACACTACCCCGAATATTATGAAAGATGAATTTGGCAAATATCAAAAGCACATGACCTTAAATACTTGAAAAATACTGCTAGAATCCTTTGGTTTGTTGTTGTAAATGAAAAATATGTAGTATTTTCAATGAAATTGAAAAAGTTGAGGAGGTTTCCGGTATATAATGACAATATTTATTTTATGCGATTAACAATAAGATTCTAGCAGCAATATTAATAAACATGAACTTATTGCCGATCAAATTATTGTATCATACTGTTCATACATACAAATAAACTTCGGGGTAGTGTTACACTTTTTGATTTTTTGTTAAGGTACAACAATAATCTATTTTTAACTGTCACGTGATACCATGGCACGACAGCTTCAAAGATCGACTTGAAGTAAAAATATAATATCTTGTTGAATACATTCACTTGATATTAATATTCAGCACCGTTTTCATAAAAATAAACATTGTTTAAAATGACCATAATATCGGCGATCATTAAACTCTGAGTTGCCTTAACCTACCCGCGGATTGATTCATTGACAGTAATCATGAGGTCAAGTGATGATTGATTCATTGACAGTAACCATGAGGTCAAGTAATGATTGATTCATTGACAGTAATCATAAAGTCAACTGATGATTTTTTCATTGACAGTAATCATAAAGTCAACTGATGATTGATTCACTAAAATTAATCATGAGGTCAAGTGATGATTAATTTTATTGACAGTAATCACAAGGTCAAATGATGATTGACTCATTGACAGTAATCATGAGGTCAACTGATGATTGATTCATTGACAGTAATCATGATGTCGAGTGATGATTGATTCATTGACAGTAATCATGAGGTCAAGTGTGATTGATTCATTGACAGTAATTACAAGGTCGAGTAACGATTAATTCATTGACAGTAATCATGAGGTCAAGTGATGATTGATTCATTGACAGCAATCATGATGTCAACTGATGATTGATTCATTGACATTAATCATGAGGTCAAGTAATGATTGATTCATTGACATTAATCATGATTCATTGACATTAATCATGAGGTCAAGTAATGATTGATTCATTGACATTAATCATGAGGTCAAGTGATGATTGATTCATTGACATTAATCATGATGCCAAGTGATGATTGATTCATTGATAGCAATTATTAGGCTGAGTGATGATTATTATTGTTTCTTAGTGAATTAAATAATGAGGAACCCTTTAAAGTGCAACTTTTGGGAAGAAAAATTTTAATCGAACCCATTGTCAGAAATGGAATACGAGCTAGAGAATACTCGGGCTGTGCAGAACTGCCACTGGTACACCTATGCTGATTGATTCTTAACCAAATATGCGACTATACTGATAATTAAGATAGCGAAAGTATAAATAAAATTTTATGTGAATTGGTTTTCCCAGAAAACAGTAGAAAAACCTCAGCATGTACAAATGATAGCCTTGAAGATAAATATTATTTCTAACATTATTTTTCAGACCCAGTTAGATTGCTGCGTGTGAAGTATGAGGCTATGCAGCGTCCGGCAAACCGTCAGAAAATGCGGTACAAGCTTACTGGTCTTCATTCCATTGCTTTTCTGGCTTTCCTTTGAGGTTCAACATCCACTGGTTGTGAAAATTTCTGCTCTCTTCAACAGCAATCGACCTCTGCAAAACGTTCATATTGACTTGTCTTTAAGAAGACGTCCAAGAAAAGGATGTCCAATTTCTTTGAATGCTACTCACATCTTAAGATTATCAGGTGTACAAAAGGTGAAAGAAGACGGTGTTTTATTTGAGTGTAAACCCCCCTTAAACACTACAGATGTACGAAACAAAAAACTTAAGTTTATGGTTTCTCTTTATCCTTTGGGAATTAAATTTCGATGAACTCATTAAAGTGCGACTTGAAGGAAGAAAGATAATAAACGAACCCATCAATTCACACGACTTCAATTATATCCATACCGGAGTGAACGTTTGTGACGACTCTTCCATATACCTTCTTCTGGTCATCAAGTCTAGTGTAGGAAATTTCAGGAACCGACAGACCATTAGGAACACTTGGGGTAATGTGGACAACTATGAAGGAGTTCGGAGAGTATTCCTTCTAGGTTACAATGACAGTGTTCAGAAACTGGTAGACAACGAAGCTTTAGAGCATGGGGACATAGTACAAGAAGACTTTAGGGACCATTATTCCAACATCATTTTGAAAACGATTATGGGCATAAACTGGGTTGCTCAATACTGTCCTAAAGCAAAGTTTAGCTTTTACGTAGACGATGACGTGTTCTTGATTTTAAACAATCTGAAGAAATTGAGAAAATCTACGCTCAGGGAATCTAGATTGATGGTTGGGAAAGTTTTCTCTTCCTCTACTCCATACAGAGACAACAAGTCCAAATGGTTTGTGTCTTGGGAGGATTACCCCTTTGACAAATATCCCAAATATCTGGCAGGTTTTGCGTATCTTATGTCTGCTGATGTTGTTAAGAGATTTTCTCTGGCAATTCCCTATATTAAACCTATACCGATTGAGGACACGTATCTAGGAATTGTCGCCGAGAAGCTGAGAATCCCACTGAAGAACCAGTACGGGTTTGTTATATTTAAACCCGGTTGGGTGTCCTTCTTTGCTCCCAAACTAAGTTTTCGGAAAACGATAGCATTTCATAAAATGTCGTCCCCAGAAACAATGATGCGGACATGGATTCAATATTGTAGACAATAATAAGCTGTATGTTGAAATTAATTTCAAATATATGTATAATAGAATAAAACAAACATTAAAATTCAGATAATTTTTGTCGTTTTTAACTCTGTTACCTTGTTTTCGTTGATTGGCGTCTTGCATTAAGTACGTACATTATGGGGTGTAGCTTAAGCCTCACAAAATATACATGTGTAACAGTATATTATACGTGAGTACAGTATATATACGTGCCTTACATCTATTGCCTCTTATGTTTAGCATCACAGACAATGTTTGATGTAACTGAGTAATAATGATGAATAGGTTTAAGTGAAACGTGGCTGGCTAAGTTGATTTGTTCTATAAAATATTAACATTCATTCAAGAAGAATTACCTCTTTAATACTTGCAGGAAATGATATACATTTCGTAAAATAAGTAAAACAATTTGTTAAACGCGACGTATAACAATAAACATGATAGACGTAAGAAAAACTGTGAAACATTTTAGTAAACGACTTTAAGAACATAAGGGTTAAAGTTTGTTCGGAATTTCAGTTTCAGAAACAAGTCCATCCACAATTGCTCAGCCTATCTTTCAAAGAGTCACAAAGCCAATTTATTCTGTAGTGGAACTAAGCATGTATTCAACCATTCGCATTACTGAATTTATTTTTGTCATGCATTGAATCTTAACCTTCTCCATTACTGCATGGCAGAAGAGTTGCGAAAAGGGTAAAATGTTACTGTGACTCTATTAATGTAAATATACTTGCTTCCGTGGGAGAATTAGTAACTAATTGAAGCTGCGATATGTACTAAGTATAAACTTACTGGTTTTATTTTTATTTTTTTTACAATAGCGGAAAGATTCATCATTGATTAGGAGATAAGGGTATTGTGATGATTTCTGTGGATATTACTGGAATAGGATTTTATTTGTGGCGTCACATTTATACTAGTAGTAACACCACTATATCATGTTAACAGGGAAACGCGTACTGAACAGGCAGACAGAAATAAATCATGGTAATATCGTGCAAGATTTATTCACAAATTTCCAACAGTTAATTTTTGATAATGCTACGATCAGATTATCTAGCTAAAATCGTGGAGAGCAGAAAATTAGGATTTTCATGGGGTTTTTTTTGGGTTTTTTTTTTTTTGCATTTGTTCAGACAAAGCACACATTGAGAAACTTTTTGTTTTGTAAGTTGTCCTTTTTAGCTTACCTAAACTCAAGTTTATTCAGCTTTAATTTGTGATCAGAATTTGTTCCTTGTCTGCATACAGTAGTCGTAGTGAGTGGGTTAACTAACTTCGCCAAATCAATTTAGCCAATTTCAACTAAACTTGGGACAACGTTTATTTTGGCGATGGGTTTTCATGTTTGAACAGACACCCTTCTAGGGGAAACTGTTTGGGGAATGGTAAAACTAGGGAATATTGCTCTATAAATACTATTTTCGATGGGTTCACTTTCAACATATTTCTGTTGGTAAAGGGGAATAATTCATTTTCTAATTTTCTATTTAGCATAGAATACAAAATGTTCCTGACAGTACTACTGCAGAGCTACCAGTCTGAGTAACGGTAGTCTCAGTGTACTCATTAAAACTGCAACTAGTAAATTCTTCTGAAGTAAATGGATACTTTATTTCGTTTTAAAAATACCATAAACTCGAGGAGGTCAAATAGGGTCCACAGTTGGGGGAAGAGAGTGATTATATATTCATTCATTATATATGCATAGATAGAAAAATGAATCCTCTAAGGAAATGGAAACAATTATTTGGAAACATTGGGAAGTTGTCTAATTTTAAGGAAAAGATCTAGTAAATGAAAGGTGCCGACGTGTGTTTAAAGGAGATGAGAATAAACGAATCGGACCCTTGGCTAGCAATTAAAGATGTAAAATACAATTTTTTAAAAATTCTATCAAATTATTAGCCAGAATGAAGATGTTTTTCATTTTATTCGGTTCAATTTCACACGTAAAATGTCGATGTTAAAAATAATTTGGGGGGAGCAAGGAGGGGGTCGAAAACGGGTCACAATATGGGTTAAATTTTAACAATAAATATATAATACTGATAAGACAGGCTTGTCTTAATACATTGGAAACGTTACATTCATTTAAAAAGGAAGCGAGCTATAGGCATGTAATATGTAGATTTCTTCAGGGTTTTTTTTTATACAAGGACCTCCTAGACTGAATTCTAGAAAAGACCAGAATATCCAGAAAAATGTATTCAGAAATTATCGACTCAGAATTTTGGAGGTAATGATGTGTGAAATAGGAACACAAGTATATTGAAAAAGCACTTTTCATTATTATATTTCAGGGTTTTTTTTTCTTCGTTCCGCGCTTAGGCAACCATGCATGCAATTGCAATGAGGAAAAATTCTTAGGAAAAAATATTGATAAACAAATTGTATTTATAGCGATTTATTATTTATGAACAATTGATATAAAGCAGACCTGTTTGATCCAATTTATACCCCCTTTTAAGTAATTAACTTGAGAGATTATATTTCCCATAAAACTACGTACGTACTGTACAGTGTTAAAAATAACTCTCTCATTTATCAATAAATGTACATCATACAAAACAGTGCACAAGCCTAATTGTCAGACTATTTTCCTCTCATGTGAATGTGAAATATAATGATAAATGTAAATCTTTCATACTGATATGTAATAAAAACAATATTTCTGTTTATGCATATATTGGGCCTTTGCCAATCATTGTAATTGTGTTTGTGCCAATAAAACATTTGTATCAATGTTTGTATTTGTATTTATTGGTTCGTGTTCTGTTTTCTCTTCCGCGTTTTAGCTGCATGAACCCTTCTGATATTGTTTTTTTTTTTTAAGGAATGAATTCAATATTTATTTGTTTTATACGATATAAAATGGTTTGGGGCAGTTTACGCTTTATAAACCGTGAAGCGGTTTATAAAAAAGCGTAAACTGTTCCAAACCATTTTATATCGTATAAAACTATTAAATATTTGAATTCATTGCTTATAATTTAATTTTTTGCAATTAACTGTAGATAAAACAGTGATTTGACCCTTAAAATGACATCAAATTGTGCAAAATGCAAAATTCAAACGTAACGTCAGGCGGATTGATACGTTTTTGACGTTAGTCTTACTATGACGTAGACAACATTCTTTATACGATATAAAATAATTTTTTTAGCCAATCAGAAAGCTCGTTACAATCAAAATTAAATTATTTTCAAATCAATCATTGAACAAGTTTATATGGAAAAAAACCAGCAACCCAGAATCAATATTAATCAATTATACATATTATCACTAATTCTAACAAAATCGCGTCAGTTTACTGTTTGATATGCAGATTAAAGCTGACAAATATCATTATTTAACTATTGTATATTGTAATATTTGGAAAGTTGTTTTACCTTCCATGGACACATATCATTATATACTCTGTCCCGGGTTTTTGCGTCCACCACTTTTCGCTTGATATTTCGATAATCACAAATACCTTTGTGCTCAAACTGCGTTCATTCACTAATATGAAAAATGTCCAGATTATCTGTTTTGAAACGCCCCCTCTACCGCTTCAGGTTTCAATACACATCCCAATATAGAAAGTCTACGAGGATTTTGCATTGCATCAGCCATTAATAAGCCCGGGTGATAATGTTGAAAAATTGTCGAGGTGTCCCGAGAACTTCCGAATGGAGAAAAGATGTAAACATTTCCCATTATAAATCTCCGTAAGAAAGTTGTTTTTGTTCCTGTAAACTTTTATGAGTGAAAAAGGATAATTTGTCAATGAAGATATCTTGGATATTTTACATTTCATCGTTTTCAACCGTACTTCTTTCACAGGTATGTGTATTTTTATTAAAAATCATCAAAAAGAGATGGAAGCAAGAACTTGGGACAGACTATAATAGTGGTTGCTGATTTGACTATCCGTAAACTAATAATAATCACCAGTCGGAACCCACCCCCCTTCCACAATGGAATATTTTGAGAACGAATTAGTCTTGCATTTCCGGTGAAAAAGGAACCAATCGGAAATACCATAACACAAAATGTTTGTTATGGGAACAATTAGCCAATGAAAAGTGTTCAATTTTTTCAGCATTAACCAATCAACCGGCGGCAAACTTGAATTGTCAAGCAATCAAATCTTGTCAGGACTTGTCGCATGTGTGTATATTGACATTTTATACGAATTGTTTGTACTACTTTTTGAACACACGATCAACTATACGTAAGTTTAAAAGTTTATGTTATTTTGCTTTACATCGATATGATTTACGGTATTCAATAATATGAGTTAACGTTACGGTATTCAATATTATTCATGTTTGTCCCATATTTTTTTTTTATAGTCAGCATTGTATTTGCAGCATTTCGTTTACAGAATATAAGGCTAGCCGAATATATGTATATATATTGGTTGAAAGTAAAAATAGCAAAGTCACTATAATAATTTTAAAATGTATTTTCTGTAAAATACAATAGTTTTGTGCATGTGCACTATATGATCAGTACGTAAACACACAGGAGTTCGAATTTTTATCAATAAAGCCAAAAAACTTACTTTATTGACTGACCCATGAGCTATGTGAAGCATAGCTCATGGGTCAGTCAATAAAGTAAGTTTTTTGGCTTTATTGATAAAAATTCGAACTCCTGTGGTAAACATGGTAAACAACACTATATAAGCAAAGATGTACAGACTATAGTATAGTTACCGTCAATATTATATCTTTTTAATTGGAAACTGGTGGATATTGAATAATACTACCCCTTGTGATTTGAGTTTTTACAATCATATTGCTGTTTTGTAGGACAAATATGTGGGCGTGAAAGCTAAAAGATAACTTGTGCTTCATAAGATAATATACAGTCTGAGGAGAGGGACACACAGGTTCAAAGAGTGACATCATTATGTCCCATTTTAATTTTGAGAATGAGCTGAACAGTGTGTTGAGGATGGATGGACCAATTACCAAAGGACCGAGCATGCGTTTTGAGAGGAAGGCTGAGTGTAACCAGTCGGTCAACAGCTCTCTCAACATCAGTACAACGGCGAAAACGCCGATGAAGAATCTTAACAGATCAGTCAACAATCCAAAGACGCCGTCAAATGCTAAAACACCCAAATCTTCAAGTAATGCTAATGCATTTATTTCATTATGCTTGCTGAACTAATCATTTTTCTCTGTTACATATATTTCAATTTCGTCTTGTATTGATCATTTTAGCAATATAACAGAATTTCTTACCTTACAAGATATCTTTGTTTTAACAAGGATATAATAAGAAATTGTCCAGTCCATTTCATGTTTGTTTCAATTTAATTTTTAAGATCAAGCAAGGACACCAGGAGGATCAAAAGCTCCAAAAACACCAAGTGGCGGAGACAGATTCATTCCAAATCGTAGTGCTACACAGTTTGATCTAGGACATTTTAAAATCACCACAGACAGTGCTAATAGTGGGGAAGCAGACAATTTGTTAAGTCCTTCACAGAAAGAGTACCAGAAAGTAATGAGTGAGAACTTGAATGGAACAGACATTTCTAGCAACAAAATCATTTCATACAAAACCAAGGCACCTAGTGCACCAGAAGGTACTTCTGAATTATAGTATTATAACATTGACATCTTCAGCAGTTTTATGTTTTAAATCAAGGAATTAATTTTGATTGTCAATAGTATAACCAAACATAAGAGAGCTTGGTAGTTAAAAATGAATGAACATTTTTATTATTTAGAACTACTTTGGTTGTTAATTTGTGTATACGTAGAAGTTGTCTTGAATGAATCTAATTTGTATTATGTTTTAGGATATCAGAACAATCTTCGAGTTCTGTACAGTTCATGCAAAACCCCTGCTAGTTCAGTGAAGAAGACAATACGTCACATACCCCAAGTTCCAGAGCGTATCCTTGATGCTCCAGACATCCTTGATGATTATTGTAAGTGAATCCTCTATTGATAATTACATTTTAGATTATGTAGAGAATGATATTTTAATGTGAACACCTCCTCCTTATTAACATCATATGATTTACTTATCTATATGATGACTCTAGCATTCTTTCAATCTTTGCAAAAACATGTATGGCTTAACAAAAGATTTGAAAACTGAATCCATTTTCAGACCTGAACCTGCTTGACTGGTCATGTAACAATCTCCTGGCAGTGTGCCTGGGTGGAAGTGTTTACCTGTGGAATGCTGCCACCGGGGATATTGACCAGCTGCTACAGATGGAGAGTTCCGACCAGTACATCGGGGCTGTATCCTGGATCAAGGAGGGTAACTATCTGGCGCTGGGAACCAGCAATGGAGAAGTTCAGGTAAGTTCATAGAGGGTCATAGAAAAAAGTAACAAGGGGAACTACTGTATATCTGGGGGGGGGGTGGGGGTTTGTGTGTTACAAAATTTGCAAAAATGGGGAAAACGTGTGGCATTTTTAATTTGCGTCCATTATTTTTTGCAAATTTAAAAAGTTTCTTATAGAAAATAATACATCTTCGCTAGCCAAGGGTTTTTGGTCCACTTTGCTCCCCATAAACCCTTGGCAGATTTCATTACGAAAACTCTGTGATGCTAGGGCCCCTTGTATATTTACATTTTAATCGAATGAAACAACGAGTAATATACACGCTAAGGCATAAATACAACTTGAAAACATGTTGACTAGCGAGAATAGGAACATAATTAACGATGCTATTCAATGGGAATGACGATATAACCTAAAAAAAAAACAAGGAATGTTTTATTTATAGACCTAGTGTTTGTAGGAACCTGTAACGGGAGTGAAAAAGTAGCTATATAAATGCGTTCAAGCCATAAATCCTGGTATCGTTGTCGTAATTATTGTGGACAAAAGAAATTAAATAAAATACAGCTCATTGAACATTTGAACCTCTAACCATAAGCAGGGACGTATATACTAACAGGATATGCAACTTCATTCGCCATGTTTACTTCCCCTACGAGCCTTGACAAGTTTGTAAATCTCTGTTAAATCCAGTAAAATATATCGTTTTTTAAAGTGATCTGGTTAGACCATCCTTGTGGAGGTACTGTACTCTAGCACTTGTGCCTCAACTTGTGAAAAACACTGAATGTTTTACCAAAGATCACACATGTATTTCTTTTAAAAGTTTATTTATAAGCATTTGTTTACAACGCTGCGATTGGATCAGCTACTCGCAGCTGCAGCCAATCATTAAACGGAGCTTGTCACCGAGTTTTCGTAATGAAATCTGCCAAGGGTTTATGGGGAGCAGAGTGAACCGAAAACCCTTGGCTAGCGAAGATGAAATAATACAGAATATAATTTCCTTGTATTCAATAATTTGGGACTTAAAAAGAGGTCGCGAAAAAACCCATAAACATGATCATCGCAAAAATTACCGTATACACGGTAGTGTAAAATATAAATAAAGTATGGGTCAGTGTCCTCTTTTTCCCTAACGCCTTGGCAAAGAACAGAAAACACATATTGGATGTCTGATCATGAATCTTGTTTACAAATTTTGAACCACTCTTTTTCAATTTTTAGAGGGTTTTTGTTTAACCTTGGAATATTGAATTTTAACAGTTGTGGGATGTGGCTGCTAAGAAGCGATTACGCAATATGACAGGTCATGCCAACAGAGTTGGGGCTTTGTCTTGGAATTCATACATTTTGAGCAGGTAAGTTTCTTTCATACAGATCTTAAAAGAGAAGAAAATGTACAATGTTTTCAGTAATGCATGTAACTATTTACTTATTTAAGACTTATGTTTATCAATTCAACCACAGATGATACAATTATTAAGGTTTCTAAAATGTCCTTTCTTTTTCTCAGTGGTTCTCGTAGTGGAGCCATTCACCATCATGATGTGCGGGTGGCTGAGCACCAAGTTGGGGCACTACTTGGTCACACCCAGGAGGTGTGTGGATTGAAGTGGTCCCCAGACGGGAAGTTCCTGGCCAGTGGAGGCAACGACAATCTCCTGAACATCTGGAACGCCCAGCCCGGTAGCCCCCTCACCAACACCACACCACTGCATACATTCTCCCAACACCAAGCTGCAGTCAAAGTAATTTTTTCTTCTCTTTAATATCTATGATTCTTTGTATATCTTACAAATATTAATGAAAAATAATTGATGCATTTATTTCTTAACAAATACAACTGTATGAAGGAGTTTCAAAAATGTTCTGAAAGGTTCTTTTCCTGAAAGTTCAATTTAGATTGTACAGCTATAATTATTTGAAGAATATCTTCCTATAGAGATTTAGAGATTTTGAAATAATTTGATATTTCTTATTAACATTATAATTTATGAATATGTACAAATATTGAATTGAACTGTGGATAATGCAATTCATACTGCTGGAGACGACAATAACATCCCTGTTGGATTTGATTTTTAGGCATTGGCTTGGTGTCCCTGGCAGCCCCACCTCCTTGCCAGTGGGGGAGGGACAGCAGACAGGCACATCCGGTTCTGGAACTGTAGCACGGGACAGTGTGTGGACAGTGTAGACACCAAGTCACAGGTAAGTGGATATACAGTCTTTTAATTATTCATACAGGTCAATTTTCATTGGGCCACAAAAAAAAATGTATTGGTTTTCAGGCACAGCCACATCAGGTCAAACGCTGCTACAATTTTATTGCCATATTGAAAAGGGGAATAACTCAATTTTAAATTTTAAATTAAAGTGTGAAAATTGAGCTATTCCCCTTTGCATATCTTGCAATAAAAGCATAAATTACCTGTCTGCCTCATTATTTTGAACTTTTTTGGCCTGAGAACCAATGAATTACTGTGTTTTGATACTTCGCCATCACTTCTTGTGGTTGTTAATACAGTACTCCTAAAAATTAACTGGTTGAATTACATGTATGTGCTTCATGTTTTGAATTTTCCAGGTGTGTGCTCTGTTGTGGTGTAAGCATTACAAAGAATTGATCTCTAGTCATGGGTTTGCTCTGAATCAGCTGACCATCTGGAAGTACCCCACGATGACCAAGGTGTCTGAGTTATCAGGTAACTCTTGCTGATTTACAACTTACGGGTATATATTCAATGTAATCTGTGAATTAAAAGACTTACAATATTTAAATCATGTGCATAGAAATTAGAATGCCCGGTCAAAGATATATATTTCAAGTCTTTTTCAAATCAAGAATTATAGTACATGTATTTGTAGCAGGCACTAGCAGTTATATGTACCATTCTTCCATAGATATTTCTTTTTTTTTTAATATTTACATGTTATTAAATGTATACAACTGAAAATTTGTATGTATGTAATTTTTAAAATAAATCATCATTTAAAATAAGAATAAGCAATATCTGTTATGGTATAAATTTTACAGTCATGTAAATGTATGAAGACTCTTCAGTACTCAATAAGCTGCTTTACGATTCATTACTTCAATTTTCATAAAGATTTATTGTATGATTTTGCTTTCTAGGTCACACTGCGCGAGTGTTACATATGGCGATGTCCCCCGACTGTCAGACTGTAGTATCAGCTGGAGCAGATGAGACGCTCCGAATCTGGAAATGTTTCACACTGGACGAACAAAAGAAGGCTGCCCAGAAAACGGCTGTCACCAAAGACAAAAAGAGCGTGTTCTCTATGACCTCGATAAGATAGTGATGGGTCTTGTACAGGATTGTGTGTGCGGTTGTGTTTTATGTGGAAGACGTTGTGAAAAGTGAGAGCTATTATTTTTGTGTTCATTGCGACAACTCTGCAATATTGTGTCTGGTATTACTTTGTTTTGGGGGTTTTTTTTGTTCATGATTTCTAAAACTAGTAAATCTTTAAATAACTTTTATTACTATATCAATCATGATCTTCATTGTAAAATTATAATGTACACATATATGATTGTATGTACATTTACATATATTAATAAAAAGGGTGCTTTATATATAAAATATTGAATAATGAAAACTTGGGAGTTATTATCAACTGGGTTTGTTTGTTGAATGTGATATTTATTTGATTACTGAGATGATATTTATAAGAATGTTGTCTTGTTAATGGAATAAATATATATTCAACAAAGAAGCAAAAAAAATATTGATTTTATAAAACAATTTGTGTACAAATTAATATTCAACACTATTAAAGCTTATTTGTACCATTTCATCTATACCATATGCAGTTAGTTTTTGCTTTGTAAGGTCATTACCATTTACAAATCAGATATTAAATATTTTGTCATTGATGAGCAATTATGTCTGCTCTCCGGGTCCCACATTGTTACAGTTGATGTTTTGTCCGACTTGGAGACCTCTCCCAATAGGCACAGATCTCTTTTGTGGACCTCAAATTGTGCAGAATTTGTTTAAGAACAAAATGTTACTGAATTATGGAGTCATATTTATTATTATTAGTGATCAATAAAGTTTTGAAAGCTTTCAAATGTTGTCTTTAGAGGTCTTTGATATACATGAAATATTGTGTGTCCTTAAACTGCATCACACCATTTTATCTCTGGCTAAAACAGATTCATCAAATTCTATCATAAATGTTGTTCCTTTATGCCAATGCGCTGTCACTTTTGCTGGCTGTAAGAGAATACACAAGATCATTTAAATAAAGTTAAACAAACCTTTAAGATTCTTTATCTTAAATTTTGTACCCAAAATACAATTAGTTTTCTTCAACAATGAAAATTTTTTTACCATTTGTTCAGAAATAAGTAAATATATCATAAAAAATGAGTACATGTACTAATAAAATTTCCAGGTGAGAAGGAACTTACAAAATTTGCTCCATTTAATACAGCCTCTATAATACCAGCTGTGAATGCTGCACAGTTAAGTTTCCCTGTGAAAAGAAAACACTAAGCTGACTGAATCTTATTTTGATATATTCAGCCTGGTACCAGTGTTGGTCTATATATACAGCCAAACTTCGTTATCTCGAACTAGATGGGACTGTTTAAAAACTTTGAGAGATCCAAGTATTCGAGATATCAAGAGTAAAATACTTATTTCAAACTAGATGGGACTGTTTAAAAACTTTGAGATATCCAGGTATTTGAGATATCGAGGGTAAAATACTTAAAAAATTAACAGTTGGGACTTCACTTCAACACATCCATTGTATTTGAGATATCAGTGTTCGAGATATCATAGTTAACTGTATTTAGTTTATATATTTTGCTTGTATGTACACTTGCCAAAATGGATCTTTAAATTAAAACTTACCTTTATCTTTTGGAACAGATATGTATCTATTGACTAAATGTTCTGTTTCAATTATATAATCTATTAAATGTTAAGTTTTAATAATTGGTGTCTCCTTGATTGGAAAAAAAATTTGCAAACAATTAAATAAAACTTCTGTATCTCAAAAATCTCAAACCATTCACAAGAGGCCCATGAGCTTTAACAGTCACCTGAGTATAATACTATAAGGGTTTAATTTAGGAGAGAGGGTTTTCAAATAGATATTGCAGGAATTTCTACGGTTTTTACACCTAATTTATGGACCCTGGGAGGTGAGGATCATGATCGAATTTAAAAATTTGTTTCCCTTCCTTTACATATGTTGCAAATTTGGTCAAGATTGGTCCAGTAGTTAAAGAGAAAAAAAGCTAAAAATGTTGAAATCCAAAGGATACATGTTTTTTCATCATCATTGGAATGTTCTAAACGATCTGCTTCCTTTCCAAACAATGTCTGCGAAAAAATTAAAAAATCAATAATGACATCCTAACAAATACTTTAATTCTTTAATGCCACCTTCTGTATTATACAATATATCCTGATGTTATATTCAGTATTAAATATACAATGGATTCAATATTGATTATGTTTTCAGGCGACATTAATTATAAGATTGCTCTTCATGGTAAAAATATTTCCCTCTGCTCCAAATTAGGCACTCACATAATGAATGTTGCCTTCAACCCCAGTCAATATTTGTAAAGTACGGTATATCACTGAAATAATTCAACAGTTTATAAATGCTCTGAGAAAAAAAAATTACCTTCCAGAAATTGTTCTTAATGAAGAGAAGCATGTTCAGAAGTTTAGTTTCCCTTTTATATCCTTTCTCCCGCACAAACAGCAGATCAAGCATGTGAGAGCCCACATGTTGTCCCAGTTCTGATAACCTGTTCATGTTATTAATTTATTAACAATACTGTTTATACAAAATACAATTTAAAAAATTGGTTATATCACTGAAAGTATTGCAGTTATCAGGCCAGAAATTACTGAAATCTGTGCCTTTTTATGAACGATAAATGCATTTACTTTTCTTGAGCAACAGCAATACATTGATTAAAATCAACTTGTTCAATTTTTGTGCTGTATATTTAACTTGCACATAAAATTGAAAGTTTTAGAACTTAATAATATCAGCACCACCTGACCAGATTTATTGAGAAATAGTGCACTTAACAATTTAGAAAAAGACAGATTTGTTCTTCAATATTCATTATTGCTCATAAGCTCATGTACTTTACACTTTACCCTCATACATGTACACACAGTTAGCAATACTATATCTCATCTGCAACAAGTTGCCTGAGGGAGAAAGAGATAATAAATCACTTACTTTGTTTGGAGTTCTGATACACTGTAGACACGATTTTGGCAGTACTGTACCATCTCTGAAAAGAGCAGTGCAAAGGTGGCTGCATTTATCTGAAATCAAACAGGAAAACATCTCAGATGAACATAGTCCCATACGACTCGGTGCATGTGAGCATATATAAAAAAAATACTATAGACTAAACTAAGTATAGAAAAAGTGGATCAAACTGAAAAGTATCTCCAAAATAAAAGCAGCACCTACAGGAATGAAGGTTAATAGCTTAGCAATTAATTAAGGTATTAGAATGCTTTAAAATACCAAGCAAATTGAGTTCTATGGACTAATGTACAGGAAATACTATGAGCCAAATCTAAACAGCTTATCATTTGACTGCATTAAAAAATTAATTGATTCCCAATGGTTAATCATCAAAAATGGCTAGTGGATCTTTTTTTTTTTTTTAAACTGTTTCACATATTGCACATTGATTTTTTTTTTAAAGCCAGAGAGCTCTGGCCCTTTATAAAAATTAAACAAACCTAAGCAGGATCAAAAATATGGTGTCAAAGTTAACTTATAGAAATGGGTGGGTTAGCATCTATCAAGCGATTCTATGAGATACTTAATGATGCTGTGGGGGTTGCATTTTCTCTGCAATTTTCTGTACACAAATCAAAAAATTTTCTTTTGTGTATCATTATGTGGTGTCCATATGAAAATGGTGAACATTGTTTATAGTATACTGAATGCATCAGTACTCGCCATAATATTAACATGATTAAGGTGGCATCTTAAACCTATCAGGCAATAAGTCACAGTTTTGGTGTGGGTTAGTCCAAAATATCTGACATTTTACTGGCTTTTTTAATGATTTTAATATTTTACTATTAAAATCGCTAAAAAAGCCAGGAAAATGCCAGATATTTCGGACTTTATAGTGGTGTAGGGTGTGTCCATGTGTGTGTGTGTGTGTGTGTGTGTGTGTGTAGAATAAGGTTACAGCCTGAATTGTCATTTATCCTGTTTAATTTTTTTCCTCTCATCTATAATTAAAATCTTTCCAACTACAGAAGCAGGTAACATAATTACTCAATATATATATACATGTATTTAAACTTTAAAATATTTATATTTGTTATATTAAGTAGTATATTCTTACTATATAACTCTATATAGATGAATAGTCAATAATTGTAATATTAGCTCTTCCGAAAAATATTGACTGGTCAATATTTATTTAATATTGACAGGCTAAGAATAATATCTAGAGAATATTCCCTCTATTTCAATTAATCGCTTCTGATTTGTTGATTCGTAAACGGTGACATAAATAACTCTTCACCACTCCAAAACAAGGTGACATCATAAAAGGCAATCAGTAAAGGCAAGTAAACAACGGACGCGCAATGCGACGGTTTGCTATCATAGCGGATAGAAAGATTTGTGAATTACTGTGAAGTAAAATCAGGAAGAACATCTGTAACTTAATTCCTACCGGCGACAGAATATCACCAGTGACCGTCTGATGCAGACGATATTTTGGAAATGAACTTTGGGCAAAATTGAATTAGTGAATTCTATGTTGAGCTGAGAAAATTACGGCGATCTGTTTTCAAATCCTTTCTTAAATTTTGGTTTGTTTCTTCATATAACAAAAAAAATGTTGACTGTGTTTTCGGGCAACATTGATTATATTAGCTCCCCTTGAGAATATAATGCCCTCCGCTTTGCGTCGGGCAATATTTCGTCCCTCGGGGGCTAATATAATCAATGTTGCCCTCAACCCCAGTCAATATTTGTATAATATTTATAATAATTTACTGAAGAATATCAATTTAGCAGCCAGCCTAAAGTGATGCTTAGTCATATTTTTACCACATAACTAGATTTAGATTTTAATGCTAGTCTTTTCTAAGCATTATATTAGACAAGTGGATATTACCTCCGGCTTTCCTTTTCCCAGAGGTTTGTCCAGTATACTAATTTTCTGCTTGTTTATCGACGCCATATTTATTCTTTGTGACACTTCCAGTTTTACTTTCACTTTAAGCTGACAGATGGGCGGATCCTCTCATCACCCGGAATACCTCGGGCTTTTTACAAAGTGTTCACATCAAAGAAAATCCAAGGTGTTCCAGATGTTCTCCCCGCTCTCTCTCTCTCTCTCTCTCTCTCTCTCTCTCTCTCTGAAATGGGATTCTCCAGACACTTAACTGATATCCTCCTACGCATCTAACTGAGAAATTATACTGCTGTTACATATACTAGCTATAAATATATGTATATGTATGATATTTATATATTTTTGATGTAACAACCTTGTTTTTTTCCCCCTATCTTTGCTGTATCAATGACATACTTAGCCAGTAACATTTCAAAAGCAGAAATTTAATTACTTGTTAATGTATACCTTTTTTTCTCGTGCTGAATTGTGTAACAAAAAATATAGTTCCGAATGGCATTCAGTATGTTGCACTAAGCCTCTGCGCAGGCATTACCTTATGTTTTGTTACATATATATGATTTAATAAATATTAAAAAAAAAAACCCAGTTAATTTCTCTGAAATAATTTGATTTTTTATCTTCGAAAGGACATGAAATGAATGAATGAATGAATGAATGAATGAATGAATGAATACGACTAGTGAATGAATCTGAAATGTCACTAATTTAATTAATTAACTATAAAACCAATAAAACAAACGGTTAAAATTGAACAAATCTGTAAAGTAATAATAAAAATCCTGTTTTCATTAAAAGAAAAAAAACACATCAAAATTTCTTGTTTATAACATGCATGATTTTCGACTATCCACACGTACAGAAAGTTTATCAGAGAGCTTCGAAAGACACACGGAAGAAGGAATTCGTGGATTTTAATGAGGCGCTGTGAAACGTTCTTGATTTTCAATTATCACTCACTGGCTTCACATAATGTTTGTTTGGAGAGAAAGAAACACGCTAGAGGATTGCAGGGATAAGTAACCGAATGATGCGTGAATCTACCTGTTGGCCAGGTCTACGTGTGCAATCAGCGGGACCCCCAGAAATTGGTTATTTGGGTTACTAAACTAGAATTATGGGGAAACCAGTGCGCGCTTTCTGCTATTCGAATTCACCGATAATTAGAATGGTAAATGATGTTATTAAATCTTCGAATGGAGGCATTTCTCTGCACAATTAATGAACGGGACAGTCAGCGGGTACAGTGTACCGCCGTGTGTATTGTCCTAGGTCCCCAGCAGAGAGGGTTTTTTACTCCGAACGTCACCCCTAAAATTCCGTGTGTGATTATTTTGTTCTTGAATAAATAATTTATCATGGAGAGGGGATAAAGAATGAATCATTCCCTTACATGCATGCAACTTCCGTGAAAATTTATTATAAAGAACAAAAAAATAAAAAATGGAGATTTTGTTATATACAGATTAATTTCTCACAAATGCAACACGAGAAGGAAATACTTTATGTACTTGTGTGGCATTTGGTATGTTTGTACATTTCTGTGGCTGGTACCGATCTATACTCTTAATTGATTCTTTTATGTTCATTGTCCATTTGTTTCTTTTATATAATTTTTATTTTTTTGTCATCGTCAGCAACTATTTTATCATTATTTTCGCAGCTGCCATATTAACCACTTAATAGTGCGTTAGAGCACAATAAAGTTTCTTGGCTATATCAAGATCTAATCTGAGAGAGAGAGAGAGAGAGAGAGAGAGAGAGAGAGAGAGAGAGAGAGAGAGAGGGAGGGGTAGGGGGTAATTGAAACATCCAACAATCATTTATGGTGGTTACATGTATAGATATAATTAATCAATCAATAAAATACTGACCAAATTAAATTTACAAGAGATGAAATAATATTTAAGGTTAAGTGAAACAATTTAAGATTGTCCAACCTTTACTGGCCTCAGATTGTCGATCACTCTAAAAAAAAAATGCATACTTTATAAATCATCAAAGGAAATTTCATTTGGATGTTTTACAAAAAGTTCCCGAATTTAAGAGTTATAGAACCTTGTGGAGGAATTAATAACTTTAAATCAGAAATAAATTTTTAAAATTAATTTTCGAATTCAGGCAGCGATGGTTTGCGTTGTAAATTTTCATTGCATTTATGTTATCATTTCTTCAAATAGTACCTAAAGAATCATATCTAATACTGAATATTTTGAATTGTGTAGCCTATTTTGCAATAATTCTTATTCTCACAGTTGTTTATTAAAACATTTACGAACTAGCATTTATAGTTTACCACATAGGCTTGTTTAATTATGTGATGAACAAAATTTCCTGCCATCCGTGCTTTTTGCACTGGTCTGCAAAAAAAAAAAAAAAAGAGAGAGAGAGAAAAAAAAGGGGGGAGAGCAGCACGGTGTCATACGCCAATTAAAGGTTTGCTTAATCAGAATATGGTTTAAAGCTATATCTGCCGACAATGGAAAGATTTTGTCCAGTCTTCGGGCCTTCATTGTCCAGATAATCCTCGCCATTTTCTCTATGCATGCAATTACTATGACCTCAACGGGGAGTCGCAATTATTAAAAAGACCCCTCGGGTACCCCCGGGTTTTAATTTTAAAGGAAGTACAATAATTACTGACCGAGGAAAAGATACTGTGTGAAAATTGGTGTCCAGGAACCTGAAATGTATCATTAGTCTTTCTGACTACAAAGTGGGTTTTGTTTGAGAGGGTTTCTCCCGGAGAGGTTGTAACGGCTGGGTTTAGCTCGTATGCCCGCCCTAAATATCAAATCAAATCATTAAAGCACAAATTTTATTCCGTCGCTCAAGTGACATTAGACCCATTTTATTTCATGTTATAATTTACATGCAAATTCAATTTGGAGAGCTTGCTTTGAAAAAATTGAAAGCAAATTAAGACACGAAATGCTAATGGACAAGGTTAAGTGATTGCTGATAGAGGGGGAAGTCTATCTCTACTGCAAACATCAATATGTGTAAGGAGTTGGGACGTTAACCCGACGGAGGAGGAGCACCGCTAATACAGGGCCCGAGCTTGAATGGATTTACTCTTATTCACTCACAGCATCACAGAAAAAAAAAGTTTCTCTGCTCAGAACAATTCCAGACTAACTCAAATCAGTTTGATTTAGGTAAAAAAGAAGGTTTCGACGGAAGGGCTCTAATACCGGGTCTCGTCAGTTTATGGAAACCGTTATCCATAGTCTCTTGAACATTTTGGAATTAAGCAAGATATATATTTATTACAATGAGAATTTTTGGATTTCTATGTATCTGTGCGATGAAGTTTACAACTGCAAGCATCAGCGATATGCAAAATGAAAACAAAGATGATAAGAGGATACAAAATGAGAAAACAGGTAAAATTACACAATATAAAATCCCAAAATGATTAGCTATCGTTTGGGATATTTCTTGGTAGAGCAATGGGGTAGAGCAATGGTAGTTCCATATGGAAGGTCTCACGAAAAATGTATGCGTTTTTTGAAACAATTTAAGAAAATGCAACAACGTTGAATTGAAATCTCGTTAACTTTGAACCGATCTTCTATCTTTCAGCCGCTCTTTTAAAACGCATTGGTCAGTATGAGATGGTGATTCCCACCCTAGTGGACGAGGACGGCAGGTTCCTGAGTTACAACGTGTCTAACTACGACAGCCAGGGCCGGGTGAGGAGGGACCTGACCAGTCAAGAGAATCCATCCACTGTCTTCTACAGAATATCAGCATTTGGTCAGGAGTTCCACTTTAGATTACAAATTAATCGCGAGCTGTTTTCGCGGTCGTTTTCTGTTGGAGCATTGGGTAACGACGGGGAGGAGCATTCGGTGAACATCCGGCAGAACTGTCACTATGTGGGGTACAGTAGGAGACCTCACGAGTCCACTGCCGCCATCAGCAACTGTTTTGGTTTGGTAAATATTGATGACACTCAAAAGGACAGATAACTTAAAATGCAATATGAAATTTAATTACAGAAAACTGCATGGCACATTGCATAAATTTGCGATATGCAGATATGTTTTAATAGGGTGAGGGTGGGTGTGTGAAGGAGAGGGTGCATGAATGCCGGTGCAAGAGTTATTATTTTAAATTGTCTGGTCAAAATTTAAGCGGTATCATATGTACGCCTATAATAGTGTTTTTTCTGATGGTACCCCCCCTCCCCCACACACATGTACGCCTATATAAATAGGTTTTTTTCTGATGGTAACTCCCCCAAAATAGTTCTTAGTATATAACGAAGAGGCTTTCATTTGGAGTGGGAATTACTATTTAGTATTCAATCTCCTTTTTTGACCCCCTCCTTACATATGTATTTGATTTGGAGTTCGTAAAACAGGTACAAAAATCAACCACAGTGAAGAAGTTATCGTATTTGGATTAGATCATCGTAGTACATTTGTTTTTCTGCAGTGATACTAGCATAAGTTAGTTACATAAAACCCACAATTATTGCAGCTGTACATTGTCGTTAATTAAAGCAGTATACTGTAGCATTCCATCATCGAAGGAAAATATTTTTTTTACACAATCTAAAATTGATAGTCGAATTGCAATTGGTAAAATTTTACGGAGTACACTTAAAACGTAAATTATAAAAACCTGTGGAAATATTGAATTTTCTTATCGTGCAAAATTATGTAATAGAATTTCTAGTTATCTGTTATTTCCCAGGAAAGACACTATAAAGAACACGGAAACTTGTAGGTTGCACCGATTACAGTTTTATTTTATTGTGCTAATTCGAGATCCTGTTAAAATATAAGCAAAAACATTTTTGTTTCAACTGTCTTTTATTCAACTTTATTATTTAACTTTAAGTTCAACCAATAATATAGTGATCTACCAAGGTAAGAAAACTTATCCATAGAAAATACTGCGAGATTACGAAATATCAGTATACTAGAAAGAATAATCTTACCGTGACCAGGCTACGCTCAGAAAATTTAGTCGATATACCATGGTACGCAATATATATATATTTTATTTACTACGAAGCAACTATAGGGGACGAATTCTATCGTTAAACCGGGTCCGTAGGGTATCTGTCATTTTAACGATAGATCATTTTATCTATGGTGGCAGGGGATAGTTTCGAACGAAAGACCCGGTCAAAATTTTGAAATAAAGGGAGAACCTGAGGTTTGGCTGGTTATTTGAGGGGTATAAATTGCTAGAATATTTATTGCGTTCATTTTGTGGATAGAGGAGCTAATGTCAATTTTATTGATATATGACACTTTAATACTGGTAGCACTTTTCATCAGATATGGAATGAAAATGCGAAACTGTGGCCAAAATGTTCACTTTCGGTTTTGTGCTTGAAAAGTGGGGTGGGTTCAGAACACGAAATGTCACTCGAAAAGAATGTGATTGACCCCCCATTAATTGGTGATTATTTGCATAGGTATATATTAAGCAACAAATTCTATGGTAGTTTATGGCAGTTGCTCGGGACTGGAGCGTGGTGCTGGACCGGTGAAAATGTGAAAAAAGGGTAATTTTTCAGAAAATTTTGAGACCGTCCCTAGCTATTCTATATAGTGCTATATGTAAGTTGTACTTGTTTTATTCTGAAATGTTTAAAAATTCTCAAGAGTCGGGACCATGTGTCCCGTGCATGCAAACCAATTTTAGCAAATTTAAAAATCGACTGAATAATGAGATCAAATATATGAGCAGTATCTGCCTCACATTTCCTCGACCAAAAAAACTATCCCCTGCCACCTATCAGTATACATGGAGTCCGGTCAAGTCGTACACTGACCAACTCGTACACAGGTCAACTCGTATACAAAAATTTCCATATAAACAACCAAAAATCAGCTCGTATACAAAAATACCCAGTGTGTTTAACCGAAAGTCAACTCGTATACAAAAATTTCATGTGCCTATATAATTTATGTCAAATATTAAATATGATAAATAAATATAACAAATACTGCACGCCAGTAGTCAAATATTCTTACAACAGATGATGTATTAAAGAAAAGATTATATTATATCTTACAGCAAAAGATGACTTTCATTGTCTAAAACGGTGATAAGTATAGGCTAACGTTAATGACTCAAAAATACCTTGTATACGAGCTGACTTTTGTTTTTTTTATGCGGAAATGTTTGTATACGAGTTGACCTGTATACGAGTTGGTCTGTGTACGACTTGACTGTAAATCGTATACATGTGCGTATGTTGTCCTTTTAAAGTTGTTAAAACAGTGAGTGAAGAAAAATGTGTCCTGTTTAAAGGAATGATCAGCATATGGTTTTAACTGTCAGCATCATGAAATGTTTTCTATGTAACGTGAAGTTAAACATGCTTTAAATAGAATAAATTTTATTGCTTTCCAAAATAGCAAGGATCGAATTACATGTAATTTATTAATTCTTACAAATTAACATTATTTTTAATAAGCGAAGTGTACTTCTGAAAGAAATTTATATGCATGTAAAGAAAAAAATTATTTAAATCATGTTGCAGTGTATAAATGTTTGGATCTCAAGTCAAAATAATGTTCCTTAGTACTGAACATGTAATTGAAGATTGTCACTGCCTGTCACTGCTTATTTAACAAAGCAGTGTGAGGCTGATGTGTGCGCAGATAGTGAAATTTCCCAGATGCCTCATACGAACACAGCTGTAAATGGCCGAAGCCCATCACAAAAATACATATATCATTACAGAAATAAGATATGTACTGATCCACGGTTATTTTAGCACATGTAATTTTCGCCCTTCTACACTTGCAACAGTTTAGCCCCGTCTTGAATTCACCCAGACACAGTTGTGTTTTAAGGGAGATAATTTGAGACATTGGAATTCGCCCAGTTTTAAATTTGCCCGCTGGCGAAAGGGGCGAATATAAAACGGAGGCGAATATTTCCCTGTATACAGTAACTGTTGTAGAATTAATTAATTAGTTTTTAGCCACATGAAGATAAAAACTGTTTAATTAAGCATACAACAGTTAATCTCATTGAAATTATCTTATTGAGAGATTATTGTAAAATACATCACTAACATCATGAACCTCTGACTTCATTATTTTAATTACATATTTCAAGGGATATATAGTAAAGGTTGCTGCAGAGTTTATATTTATCATACTAATTAAAAGATTATACCTGGTATTTATGTATAGAGACATTTTACTGCTAATATTTACAGCATGGCATATTTCAAACACAAGATGAGGATTATTTTGTTGAACCTCTATGGAATGATACAAGTAGTGACAATGGCAAGGGACACCCTCATGTCGTCTACAAACGATCATCAATGCAGTTCCCAAAGGATAATGTCCACTGTGGTGTCACAGGTAAGTGGGTTTTTTTTTGTTTGAATACTGATTTCAGGGTTATTGATTTGATAAAAAAACGATGATTTTTGATTTATTGATTATGATATTAATTAATCTTTATAGATATGTTTGAAAAGAAGGATAAAACTGTTAATGACGATGCAAGACACATAAGTTCCTGGAACAAGTTGAAGTTAAAAAAGAACCGAATTCAAAGATCTGCTGTCAGTCGGGAGAAGAATGTAGAGACACTGGTAGTGGCTGACTACAAAATGGTGGAATATCATGGCAAGAAAGTCATACAATCTTATGTCCTGTCAATCATGAACATTGTAAGTGCATGCATTTGATTTCCTAAATGATGTTATAAAGCTATGGTTTTTGCATATTTTATAAGTCATTATCTTATAATAGCTGTAATTGAAAATCACATTCACTTTTTCAACTATTAGTACCATGGGTCATTTGAGAGAGAGAGAGAGAGAGAGAGAGAGAGAGAGAGAGAGAGAGAGAGAGAGAAAGAGAGAGAGAGAGATATTAATTTATTTCCTCATTATTACCTGTATGATAGTACTGTTTGATTTTGAAATAAATCATCTTCATTTGAGGTCAGGTTGCTAAATTATACCATGATGCCAGCATTGGAAACGCAGTCAACATAGTGGTCAGCCGGCTGATTGTTTTTGAAAAAGAGCAGGTTAGTACGCCATGTCACCATTATCTGGTTAGTACACCATGTCACCATTAGCAGGTTAGTATGCCATGTCACCATGATCAGGTTAGTACACCATGTCACAATGAGCAGGTTAGTACGCCATGTCACCATGAGCAGGTTAGTATGCCATGTCACCATGAGCAGGTTAGTATGCCATGTCACCATGAGCAGGTTAGTATGCCATGTCACCATGAGCAGGTTAGTATGCCATGTCACCATGAGCAGGTTAGTACGCCATGTCACCATGAGCAGGTTAGTACGCCATGTCACCATGAGCAGGTTAGTACGCCATGTCACCATGAGCAGGATAGTACGCCATGTCACCATGAGCAGGTTAGTACGTCATGTCACCATGAGGAGGTTAGTACGCCATGTCACCATTAGCAGGTTATTACGCCAGGTCATAATAAAAGAAACTGAGATGATCTGTGGCAAATGAGAGAAAAAACCAACCAAAGCAGCAGTACTGGTGTACTCATGTTAGTACAGTCCTTTGGAATTCACTCGAGTGAAATTTAATAAATTTCAATTAATCTATTTGTCATTGATTATGATAATTTCAGCAAGATTTGAGTGAATTTTTGAAGAATAAAATTCTAAAAAAACAAATAGGTAAAGTGAAGCACTTGTTTGTTATTTTTATTGCATTGTCTCTGCAATAAAATTTTGAGACTAGTTTTCTTTTTTTGTTGCTATACATATTACTTATTTACTTTATTTTATCACTTGTTTATAATGTTATGACATTTATCTAAATAGTCTAGGTGGTCTTTAAGTATAACACATTATTTGTAGATTTGTTGCAGTCTCTATGAATATGTGAAATATATAAGTAAATCACATCTGATCATATATGTTTCAGGCTAATCTGACATTGAATCATGATGCTGACCAATCCCTGTATAATTTCTGTAAGTGGCAGCACTTTCTGAACTTTTCCTCCTCCTCGGGTCATGGAGGAATGTACCATGACAATGCTGTTTTACTGACAGGGTAACTATCAGCTGAACAATAAATTTACACAAATGTTCAAATTTTGCTTTCTTTAACTGTTAAGTCAATAACATCCATAAATTATGTCTTCTTTTTGTTAAACAAGATCTGGCTTTTTTATAATTATTTTATCATATCTTTAGGTTGAAGGAAGTTAATTGCCTTTAAATAGACACCTTTTGTGCAGAAAAGCGCATGTTTTTTGTTAATCTTGTTGCAACAGGTAAACTTGTCATAAAAATTGTTGCAGTACTGTAGATTCCTTTTTTTACACGTCGAGTACTTAATTCCTTGATTCAACAGTTTTGCATCAAATTGCAAGAATATAAAATTGCGAATGTCAATTTTTTATCAAAATTTCATTTAGTTTACATCTGTCAGAAAAATAAAGGCAAGATTTTAAAATCCCCGAGATGTGCTTCTCGCTGTTTTACGGTGATGTTAATTCCTCGCATTTAATTTGGAATCTACAGTATTACGATAAGATCAATCAGGAAACTTATGTATTTTACAGATATGACATTTGCTCATACAAGAATGAGCCATGTGGAACTTTAGGTGAGTAAAATATCTTAAGGTCAATATGCCATTGAAGAAAACACTTAAATATAGAGAGGTTACATGTAAAGAATTTATGTAGACTGAACTGCTACATAATTTCTCCTATCAGTTTCATTAAAAAATACTGTAAATGTATTATATTTAGCGGGTACAAATATGGCGAGAAATGATTTTTCAACAAGTTAGCATGGATTTGAATTGGCGTTTTTCTGAATGTGCTCATCTAATACATATATGAAAGGCATTTAGTGATGTACTTGAATTAGCGGAAGCCGCTTTCCGCCAAAAACGCTTAAAACAATACACAGCCAAATGTAACATGTTTACAGTAGGATATTTATGTTGGTGAGTGGATCCTGGACTACAATTTAATTGTTCTCCTATGCCCTAGGTCTGGCCCCTCTGAGTGGGATGTGTGGGGGAGACAGAAGCTGCAGTATCAATGAAGACATCGGCCTGGCCTCAGCATTCACTATTGCCCACGAAATCGGACACAAGTAATTTCATGTTGCTCACAAAATTTTGTTTCATAGCATTTCCTCCTGGAGATGAAATATATATGTCATATTGTAACCACCTCTTTGGTTGTGAAGAGCTGATTTTGTTGTAGTTTTGGAATGCGACATGATGGGTTAGGCAATGACTGTGGTGTTCCAGGGTCCAATATGACGGCTGGACTAATGGCAGCTCAACTGTCCAAAGAGACACGCCCATTTAACTGGTCCTTCTGTAGTCGTAACTACATCACAGAGTTCATTGAGTAAGCAGGATCTGTAACACATGTCCAATGTGTTTGTATTTTTAAAAAAATATTTGGCAATAACTATTTATAATTTGTTTTTTTTTAATTTCTACAACTCTTATCATATGCCAGAAGATTTATGATCACAATGAATATAGTAACATTTAGTATATGGTTTTGATTGGTCATTGAACCCATTGAATATAAAAAAAATGATTTTTGATGTTTTTAGCTCTGAGAAGAGCGCCTGTTTAGACAACAGTCCTGTGGTACATGTGAAGCACATTGACCCCAGAGTACAAGAGGACAAGAGGGACAGCACGGAGCAGTGTAAGATCATGTTCAACAGCCAGTCAAGGAGCTGTAAGCCCGAGGTATATCCCAGCATTCCATACTGTCCGACTGTGTAGTGTTCTGTAGTATTGTATCAAGCATTACATTGAAGCCTTTCTCATGCATTACAGTTGGTTTGTAGTGAGTTGTGGTGTGTGGATGAGCAAGGAGAGTGTAAAACCAAGGGAATTCCTGCAGCAGATGGGACTGGCTGTTACATCACCAACGCCAAGGAGAAAGGGGTCAGGATAAGTCAGCCAATGAACACGTCTTTTAAAATTTTTAATATTGTTAAAATGAAATACATAAAAATTACATTACTAAGGCATTTAGTTATATCTGATGAGGTAAAAATGAATAATAGTTGCTTTTGTTCTAAGTTGTATTTATTTTATAGTATACTATTTTAATTTTTCCGAAGTTGTGCATATTACAATTACTCTGTAGTGGATATAGCTGCAGGTCTGTAGCTCTTGATCTGAAATAATTCAGATGGACGACCTGGGAGCTACAGTTCCTGGGATTCCAAAACTAGCTTAAGTTTTTGTGCACCATATATTGTGACTTTTTAACACATACGGTATGTTTTTCAGATCAGGTGCTACAGACCATATATATACATTTATTCTGTAGCACTGCTATTACATTTATTCTGTAGTGGTGCTATTACTTGTTTCTGTAGTGGTGTTACCAAGGAGAGTGCCGCGCCCTTGACTACCAGCCCCAGCCGGTAGACGGTTCCTGGGGACAGTGGTTGGGCTGGGACATGTGTACACGTACTTGTGGTGGGGGCATCGAGTCTAGCTTCAGGAGGTGTAACGATCCAGAGTAAGTGGGAGATGTACATTTTAGTTGTATACAGTCAGTGATGAATGGTCCGTGATTATTGCTCCGTATGATTCTTTTATAAATCTGCTATGACCCAAGAACGATACTGTTGAATAATGGTTGAAGGAGGCTTTAACCAATTCAATTTACCGGTACTCTTGGTTAAAGTTTATCTTAGTTATCAAGAACAATCTGTAAAAGCATGTTTTTGTAATTTGATACCAATATACATGTATATTAAGAGGGGAATCCTTGGCAAGTGAATCCATTCTAATTACTGTAGAATTATTTATCAGTAAACTCATTTTATCCAATTTTCTTGGGTTGAAAATGCTTTGGTGGGTGGGAATGCAATTTCATGCATTTGATAGTATCGATAATTATCACGGTCACAAGGGATAGAAGTTCATTGGTAAGTGGTTAACCAATTATGGTAATTCCTTAAAAATTGAGCATCTATTATTCCAATGATTCTGCAGTAGATTGTGATAAATAACAAGGTTTCATGTATTTTCTGTGAAGGCCCAGACATGGAGGGAAGTATTGTGTTGGACAAAGAAAAAGATATCGATCCTGTAACATAGAGGTATCAATCCCCATCAATTTATGATGTAACTGAAAAATGACTTACTGAAATTCTTGATTTGAATTTTAATGATATGTAAGTGCATGCATATACAAAGATGTAAAATGCATGATTAACGCTTGTTTGTCAAAGGCATGTCAGAACAGCGAGAAAGATTTCCGAGAACTTCAGTGTGAGGATTTCAATAAGAAACCTTTCAGGGGGAAATACTACAACTGGAAGCCTTTTTCTGGAGGTAAGCCACCAGCTTAAGAGAACCAGTCTATACAAATTGCCTGAGTCTATAACTACTTTATATGCTACAGAATATATCCGAGTAAATGAGATATTTTCATCAGACATATTTTGGCAATTTTAACAGCAGCATGAAAAGAAGATTTGCAGAATATGGATTTAAATACACAAAAACATAGGCCTATTTCTAGATAAAAGAAAAGTGAATATTCTACTTTCAGCTCATGACAAGCCTTGTGCATTGAACTGTATTGCTGACGGTTTCAACTTCTACACCGAACAAGCTCGCAAAGTGATTGATGGAACCAAATGTTACCCAGACAAAATGGACATGTGTATCAATGGAAAATGTCTGGTATGTTCTTGTACTAGCTTGTAGCAGGTAGATAGTGTAGATCTGAAAATCAGGAATTTAGTCTGTTGAAAATCTAAGAAAACATTTTGGTGTCATGGTTTTCTTACAGGATTGTCCTTCGGAAAACCAACATTCATGTACTTAGATTTAAATACCATATCTGTACACACTGGTGTATAATACACACACCCTTTTATGGAGTTAAAATTTAAAAAAAAAACGTACATGTAGTTTGTATGTATTATACGCTCCTTATGACACTAGTGAAAAGTAAACTTGGCTTTCAAAATCATGCTAATTTGCAGGGAAATTTCTATACATAAATTGTCAATGTAAGTTGTTACAATTAATATTAATTTTGTTGTAGCCTGTGGGTTGTGATGGAATTCTGGGATCTGTGGTGGTCGAGGACTTCTGTGGAGTTTGTAACGGAGATAATTCCTCATGTTACACTGTGAATGGGACTTACGACAAAATAGTGTCCCCAGGAAGTGAGTATATTGAGGAGAGTTTGGTTATTCATACATACCTGTGTGAGGTGAGTTTGGTAATTCATGCATACCTGTGTGAGGTCAAGAATTGAGGTGTCATGAATCAGTCTCATCTGGATTCTTTATATTGCAGCATACCAAGAAATAGTCAGAATTCCTAAAGGTGCAGTTCATATACGTGTGTCAGAAATAGTGGAATCTCTAAATTATTTAGGTAATTGATGTACCATTAAAAGCATATCGTAAAGCAATGAAGTATTTACAAGAAAATTTCATACCCATTTAAGTCTTTTTATTTTTTAATATTTCATCCTTGTTTTCTTTTTATGATCGTATTGCTCAACTTTTGACAATAATATTCCTTTGAGATGGTGTTTTCATATGAAGTCAACAGACATGATTTTCCCCATTAATTTTTTAGCTTTGAAAAACATGTCGAACATGTTCTTCATCAATGGTGGTTGGACAGTAGATTGGCCGCGGATGTTCTATGGAGCAGGAACAGTCTTTAATTACGAGCGCTTGGATGGACAACCAGAAGTGATACACTCTACTGGGCCAACCACTGAGGATGTTGTGTTTATGGTAAATTCTCATTTGTTTTCAGTTGATTGTATATTTAACAATTTTGTTCACACACCTTATTAATCAGCAGAGGCCCTGTCAGGTATACAAATCTTGGTAAATCAGTGAAGCTTTGGCTAAAAGTGAATTAAAACACCAGCAAATAAAATTTGGTTTATATATTACATGTGTAATACAATTTACTCAAAGCTGGTCATTATTTTAACATTAAGCTGGATGGTTTTTTCAGATCATATTGCAAGAACACAATAAAGGAATCTATTATGAGTACAACTTTCCAAAAAACACCTCAGGATCGACAGTGAACTCTTCTTATATCTGGAAACATTTCTGGTCGCCCTGCTCAGGAACCTGTGGCAAAGGTAAAAACTACTGAATATCATAAAAATTATGCTCAGCTGAGGTTGATTTGAATGATAATGTTCTTTTGAATCTGTGTATACTTTTGGTCAGGAAGAAGGACTTCAGTTCCAGTTTGTGTCAACAGTCAGGATCAGTCAGACGCCTCAGAAACCCTGTGTGACAGTGCCTCGAAACCAGCTACTAGAGAGGAGGAGTGCAACCAAAACCCGTGTCCTAGAGAGTAAGGCATTTATCTCTGTATATGTAAAATTAAAATTCTTCATTTGGTCTTTGAAGCATATTAAGTCAATTAATTTTTACTAGATGTTCACATTAACAAATTTCACACTTCTGGTGTATTTATATACATGTACAATATTAATCTTGTTAAAATGTTCTGCCTCATTTATTTTCAGACATTAATTTCAGATTTCAATAAAAGCAACACTAGAGTTAATGTGATGATAAGTGATTAGTATTTCTTTTTAGATGGTCAGTAAGTGACTGGTCCCACTGCAGTGTTACTTGTGGGGCAGGGAGGAAGATAAGGACAGTCCTTTGTGTGCAGGTGGTCAGTCAAACAGAGAAGACCATCCTGCCTGACAGTGATTGTGTGCTGCCCAAACCCAACCCCCACCACCGCTGTCGAAGGCTTGATTGTCCCCCAGTCTGGGTAGCGGCAGCGTGGGGAATAGTAAGTTGTATCCTTAAATATAATTAATAGTAGATCTTATTTAAAAAAAATAGATCAAAAGACAGTCCAGCTAAGAGTTAAGGCAGTTCGCTGAGCAGTAATATGACAGATTCTTTAAAACAGGTATACTGTAGATTCCTGATTAAACGCTTGGAAGTAACATTTGTGTAAAATTGTAAGACCACTCACACAGTTTTAAAATCTCACATTAATTTTTCTGATTGTGAACTATAATAATTGTAACAAAATTTTGGTGCTCATGATTTTGTATTCTCGAAATTAGATGAAAAAAAGTGGAATTAAAGAATAAAGACCTCACATAAATTAAGAAATCTACAGTAATTGTTTAATCAACTTAGAATTATGGTTCCAATTCTGATGGATTGCCTGTTTTAAGTGGAGTTCTAAGAAAGATAACTCTTGAATGATTTGTCGATGTTCCTTAAAACCACCAATTTTAATGATTCCAAAATTTAGTAATGCGTGGATCCAGAAAATTTTTTCAGGGAGGGTCTGAGGGATATTTAAGTTTTCCAGAGGGGGTCCGAGACATATTTTCAGTAAATTTACTACATACCGGTATATGTAAATTTAAGAAATTTGCTCCCCCCCCCCCTTTTAGATCTGCGCATGTCAGTACACGTATTAAAGTATCGGGTATGTTTTAAATTTTATTTAGTTTTGATGTTGTTTTCTAGTGTTCCTCAACCTGTGGTGAAGGGGAACAGAAAAGGGATGTAATGTGTATGACCAGTGACCAGAGGAAATACCTTGACAGTAATAAGTGTCAATCCGACCAGAAGCTGGCCATTGTACAAAAGTGTAACAACAATGCTTGTCCTGGACCAGAGTGGAATGCAGGGGAGTGGGATACAGTAAGTTCTGAATTGATATTGAGAGGGGGGGATGGTGCGTGTTAAATAGAAATAGAGAGTGCCATAAAATGTGATGATTTTTGGAATTGAAATACATGTATAGAGTTCCAATGTGACATGGTGAGTGTTGAATGGGTATAGAAGGGATATGGTGACTTTTGAATCGAAATTGGAAAGAGAGAAGAATGTGGTGAGTGATATTTTGAATGGAGTTCATGGTGAGTGTGGAATTGGATATGGTGATATTTTGTATGGAAGATATGGTGAGTGTGGAATTGGGTATGGTGATATTTTGTATGGAAGATATGGTGAGTGTGGAATTGGGTATGGTGATATTTTGTATGGAAGATATGGTGAGTGTGGAATTGGGTATGGTGATATTTTGAATGGAAGATATGGTGAGTGTGGAATTAAAAAAATGAAAGGAGGATGATATATGAATGTAGAATTGGCATAGAGAATGAAAGATAGGGAGTGTACAATATATTGAATGAAAGAGTAGGATAGTTAAAGATTGGGGTAGATTGTATTGTTAGTGTTAAATTCGAGTAAGGAAGTAGGATAATATGGTAAATGTGGAATCGGGAGGAGAGTGTAATGAGAGTGGAATTGAAATTACTGTATAGCAGAGACATATATAACATCCCTGTGTGAACATTGAGTTGGGAATTACATTGAAAACAAATATGAAATATGTATGAACCAGTTGATTGAAATGAAGCCATCATATTTATCATGTTTATATCCTCTCTTTAGTGCTCAGCAAAATGCGGTAAAGGGAGACAGTCACGAGTGGTGGTTTGTCTGGACCATGCGGGTAAGCTGTCCAGTGGCTGTGATGCCAGAATGCGGCCCGTGCTGGTCAGGGAGTGTCAGTCCTACTGTGAGAGCAAGCACTCCCCCAAGCTAGGTAAGTCCGATTTATTTAAGGAATAAAGAATCATTCTTTGACTTTTATGAGGAGATCCTTTCGGTTAGGCACCTGATCAAATCAAGTAAAGGTCTTTATGATAAAATAAATCACATACCAACTAAAACTATGATGTAATTGTTGATATGTTAAAACAAATTTTGATTTATAGTTCTATCTCAGACAAAGGCACTGGAAAATGTAAATACATGTATAAAGGGAAGATGATAAGGGGAATTCCATTTCATGGTGATTAGACTCTTTCCAAAAAAAACCTAGCATCTTTGAAAATATACTCTAAATGTGAAAATACTGGTATATTAACATATGGAGTAAGATTCTGCAATTTCCATTGATCAACAGTTTGAAAAATAATATAAAATACTTGTTTATACATGGTATATGAATTTAGAGAATAAGGCTAGTGTGGGATCTGTATTTTTCTTGAAATTCTTAAGGTGGCCGACTTTTTCACAATCTAGTAAAATACTAGTAAAATACATGTACAAATGCATTAGGTCTTATGAACTGACTGCATTATACCGTAAATGGAATGTCTCACAATATGTGCTTTGGTATGCAAAATGTTGTCTTCAATTGAAAATATGCAAGGAACTAATGAATTGCAGCCACTGATTTAAATCAAACAAAATTATATAAAATAAAAATCACACAGGTCCATTTAAGATAGACGTAGTGTGACAACCCATTGGGAAAAAGAGTTATCACGCTTTATGCAGAATAGGAAAACTATAACATTGTTATGCACAATATCAGTTTTATCAGTGTCATATATTTATTTTCGGTGTATCGAATAACCGAAATCCGAGGTAATAACCGAAATCCTACCAAAATCTAGCAAAATCTAACAAATGTGGGCATTTACTTTAAATCATTTTTCATATTTAGAAAGAACATACTATTGTTCTTAATTTGCATTAATTTAAATACTTTTTATGCAGTCTTTCTTTATTTTTGGCAAAATGTGACTGACAACATATTGAGTCTTGATATAATTATGTTATCAAGTGTTGGTAAATATAATTTCTGTTCAGAACTGAAGCATGAACAATATTTTAATACAAATATACAACATTACGGAGGGTGAGGCAGAGGTGCGTACAAAGAAGTATTATGTCATGATCCCTCAAGAAGAAATAAAAGTGCAAGAGTGACATCTCAATTAAATAGTTTGTTAATGAGTATGTCAAGCATAAAACTAGTTCCTGATGTTTTTGTGACACTTTCATTCATTCTGGGACTGCTGAAGTGGAAATATTTAAAAACAAATTACTTCAAAGACGTAAGTTATATATGTTCATGACTTGATCTGTTCCATACTTTGCAATGTCTGCCGTTCCTGTAGAGTTGTTCATTGCTTAACAAGAACTGGATGACAGTGAAATCAACAAGGGGCAGTCAAATGAACTCAGTGAATGAACTCATGGTACAGTGATCGGACATGAACTATAAATCATCTTTTAAGCATCTGACACAACAGTGAGAGATTCACACAGAAAGTTATGAAACCTTAATGAATTATGTGTTAAAACCCAGGAAATTATGCATATAGATAGTCAGCATTTCTAAAGATTATTGAGACTATAAAATAATTAAATATGATTATTACGATATATATTTACAAAACGTATATTGAATATTATACATTAATTACACTCATACTGGTGGGTCATGTTAATTTTTGGCTTCTGTCTGGGGAGTTGAATATATAGTTATTGTGGGTAAACATGATTTATGGTTTGGACAAAAGAATTGCAATGCACTTAAAATATTTCTCTGCATTTTTTGGCTCATAAAATTCTATTTAATTCAGACATGCATTTTTTACTTTGATTTTTTTGTGCATACCTTTGTTAAAACAAACTGATCGGTATGTGAAAATGAGCCATAAATTTTGCTTTGTTTATCAAACACATCTTGTAAATAAATGATTGCATCTGTGAAGCTGTGCATATAAATGCAAATGAATGTATTCAATGAATCAAGAAAACTGTAGATATTTTGATGGAAATCTTTTACATTTGCATTCAGTCAGAAATAACAAAAAATTCCATGAGAGAATTTCTTTAAAAAAAATGATCAAACCAAGTTGCAGAAAAACCTTTTTTAAGTGTGTCTTTTTTGTTGGTAGATGTTTAAGACATATACTTCAAAAGTATTTTGTGACATTGATGCCTTCAAAATAATAGAATGTGATTAGGTTAAAGTATATTTAGAGAGTAAGATCATGTTAATATAACAACAGTAAGGTTTGTTCATGATCTTTGTAACTAATCCAATCATTGTGATCAACTTGACCCTGACCTTGATGAATGACCTTGACCAGTTCTTACCTTTGACTCTTGGCCTTATGGTCATCATTATGAAGTCTCTTCGTTGTGCAATTCGAAGGTTTGTAAAAAATTGAAAGACCCGTGGAATAAAAAAAAAAGACACTTGGAATAAAAAAAATATAGACCCTAATTTCACAATATAGCACAATTGGTTATTGGTTTTTGGTTAATGGTAAGGGCTGAGGCTTTGTTAAGATATATAGTCCATATAATTTAATGCTGACTACAGCTAAATGTTTCTAATAATTGATGCTTAATGAGATACATGTACTCTGCAGAATGCACGGATCAAGACCATGCCCACTTCTGTCCACTGGTTGTCAAGCACAAGGTCTGTAACCGTGGTTACTTCTACAGGATGTGCTGTCAGTCATGTAGAGATGCTGAGCAAACTCCATAGGTTCTGTCCAGTTACAGCCAGGACTGAGGTCTGGTTAAGACCTACACAGCCAGACTTGATCTGGTTCATCCAGTGTTGACTTGCAATGGTACAGCAGCTTTTTGACTGCCTGTGAACTGAAGTGCCTATCATCAGTCACTGGTGTTTTAAAACACCATTGTTTTGTGTGAAAATTCTTCTGAAGATTTTATTGTCTTAGTAATTGTAGTATTTAGTGGCAATAATTAATTTTTATTTTTTTTTATCTTTAAAATATATGTAGAAATTGCATAAGACATTCATTTTAGTAGAACATAGTTAGAAATGGCCTGGACAAAAATAAAATTATTGTTTGTTTGGAATTACCTCCCACCTCACTGAAATACCCGCTGATAAAATTTTATTAGCAAAAAATAAAAAACTTTTTTTTTGGTGGAGATTTTTATTTTATATTAATTTTTAATTAGTTAAACTTCAGGGTTTGAAAAATAAAAAAAATAATGTCCTCCCTCCTTGGTCTAGAAACCTCAAGGCGGCAATTCCAATCAAACACTTTTTAAGGATAGCATTACCTTCACCATTTTGAAGGTAAATAGATAAAGATAACTTATTTTCTAATTTTGAGCTCAGAGGGCATAGTTTACAATTAGAGAAAGTCCTTAATGAAAGATAACACACATAAAATATTCCATACACATATATAAACATACATTTAAGAATGTTGTTATGATTTTTTTCAGCTGTAAATGTGGAAAATTTTGCATGGAGGGAAAGTTTGCGAAATTTATGATTCTTCAACCATTTGTCAAATCTAAAGAGTTATGTATTTAATTTACGTATGTAAGCTTCATTTATTCTAGGTTATTCTTGTATGTAAGACAAGGTGCCTTGATTTGCTATAATGTCTGATATGTAAACTCTGTTTGATGATGATTATTGAAACATTTGAATCAGCTGTATACGAGTATGTCAGTCTATGGTGTCTGAGCAGTCTTAGAATCAAATAAAACAGTAGTATTATAAAATGCTGTTAAGTCTCTCTATTCATCATAAAAAAAGTAATAATTTAGTAATTGACATTGATTTAGATGGCCTGGTCGAATTAAAGAAAAGAAGCCTTTCTTGACAAAGGTAGCTGTGTATAGTACATCATGCACCAATTGATGTATCAAGTTTCTAGTATAGTAACATTTTCATATTGCTTTGCCATAAATGGAAAGATTTATGAGATTACAGGAAATATAAATTTTATCACATTTATTCGGTTACAAAGGTAACAGTAGTAGTCGTATAATAAAATGTTGGAGTCGGTCGCATCAAGTTGTCTGCACCATATCCCTTTAAGTCCTGATAAAGAGTAACTTTGAAAATAGCAAGATTGTGTTACATCTGTGAAATTGGACATTTACTGTATTTTCAGCATTCAGAATGCAATGACAGTAACTGGTTTCTTTAAGTACAAAATGTCAGTTTCTAAGTTCTCTCTCTTTTATTTTCCATAAATACCATCTTCATAACCTTCTTTTCCAGTTCTTTTCATTCTAATCCATACAGGAAAAGAGATCAGATGAGTGAGAAGCTGAGTAACTTTTTTCTATTTATTTTCTAATGACATGTCATGACAGAGTCAATAATAATAATATCACCTCAGCAGGTCATGACATCAGTGTAATAACGGTATACAGAGGGATACTAACACTAGTTACTGGACTTATAATTACCATACACACCTATATAAACATGTCCCATATCCAGATCTAAGGGGCTGTGGTAAATGGATTTCTTTGACATTAAAACATGATATGTCAGAGTACAACATACAGGGGTCAGTTAAAACTTAGCAAAAATATGTATAGTAAATGAATTAACACAGAATGGATGAATGATCTTAAAACTCTCACATAAACATATAAACAGAATATTGTAATACAGTAAATGATTTACACATACCTGTACAAATATAAATTGTGTCATTTCATAATATGCAATAAATATATCACTACAAAATAGTACTATGTACACCCCAAAAACTATATCATGATTGGTAAAGCAATTAGTACACAGTATACCTCAATAATACAGTTCACAATCAACCAAGTACAGTACATAGTACCAATTACTTCATTGTTGAGGCCAAGCACTACAACCTCTCAATACAAACAACAACAGACATATAACAACATCATGGAGCGGGCTATACAGATCTAGCTATCATCTCGGCACAACCCAAAACTTGTCGCAGTTACATGTATTGCCATAGATTGCACAAACAGAGGGTCACGTGACCCCACTTTATTATGCTTAAAATACAGAGTACCTCCTAAATGTAGTTATGTATAAACAGAGAGATAAACAAACGGCAACAAAGTGTCTTATAGGTGAGGTCTGCCACCAGCAGTCGGATAATGAGGTCGAGAAAGTCGCAGTTCCTCTTCAATAGTCCACTTCTGAGTTCACCTGAACATTTTCATGCAATTCATTGTATGTGGACTCGCAATACTGTTCTAACGGCAGATGCCCACGAGTCCTAACAATATTTGCTGCGGATTGAAACAGTTAGCGATAATCTCATGTAGTCTTATAAAACCCAAAACCGATCTCAGACTCACGAACTCCACCGGTAACGCCTTCGTCGTTTGCCTCGATTTTGATTTGGCTGGTCTGACAGAGAGGACTGGTGACTGGAAAAATTCTGACCGGGAAACCCCTCACAGATGAATCTTTTAAGGTTTTTGGTACAAGACTTGTTCTTCCACTTCCTGCGTTTATTGACCAGTACACAGTTACGTCTGTCCCTCCTACCCCGAGTCTGGGGTTGGTTCTTGCCCCAGTTTGTGTAACTAGGGAGGAGAGCACTGGACGGACCCACTGACAGATACTCCCAGTCTCTCGGGCTGCGCTTATTATTCAAACCTAGAATTTAAATTAAAAACACTGAAACAGATGACTAGTAATTATAATTTAGAAAATACGGAACATTGAAAATCTGGCCATTAAAATTCATTTTTTTTTCGGAAATACCGGTAATCAAACGATCCATATATTTAAGAAATGTTCTTTGATTAGTCTAAATATGATTGCCCAAAAACTGAACTGATTTGAACGACGCATTAGAAAGGTGCGCCTGCGGATAACGCAACCATTCATCGTGTGTTCAGGGATTTCGCTGAACCGCCTCGCGTAAATATTTTTTCAGCATGTGGAATATTTGCATGTATTCTTCAAACAATGTATATAAAAATATACTTTTTGATTAAAATTTCCGTTATCTTGGGTTGAACCAATTATTTGGTTTCACTGACAACTTGCCAAAATTCCTACATTTCATTCACCGCTTTGATCTTAGAACTGCACGCTCATTTTGTAATTAAAAATATATATATCTACAATCTTGTATAGATGAAATATGGTTTACTTATCTTCGAAAGAAATAAAAATTCTTTTAATCAAACAGTTATTAAAATAAAGTTCGATTGTCACTAAATGTAAATATGAAACTTGGAGACCTCGTTTTCAGAAAAGGCTAGAATTTTACTGACCGATCCAGTAAGAGTTCTTGCCCGCCAGCTTGGTCAGGAATTGGTAGTGGACTCTGGATCGCACGGAGGTGAGGGTACTCGACATCACACTCAGAGACTGACAGAACCGCTTGGCACCCTCCCAAGATGTCCTCTGCTTGAAAAACTTGTAGCAGCGGCCCTCAAAAAACTCCCCTGTTAAATGGAATCAAAATAAGTAACCCGCCATCTCTTGTGCACGCGTGTTACATTAAAAGTTTAATATCAACGATTTCTAAACTTATCTATAACAATCGGTTATAGGTTTAAAATGTACCAGCTGTCATGAGAACATAAGTTTGATTTTTTTTCTCAGATAAACGTAAATAATAGTCTGTATTTAGAAAACCCCCGAGATTCTTTCATGTGACAAAAATGTTAATCCCATCGACACTAGTCTTTGATATCTACTTAACTTAATCTCCCGGCAAATTAAATAATTGTTGGACAATAGAAGTGCGAAATTATCCAGCTATATGTGTGAATGTTAATTTTTCTGGCATGTCATTACCATTTCTTTGTCATCGAAAAAAAGCAATGCCTGTCAAAAAAAATTGTAAGAGAGAATGGTTTAAGATCTGTAAGAGAACGGTTGGGCTAACTGTGCTGGAACCCCGCACGTTAGTATAGAATGTGTAATGTTGGGCTAACTGTGCTGGAACCCCGCACGTTAGTGGAGTGAGTGTGTTATGTCGGACTAACTGTGCTGGATTTCCGCACGTTAGTGTCGATTTTGTGTACAGAATTATATCGGACTGTCCGTGCTGGAATCTCCGCACGATATTAAGTTGTTCTCTCGGAACTCCGAGAATCGGTTTTCATTGGAATACCATGTACCGTTAATTTCACCAACTTAAATACAACTTGTTGAACTTTTTGTTTCGTTTTGGAGTTTTTATTCAGCGTAAACTGAATTGAGCTTTCCCCTGAATTCACTATATGGATTTTAAGAACTTATACATTACAATTTACAGTTTACAATACAAATCAAATACAAGATACGTTTGTGAAAGTTGGGTAGTATTTTAGTAGAAAGCCGAGTGGCATGCTACCGGGCTAACCCCAACTTCACGTTAAACTATTCGATAAAAAAAAACTTTACACTTAAATTTTTCATTGGTGAACGGCGTAAATCAGATAATCTAATTTTTTTAAGGACATATGAAATGTTGGAGTATCGCGTAATACAGGGTATTATAAAACATTATAACAATTATCACGTTTTAATACTTTGAAACAAGTGGTTTTATAGAAATAGTAAATAACAGTAAATATTCACGTTAACAAGTGGGTTATTTTATTTTTAGTAAATAAAAACTACACGATTTTATAATTAAACAAAAAAAAAAAAAAATAGTACGTAAAACCGACAGGCAAAGCATGTAGGTGTTTTACCTAAAATGCAGACAGATGGGGCGGGGGCGGAGCTCCTAGACACATCCTGAGGGGTGCCGCTATCCCACATCTGCCATGTGTAACCATTGCATTTGTACAACTTTTGTGTGTAGGAATTAAAATGAAACAAATCTTTAGTTGTTCTTGTGCAGTTCTGGGGAGCCTGTTAAAAAGGTAAAAAAAAAGAAGAGAAATATTTTATTAAATAACAATGTGAACGGTAGCAAAATATAATTAAACATTAATCACCACCAAACACGGGAAACCCATCTGTTAACCAAAGCCGTAACAAGCAGAGAACCGGTAAATAGGCACAATTTAAGTCTGCTAGGAATTAATGAGACCAAATACACGCAAGCTCGTGAAGTTGATGACTTCTGCCATCCTACCTGAATTCTTAGAGACGAAGATGGCAGTGGAAAAATAGAATCCGATTTCTGGGTCACATCCTTCTTAGACTTCTTTGACTTTCTATTCTTCTTATTTCTCTTACGACCTTTCTTCTTTGACTTTTTGCGGTTTCTCTTTGTTGGTATCACTTCGTTGAAGTCGGGATCTTTGAATGACGTTGATGCTTTGGACGATGACAGAGATGATTTGGATGGCGTCGAGTCGGGATCAGTATTGTAAGCATTATCTAGAGGATTCTCTTTGATGGTTCCAGGGCCGTTAAAGTTACTGAACTATGAAATACAAACACAAAATCTAATGACTATTCATATCACAGTTGTGCAGCGCCGGCGCCAAAATTTAACTTAATTTGACTATGAAAAGTAACAATGCGCGAAATTAATCTACATTATATTGTAATTTTGATTCTCATACAATGACTTGCTTGTTTAATGGCACGTACAGCGCATGTGTTATAAAGAAACTTCGATGAAATACAGGTACTATAATAAGTCAATTCTTGTATTACTTATAATTGATAAATGTTTCATAAAAATGATGCCTGGAAGTCATTCCATGAAATTGTTAAGATTTTAAAGGCTTTTATATGTAGGGTATTAGCTTCTTTAACTTACGGTTCCGATAGTTTCAGTCTTCTTATTTGGACTTGGCACCAAGCTGTCGACTATGTCTATCACTTCTTTATTGTGTTTACTAATCATTCCGAGGTACTGGGGGCACTCGCCTAAACAAAACAAGAGACATTATAATTATCGTTGATTTCCAGAGCATTCAATTTCAAGCCTGTTCGTTTGTAAACTTCTTACCGTTTTCTGCATTGATGATATGGATGTTCATTTTGACTTTTCTGCCCAGGACGGCGTTGATCGGCTCTTCCAAATATATTTGAAATTTCTCCCCATTCTCCATTATACCGTCGTCTGCAATTTGTATGTCCCACGTGGCTTGCTTCATTCCTGAATAAGTTTATACGGTTATTTCATTTGTTTATTTCAAGGGATGGGGATTCGCTCACTCTATTTCCACCTCTTTGATGACAAATGCTACTCACATCTTATAAAGACTGTTTTAATACATACCTGGATTGAACTGGACTTGTTTGGCAGCGCTTGTGTAGAAATCGAGTCCACTCTTTGCCGACATGTCCCTGATCTTTATCCCAACAAACGAAATCTGGTTCAAGTCACCAGTCCGCTTCAGAGTAATACTGAGGGTGCCTATGTCCTCACAAGAAATAATCTGTTTACGAGGAAACTCGATCCTTGACCATTTCATATCAAATCTACAACCACCATAAACTTTCAATTAAAGAACTGAGAAATGAAAGTTAATCTTATGTATTACTTTAAAAGTTAATATTATTGCTTAAAATGAGATACCAAGGTTTCTCTATAGCAACGCCATTTTAAGAAACTCATTTTAAACTGAAAGACGTAAGTTACCTTTGGTTATCCAGGATATTCCCTCTGTTGTCCGACACACTAAAGGTGAAACTGTCATTGGTTTGGGATTTCCTTGGATTGAGTATGTAATGAAGACTACTGTCATCTAAGTCCTTCTGTGTAAACCTTCTCCTTACATACCGCTTTGTTCTCACGTTCTCAATATGTCCAAACTGTGGTCTCTTGATCACATTGTACGTCAACTGGGAACTGGTCGAGTCGGAGTCAATTGCCTTTAAGTTTCTGTTGGTGAGTCGAAATCCATAACGATCATTGCCAAAGTATTCCAATGTGTCAGGTTGTTTAAGTGTGAGTAGCTTTGGAGCGTCGTTTACAAGTGGTTTAATAAAGATGCTGCATATAATAGGTTTGGTCTGAAGGGTTCTGTTCACCAAAAAGCCCGAATGTTTACCATCGGATATATTGAACAGAAAGTTGTCTAACCCCGCGTGAGACCCATCTGTCCTATACGTTATGAAGCCTAGATTGATATCGCTCTGAGTAAAGGACCTGGTAATGATGATTCCATTGTTATAGAGACGTCCGTATGTTGGAGGCTTGGCAATGATGAACGTCACACTAGAATCCGCCGTATCCGGGTCCTGGGCCTTCAGTAGCAGAGGAGACAACTCCACCTCACCCCCCTGTGTGACCTCAATCAAGGTGTTCACCGTGAGTGAGGGGAGGACGCGATCAAGTGGTTCGATAGATATTCTGAAGTCACCTTCCTTAGCCTGACTGAGCCCATTGGTGACGGTAAATTTGAATAGGTCCTCGGTATTGTCCCCTTTGTTCAAGTTATTGTAGACAACCTTCCGAGAGGCAAGATCAAGCTGGGTGAAACTGTTGATTCTTACCAAAGGTTTGTCAATGAATTCAATCTGTCCATGTCTTGGCATTTGTGTTATTGCAAACACGATTTCGTCTGCCTTCGTACTTTCATCAGATGCACTTAGGTTATTGGTTGATAACGAGGTTCTTTCGCCTTCTCGAACATGCAAACCTTTATTGTAAACTGCCAAGTTGCTCTTTTTGGAGTTCCTTATTCTGATTTCAAACGTCTCCACGTGTCGCCTGTTTGTTCCATCAGTCAATAGAAACAGAAAACTATCTGTCTCGGTGTTACCCATGCTAGTCGTATGAATATATCTCACCCTGTTCATGTCAACGTCATGTTGTGTAAAGTTTTCACCGACCTGCATATCTCTGCACTCAGAGATCCGAGTTGGCGAAAAGGGATCTGTGCAAAATTGCAATGAACCTTTTTTTGGAACAGACATCAAGATGTACACGACTTCATTTTCGCTGTTGTCTGGATCAGTCGATTGCAATGATGCACTGGATATCATAGCAAAATCTCCATAGTCCAGCTGTAATCCAGCATTTTTGGTTATTTCTGGTCCCTCATCATTTAATGCTCTAATCGAAATATTACAAAGCTTTTTAACTTCATGTCTTCCATCGGAAACCGTAAGCGCAAAGTTGTCCCTGAAATGTTCACTGTTGTCATGTATGTACTTCAGTTTCATGCCTTTATGAAGTTCCTCGACTGTGAAGTCATGTACAGCTACTTCAACTTCGCCATTAGCTGTCTGTATCATCAATACAATGTCACCATGATCCGGTGCCTGGGAGATGGAAAGGGTCAGTTGTTCTTTAGGAACATCCAGGTCAATAGCATCAATAATCATCTGATCAATGACCTTGAATGATCCCTCGTCCACCGCAAAGTCCTGAAGCATAACGTCTGGCTCCTCATCATTTTGAGGAATGATCTTGAAGCCAAGGGGTGTTTCATCAGAACTTTGTTTTCCATCTGTCGCATAAAATTCAACTTCGTCATAAATTGGTTCTACTCCTTTATAATTAGCTTGTACATAATTGATCGTTTTATCAATTATATCTTGAAGTTTAAAAGTTGTTATACGAATTCCCGATCTTGACTTTTCAGAGCCTTTCAGTGGTTTTAAATTTTCGAGGTATCCCCACTGAGGTTGCTTCGTAATGACGAAGCTTATTTCTTCGGGGTCTGTGTCTGGATCTTTAGCAGTGACAGCGGCGGGTGTTAAGGTGACTGAGCCTCCTTCATTTACCGACAATTCCAGTCCTTTAATGATAGCTGGTTTTGAGTTATCAACTGGAGTTATTGTGATGTTTAAATCAAACACTGGCAGATCACCTGTCGCCATGAAGTTCTGATTGGATACAATGAACGTTACAGTGTCTTTTATCATATTGGTACCCACTTCTCCGCCTGTGTGGATATACTTAACTTTGTTGCCATTAACGTCTTTCTGGGTAAACTTGGTCACAGGCTGATCAAGTAGTTGCATGATTCCATGTTTAGGCTGTTTTACTATTAAAAAGATCAAACCACCGTCATCTGTGTCTTCATCTGTTGCCGCCAAAACTGATGACGTAACAATGGCATCACCACCTTCAGACACTATGAGTCTTGGTCGGAGATTGTTCTTCAGAAGAGGGGCGGTGTCGTCCAATGGCACGATGTCAACTTCCACGACCTTGGTAGCTCGGTTTACCCCGTCACTTACCGTCAGAGTGAAAGAATCAAGTAAAACTTCGGCCCCATCATGAACATATCTGAAAAATAATTAAAAAAATAAAAAATCACAACCATTCCTGTACATTTTCTAATTCAAAATAAGAATGCTACACAGTTCTAAATTTCGCCATGTGATAGATGTAAAGAAAGCTCACCTTATATCATTGCGTCGTAAGTCGTCAATCTTGAATTCTCCTTTTTGTGTCAAAGCAATGCCACCTTTTTGTACGACGCCATATGTTGGCGTCTCGTCCAGAATAAAAACCAAATCTTCTGGAAGAGTATCCTCATCAGTGGCTGTTAGCTGCAGGTTGGATATTCCAAGAATACCACCTTCTTCTACCAACAGTTCACTTATCAGTATTGAAGGTGGTTTATCATTTACCGGTTGCACGTCGATTTCAAAATATTGTCCAAGAACTTGATTCCCACTAGAATCTTGAACTGTATACACAAATCTCACTAATCGGGATTCGGGACCTATGTCAGCTATAGGTGGCATGTAAGCTATTTTCATGTGGTTTATATCTTCTTGTTTGAATGTAGTTATAGCTGGGATGGAAGCGTTTTTCGAAAGCGAAGAATAGTTATGTGTTGCAATAATTCTACCTGCCTCTTCATACCCTGCGTTGTACACGAAGTACGGGGGAGACGTTATGATATAGGTGAGTTTGTTGTCGTCTGTTTCTATGTCTGTGTACTGAAGTTCATCTTTCGTAATATATGTTATATCAGTTTCCGGTACATGTACAAGTCTAGTTGCCTTTGGGGCTAGTTGGGGCGGGTTTTCGTACACAGGTTTGATAATGATGTGGAATGTTTCGTCCTCCGACCTGTTCGGCGGATCCTGCTGATCCCGTAACTTGAAAACAAAAGAATCCTTAAAAACCTCATTCCCGAAATGCCTGTAAAATATCTGTCCTCTTTTTATGTTTCTTTGGTTGAATTTACTAATTCTTGTTCCAGCATCCTCTGGAGTCGTCTTCTTTATTACTTCTCCAGCTGATGGAGGCTGGGTAATAACATACATAATGTTTTCATCGATGGAGTCCGTGTCATGGGCTGAAAGCATATTAGTGGATATTCGTTTTGTTTCACCTTCGTTTGTCTCCAACCCAATATTGTTAACAATGTATGGCGCTGAATCGTCCTTTGGAATGATTATGATTGGAAAATTAATCATGATTGTATGCTGACCGTCACTTATTCTGAATTGAACGTGGTCATTTGTGGAATCGCTGTCATCATGTTGATACGAAATTAGCCCTCTCCGAAGATCTTCTAAAGTCATTGCAATTGTTGACCTTTTGTTTTTTAATAATTGTCCATATTTAAGACCACCGAGTACATACAGACTGACAGAGTTGGCATTATCAGGGTCTAATATGTTTAATTCATCGATGGTTATCTGCCTGGATTGACCTTCAAGCAGAACAAGGCCCTTATTGACAGCCACTCTTGGGGCATTTGTTGCAGATGGTCGAACGGCAATGTGTAGAACAATCGGCAAACTAGATGCAAAGTGGCTGTCAAACACAGTGAACTTTGCCTCAAAAACACGGCGTTCTGATTGGCTGGTGCTCGGTGGTTGGTAGGCTATTCTATGATGATCCAGGTCATCTTGTACGAACGAGTCTATGGGTAGAGTATGGTCGTCCAGGTGAACAAAGTAGCCACCGTTGCTATTAGGAAGGTTTGTGATATTGTATACTAAGTCTTTCGAGGTCGTCTCATAATCTTCCGCCGAAATAACACCCGGTAGAAGAGTGGAAAGAATAAATTGATTAACATCCATCATGTATATGCTCATAAAAGAGGACCGGGGAGGCGAGTTGGGAAGAGCACCTTTGATATGGATAGGGAGGTAGAATCGTTCAATCATGGCGTCATCACTGATATCTGGATCATGCAACTCCACAGTCAAGGGAAGATAATCTACATCAGGATTAGGAGATTGTACGTGCTGGTAATATAATTTACTGTACACGAAATCTGTACAGGATTTCCTCATAGTATCAACAGAGGTTTTACCATCTCCTACAACAATGTGTCCTGCAATGGGCCAGGTAGAACGATGAGAGGAAAAACTAACAGTGCAGGTTACGTTGCTCTTGCCACTGAAGTAGAAGCGTATCACAGAGGAATCTATTGAGTTGGATAAGCCGTTAAACTCTGGAACTACAACAGGTCGCAGACCCCTTGTGATGACGATTTCGTGGGACGTGTTGGCGATTTGAACGTTAAGATGAAATGTCTGAGAGACGGTGGAACTGTCAGAGAATCTATACACTCGCAGTTTGACCTGATCTTTGTCCAGTAGAGGCGACCCGCCGTGGATGTACTGAATAGAGTTAGGTTGGAATGAACAGTCAAACATCTGCAAATGAAATATAAACAAATATCAGTTAAAGCGTATACATGTACATACTAAATAATAAAGTTAACATTTTATGTAAGACGCAGTTTTACCATGAATAGACAAATATACATGATTTCTGCATTTTGACTGTGTAACACGAAAAAATTGTCTGGAAGCCTTAAGAGCCGGCTTATACAGATTACCGGTATGTCATTCATTTTTAGCGCTTTATTACCGTTTTGAAATTTCAGCGCTATGTACTTCATTGTTGCACTTTATATTGCTTTTTTTCAAATTGCATTATAATAGATAAGCAGTGTACAATATAAGATAGGAGCATCATGTGTATCTTTAAGAAACAAAAGCTTTCGTTGCAGGGTGGTTCCTTATGTAAGACAAGGACTAATTTCATCTAAATCCTTTAATTCTCAGGACATACATAGCATCGATCTCAACAAAACTAACTCCCTTTTTATTTAATTTGTTATGACACCTAAATCCTAGATAAAAATTAAAACTGAACGTAAAAAAGAACATCTATCTAAAGAACTATCACTCAAAGAAATCGCAACGCATTTTATCATGTTTGCATCGTAAACAAGTACTTAATCTGTTTTTTTTTTTAATTTTTGTCGGTAAGAAGTGAAATCTTAGTAGTACACGGAGCGCTTTTGATTTCTGTAGCATTGCATAACGGTAACACTTAGCGGAGCATTAATCGTTAAACAGTCCAACCTTTCCCCGCGCTGCTTCAGAGGCAAAACTCTCTCAAAGTGCTCATTGTAGTGTTAACGATGTGAAAAAATCAGGAACTTTTGTTTTTAATAAGCATGTGCATATTTCGCAAGAACATAGAGCATATTTTGCAATTTAACGACCGTACCAGTTCAGCCGAGAATCCCGGTTTTATTTACCGCACCTGCGATGGAGCCGTTTTCTCCGGCAAAATAGTGCTTCAAAAATGCACTTTTTCTGACAACCTATCCTCGATGCTGACAAAACCCGTACAAAACAAGGACTTGAACGTAACAGAAAGTCGTAGGATCACTTGATAATGGCTCATCTGTTCAGCAGTCGTTTTTATAATCAGCTTGCCGATTTTCACCTGCAGTGATGTGGACCAGAGATCAAGATGGAGCCGATCTCCTGTTCCGTAGGTTCATGATGCTATGTAGGAACCACATGTAAGACTGGTTACAATAATGAGATACAAACTTTGCTACACCATTGAAAACACAGAAACCAAACAGCTTGCTGTTCCGCTACAAATTACCTATTTTTTGCAAACAAATTCATTGTTAAAGATTCTATCTACTCTCTCTAATTCAAGGTAGTCTGCAGGCAAGAATTGATGCTCGGTTTAATACCATCTATACCCCTTTAAAAATCTCCGACTAGTGGAGTTTGTCGCTATCTGAACTACAATTATGCAGTTTAAATGCAGTTTGCAAGGTAGTAATTATTTTGGGTGGACTTTGCGTGTCTGTTGAGATTTTAAAGTACACAAAAACCACCTAGGTGTAAGCAGGTGTCCCTAGCCTGTTTTAGAAGGGGGGGGGTGGCTTAATGACCCCTGTAGTAACTTATCGTGTATCAGAACATGCTTTGACAAAAATAAATCGATTTCCTAATCCGTGCATACTGTGTGATTAAAGGAATTTTGAAGATAAAAAGAACACCCCCCAACAATATATTAGTATTTAAAATTAAATTATGACTGGCTATGCTACTGACCTATTCAATTGAAATGTTATTGGTTAAAGATTTGGTAACGATAATATTGAGAAATACACTTTCGCAAATGCTAACGATGGAAGCAAGCGATAACCGCTGGGGGTTATTCTTAAGTGATGAAAGTCGTATGGCGAATCCTATCTTTCCACAAACATTTATTTTCCCACTCTCGTGTGTACATAGACATAAATATTAAGAAATTTGGAGTCTGCTAAATTTATGCCTCTTTATTACATCAGCTCTCAAATAACAGGTGTCATAAATGATATGTAGACTGTTCAAAGCATCGAGACCGTATCAAGATCAAACAGTTTGAATTTCTTTCAGATTGAAATAATTTTTTCACTAAATTAATTTTTATTCTTTATTGCATTCAGCACTGTCCCTTGAATCAACACAAGATCAGGTTTATTAAAAAGTCACAGTGATTTTTGTTACAGTACAAAGACCAATCAAGGTTATGGAGGCAGATTTTACAACCCATTTAATATTTTTATCAATGCCAGTGTAAGCTACTTGTTCGTCAGACGACTTACATTCTCATCTATATGTCCCATGTATTATAAATCAGGATGCAGAATTTTTCAGGTATTTCAGGTATTACCTTTCAGGTAGTTTTACTTGTTTTAAGATGTTCTACTTCCTGATTTATTTTTTTAACGAACTTCGAGGTGGCCATCTTAATAGCGTGTCTATATAAGCTGTCGAAAGACGATCAAAATTGTGTGAAGTGATTTGTATTGCCTGAATTCTGTTCAGATTGACCAAGAAATGTCAGTTTGTAATAATTTGCTTGATCACATAGCGTCAGCGTCTAAATCGACCGGCAGATCCGTCGATACACACAAAGCCATCTGATTGGAACATTTTAAATAAACTCGACTGATATGCAAAAGATAAGACCTTATATTCAAAACCTCATGAACTAGTATATTTTTCAATGTGTTCAATCCACAGGGCATTTGTCAAAATTACTTACATTTCTTTCAAATTTGTTTATAGTTTGTCATTTTACAAATGTCATTGCAAGAAAAAACAAGTTCTAATCGACCTTGTTTTAAAGTCGTATATCTTTGTACCTGTTTAAGATTTCAAACATCTCTTAGAGCTTAGCGCAATATGGTTTGATATTCTAATGATTGCAACTTATATGACTCCGAAATCCGCTGTTTCTTTTATTAATTTTAACTTTTTAAGAAGTTTAAAATCTATTTTTCAGTCAAAATATTTTACAATTTGAAAATTTAGAAACGGGACATCTGTATCAATTGTTAAGCTATGTTTTGGTACATCCGCATTTTTTTTACACATTTGACGCAAATATCGCTACTTAAAAGCAATTTACAGTGTGTCTATTAAGGACCAAAAGCTGCATTCTTCAAACAGAGAGAAATAAATAGGTAAGATAATTTAGATCGTAGGATTTCAATGTAAATATGATTTCTTTGAGTGATGTTATTTCACATCCTAGTGTATATAGCCTTGTAAGGTTTCAAGTTTGCCAACTTAAAATTCACATCTAAGCGGCTGTCAATGGTTTGTGCAACAATAATATAATTGGACCGAGAGCCGCTAGATCAAGTGGTCTTTGGGCGAGTTTTTGTGTGGTCTTCCCCATTATGATTTGATTGTAAACATTGACCAAATGATTAACATTTTCCAAGTTAAATATTTCAAGATTAAGTTCGGCAATTTCTGTTTCTTGGTACCTGAGAATAATTGGTAATGTATACTATCAAAGGTGAGAAGAATAAATAATTGCTTTTAACTTCAGTTCCCTGAAGTGGTAATCCTCAAAGCTTCTGGCTCCTACACGAAATTTAAACAAGTGCTTGTTGATCATTAAAGTCGTGGTATTGAACTTTTACATTTCAATTTGGTGCGAAAAATTAACACAAATTGATAAGTTTCTGGTCGCCGAGACCCCACTTAAATATAATCCAGAACCATACATGGTCGACTCGGCGGAACGAAGACATCCGGCCAAGTACCTGGAACCTGTCTAATTAACAGTGTTTCCACACTGCAACAATAGGATGTCCCTTACACAGGTGTTCATATTATATTGGAATATACAAAGACAAATTATTTCAAAAGAAGAAAAAAATATCTGCATAATTGTGGTTAGGAGTTTGAAGGGTTTTTTTTTGTCCTTTATCTCTAATACAGGTTCATCCCAAGAATTATACATACCAAATGTATTTGAAAACAATTTGTAAAACGAAATTGTTATCTATATTTCTAGTGAAATGAGTCTTCAGAGAAATCACAGAACTGGAACCTTTGTTTGCATGTCCACTTCATGCATGTTATTTGTGATATATAGAGTGATGATGTGTTTAAGGAACATTGGGTATTGTTGATACCGACTTCAAATAAAAATGATTTCTCAGGTGAATACGGTCACACTATTTTAGTGGTAAACTTTTCGTGAGAAATGCACATTCTAATTGTTGTCTTTTTAAGGTTAATTTAAAATGCCATGGTCTAGAAAATTACAAAATACCAGATGCTAGTTATGCTTACACCACGTGCAAACAAACGCCAAACACATCTAGTGGACTAGCTGGGTATGAAGTTACCAAACAAACATTTAACAGTTTTCTGTAATAAAACGGCTATTGTAAAAGCATTGAAAGCGTTCACAAAACTTCACTGACCCTTGAAATGGAGTTAAGCCCGTGTCTGTCCATCAAGAACCACAAATGATTCCTCCATTCGCCAACCATCCATTCATCTTACCGCAATTTAATAAGTTATTCATGACACCGGTAGATCTCCAACCCAATGAAGGGAATTTTAAAACACATTTTTCATTTATTTTACAATAAAATTCTCATTAAAGTTAAGTTGCGAATATTTTATGAAGAAATAAAACCGCCTTCAAATCATCACCTATTGATATCCATAAGTATTAAACTGGTATTTATTTTATTTGCAATCTAAAATTATCGCAAGCCTGATGCGGATCAAGGAATTACAATCCTCAGGAGATGAGGAGTGAGGTGCTCACGGGTTTCAAAAATGTGAAGAGAAAAAAGTGAAAAAAATAGGATTATTTTTTTTTTCAGAAATCTCATCTTTCTTATCTTGATGGCCTTTTCGTTTATTTTAAATCGCCCTATCACCGTGATCAGACCAGAAAACAATAACTAATCAGATATTTCGTCTGAGGGTTTTCAAACTAAGATGTTTAGCTTTGTATAGTGTCAATCCATCAGTGCTTCTCATTTCCCGACGATCGAAATCTCTATCAGAAAAGAAAAGGAAGAGAAAAAGGTTTTCTAATGCCTTCTGAAATTTATCTGTACTTTAGGAAAACTTTAAAAAACTTTTTAAAAAAAATCTCAACCATAATCAAAATCTTATTTTTCATTTGTTTTACAAGTTAAAGTTCAGTTTTTATAAGACGTTTAGACAATATCTTTCAGTTGACTTTGTGTATCTCAAAATTTCTGTTGGTTTCTGTTTGAACGATTCCAAGTTCATGGGAAGTGCTTCTTTGCAAGGACCAGGTGCTGCCTTTTGACAATATTATGTTTGTATTTCCGCTTGAACTGGTAAAAGATAACAAATGCGAAGTTTGAAATAATTATACTTTTCCAAAAAATGTTTGAGAATGTTTATGGGGGGATGTTGATATTCTAGAGGAGAGAAAGCACTTGATGGTGCTTCAGTAAGTATAGGATAATTTATAGACGGCTTGAAATTCAGTTAATTATGTGTCTTGAGTCAACTAACACGTAAAGTTTATGCATCGGATGTACCCAAATATTCCCATTCGACGAAGAATGTGAAAAAGGCATGGTAATCAAACCTAGTATATTGAACAGACATTTTTGCCATCAGTTTTAGGTGTCTTTTTACAATTGCTAATGGGGCTTTACTGATATGTTCGGTGTCTGTCGATAATGACCATTTGAATGAGCCCCTTTTCTTGTTTTCCAAATGCCTTCTTTGACATTACTAAACGATGGAGCATGCTATAGTACAGAGTGCTGAAGATATATCAGTTGTTGCCAAAAAGTGCTGACGAGATACACTTGGTAAAAGAACGAATAAGCACGTTCTGCATACACACTTTCACGATGTTGATTCTCAAATTACAAGTTTTAATTTTGCGTGGTCTTAATAGCAAATACACACCAATAAGAAGAGCGTTACAAATCGATATATGATACATGTAAATAACATCATAGATTTATATGTCAGATCTCTAGGATCGCAATAAGCGTTTTGCAAAATTTTGCAAAATTTTGCAAAATTCTCATAATATGACCAGGCCGGGTTCTTGGAGACCGTTTTAGTTTCAAATGACCACCCCAATTGACGGTCATCGGGCCGTACTCGATTCGTGTCATCTCCAGATAGAAGGATCTGGAGCGCGATATTGAAAAGAGGATTAAAGTGTCAGTCAAACGCCACGACTTTGTAAAAATGCTTCTTTGTCATCCTATAAATATAAACGTTAGGAATGTCCTACTTTGTCGCTAAAATCGTTTTTCCTTTGAAGTTTGAAAAAATTTAGGCGTTGATCTTGGCAGTGAACTCGTGCCTGTCGATCTTGTAACGGAGTGGACCGTTAATGACGTCGCGTCCGCCATACTTGTTGGCGAGAGTTGTACAATAGCTCTTGCACAAGACAAATTCGTGTCCTCGAGATCTGCATTTCCCTTTGAAATCCGTGAGCTATGCAGTTTGAAGGACCAATCGAAATATTTGTTGCCGGCAACATGCGGTTTAAACATTTATTAGAAGAGGTTTGAATGATTCCCACGCGTCCCAATAGATTTGAATAAAAACGAATAACTTTCAAGTGATTATCACAGAATCTTCAAATAAAAAACATGAATCTCTGTGAATAAGATTTCCAGCGGCGTCTTCCTCACTTAAATGCTTACTTACGCGGGAATTACATCCTAGAGAGGCCATTGAAGACAATAATGAATTCATTCATGCACCCATTTTCCGTGAAAAGAACCTACATTCTTTATTGAATTCCATCATAAAAATATTTCTCCTTATAATGAAATATATTCACGGACCTTCTATCAAAACACTCTTACAGTTGATGGAATAAGTTTAATGAGAGGGAAGATTTTTTACGACATTAATATCGTCACAGTAATTTAGGTAACCAGCCATTCTGAATGCTTCACTACATTTCAATTACACCGTACGGGTATGAAAAGATCATTACTAGTGATATATTCATGTTTGATTTTATAGTTCTTGAATACATTTATCGGATGAGAAAAATGTAATTTACATATATATATGTAAAATTTTTAATAAAGCAAACGCTAATTGAAAGCCTGTCAAGATATGCACCATCGATCATATCTAATAATTGTCAGTGATTTGCCTGATATTTATGACGCTGGCCAAAATATAGGGAATTATTTTAAGTCTTAAAGTAGTTTTGTTAACAACTGGAACCATACTTTGATGTATATTATAAAATCTATAGGTAAATTCATATGTATCCTTTGCTAGCGATGACTGAAAAAATCACGAGAACACAGACTAAACGGGGAGATTATTTTGAAGTTGCCTAGAATCAGAAATCAATGTGAAATCGTCTTTTTCCGCTGAGAAAAAAATGATACATATTGATCAGCGGCTCATTTTTCTAATTATTCGTCAAGCATACAATTTTTGATGGTTCCCTGAACTGTTTTATCGATATCAGCATCTAGAAAACACTGGTTTAACCCTCATCAATGCGTAACATTACATCCCACCGCCATGTCCTCACATCATCAGTTACTTCAACAGACTTCGTATTGCAGACCATTTAGTTTAAATTGTTACCCAGTTTGAGCTTAATTGTGTTTTTGCTTCTCTTGATTATGATCTTGTGCTCAAAAAGAGAAAATTGACTAATTGGCAAAAACAATATCCTGATTCTTCCAGTACAATAACAGTTCATTTATGTCTTAGATAACTGCTTACTGATACCACCAAACAAATGTCCAAGAATTTTACAATGGAAGCAAATTACGAAACATCTCTACCGTGCATGTGCCATTTTTTTCAAATAATATACAAAAGTCTTGAATGAGATTATAATGTCCCGTAATATGGTCTTGATCATTATACAATTAAGCAATATGATCTTGATTATAAAACATTTGAAAATGGGGTTCATGATTCACAGATATGTATTTTAATGTTTTATGTTTTTGCTGTTTTTGGACATATGTTTATTTCTGAGAGAGGTTTTGGTCTTTTGCATGGCAAGCACTAAAATACATAAAATTTAGAAAAGTCCATTTAAGAATATTAAACAAATACACTGCACCAGAACGACAAGCGTTCGCAAAAGTGCTGGTTCTCAAGAAAGGCTTTGCCTACTCGATGTTTCTGATAGAAATGATACAATGGAAGCAAGGGTCGTTGTCTTCTTTCCATTTTTCCCACTGATGTTGACCATAAATCATTTGACGCGTAGCATGTAGGTAACATGTCAGAGATGATGATTAGAATATACGTGAAGAGGAACCACACGGAATCGACTAATAACAGAAAACTGGACAAAAACATAGACCTAAGATCAGGTGTAAAAGGTATCCGACGGGTGGCACTAATTGACGGGAAGACGATATGTTTTCTTTAATATAATTCTTAAATTAGCTTTCATACTAGCTTTCCAATTTACGCCAAAATGATTTCGTTACGGATAAAATTGCTTTACATGTAGATGTTTAGATATGTTTTTCAAACAACTCGAAGATAGGGTGTTCAACTTTCTAGTGTTTAGGCGAATTTATACTAAAAATTATTGACAATCAGTGAAATATGTAGACGTTTAAATAACGAAAACAGTCTGCAACCAAAAAATATTCGAGTTCACTGAAAGTTTGTACAAAATTCCCATAGTATGTTGTGATGGGTAAATCAGCATGTGAAGAGGTCTCTCCTAATTTATCACTGTCTTTAAAACATTGACAGCAACACAAAAGGCAATGCACAAAACCAAGTCGTTTGGAATCAATGTACCCGGCATTAATAATACGTCTTCGACCCAAAGAATACATTTCATCTTGTATTTCCGTACAAAGAAAGACCGTATTGTCCCTCTACACAGTCACTTTATCCAGTGAATCTGATGTGGTAATTGTCTTACGTCTTTATCACCACTTGCATTTTGAAGATTTACGACTGTTTTATTGCCGTTTAAGCGATTGTCTGACTACATGTTTTATATTGGGATTACTTTAGCTCTATCATTTCTTGCAATTTAAATGCAAAACACTTCTGATATCATGATATGGATGCGAAATGGATAACTGTTTTTTGTCCCTGCATTTTGTTAAGATGACTTTGTCAAAATAAATACCAGGAAAGACTCTAATCCAAGATTTCAAGTTCTTTAAGTTATATGCATATAGCTATTTTATTTATTAAGCAGAATCTTCTCCAACCAAATTTAAACTAAACTATCATATAAAACCAGGGCTTTTGCAAAAAAAAACAAAACAAACTTCGAATATGTTTAACGATACATCAATGATAACATCAATGATAACTTTTATGAATAACGACAAAGAAAATTACGCAGCAATTTTCATAGAAATAATATTTCCACGGTTATTTTCTGATATCAAACAGTATTATCGTTTTCAATTAACAGGCAATAAATGCTTCTAGAAGATCAATCAATGCACAGTGGCCTCAAATACAAGCAGTTGATTTTGATTTCATGAACATGTCTTGTGTATAGCGCGAAATGAATGATGCACTTGAAGTTTCTGTCGCCAGACTACAAACTCGTTGCCGGTAGCCGTACTCTGTCAACGAGTAATGTATTGGAAAAAATGGAGAGGAGAAAAAATAGAAATTCTACAAACTTGTAAGATATCTTAATTAAAAGGCCTAACATCCTTTCGTCTGATTGAAAGTGTCTCTTAATGCCGAGAGAGAAATTCTATGCCAAACAAGAGAGCGTGGATCTCTAGAATAAATTGGATTCTTCATTTTAACAATTGGTGGATTTGAAAGAAACGGAGTTTTTTCTCGCGTCTGACCGCTACAATGTGTCTTGTTTTTTGTCTAAGAGCTCCACGACACCTGTGGCAAATACTCGAACCCCATAGACATAAGCCGCTAACGAGACAGCCACAAAAAAGGCTTAATGGGATTTGTAGCTTGCACAAGAAACACAGAATAGATAACGTGTTGCGACAAATAGAGCTTCTCTGAGTTTTCATTTCGGAAATAGGATTAAGATATATGCTTACAATGTGCAAATCATTGTAATGAAGGAAATCCTAAATTTGGCAAAGTTTTCTCCATTTATCAAATGAGGCTGCCCACGGTCGATAAACTGTGAAAACTCAGAGTCTACGTAATTTGATAATTCTTTAATAGTTCAAAGTCAACTGAATGTTTACCATTTGATAACATTTCAATGTTGAAAAGTTGTAATTAATGGTCTTAACTGATTGGGATGCTTCGGGGCCTGTTTAACAAACACGGATAAAGATTATATATCTGGTTTTAATTTTTAATCTTACCATATTAACAGTATGAACGACTTCTACGTGCGTGTGAAGAAAATGTCTCGAAGAATTCGAAACCAGAGTCCTCCGACATACGTTTCATAGACAGACAAACACTACCCTGTATCGGTGTCCTAATAATTCACCAAAAAATAGCTGAGTTGATTTAAAGCTGAGAGGCCCGAAAAGCAATTTACTGACAATTAAAGAAAAATGATACATAGACCAGAAAGAAGTGACCCAAGTTTGAGAAACACAATATATCCTTTTTCAGTAAATTCTGTGTAAGATAGGCAACATTGTGCAGGTAAAAGATGGTCCAATAAGGTTACCGGTATTTCGCCGTGATTAGGAAACTTGGGTCACATCAACCTGTTGTGTCGCAGATGGCGAACAATTATTTCCCGTCCTCTGTCAGTTTTATTGAGTTTTTGATGTCTTCTGTCTTATTACAATGTCTTCGATATCATTAAGACCGTCATCAAGTTGGAATGATGTAAAATCGGGATCGAAGTCCCCTTTGTGCCTTTCGCGAAAGGGATCAGTTTTCAGTCCGGGTGGTGAACCTTTGCACATGTTGTACAATACACGTGCAGAATATCCGTAGATTGTGGTTAGATAAAATCTAAATTATCACACGTCTTAGTAAGATTAGGATCAAAATTATGGTATTGGTTAAAGATAACCATTGAGCTGCTAGAATTGATCCCAAACACATTAGAGAATTTAGCAAAAGATGGTATGTGTTTCATTTAAAAAGCAGAAACTGAGTTATTGCAATCATTAATCACATGTTTGAAATTTTTGGGCGACACTTTGGCTTAGTGAACGACTGTTCTATTTGTATCTTTGTCAATAAGCTGTCTTAGACATTCGAGTTTAACCTTGTTAAACTCACTGGCGTTAAAATACTCAACTTAACATTTTATCTTACTTTCAGGGAGTTCGTGAGATTTTTGCAGACAAACAAGTCACATGTACTTCTCTTTTAACCTCAAAATACAGACATGTTTGGATAAACCTAGAACCGTTAATAATGAAGGATTATAAAAACGTTCCTTTCTTCTGCTTAACCGATGCCATCCGATGTATCTACAAGTGTAATATTAAGATATTAAAGAGTGATAACAACAGTTTACGTACCGTAGGCTCTAGCCGGCCAACCCTCTGGGTGATGGGATCATTTTGTACAACTTCCACCCGACATTCACTTTTCTTTGTGGTATCCACAAGCACCAAGTCATCTTTCCGGAGAAAAACACTCCGACCGATGTCCACTGAAATCTCTTTTTTGCTCACAAGAATCTGACCAGCAGATGTCACAATAAAACACACTAGTAAAATCCACACCTCGAAGTCCATCTTGTGTCGTCTAGAGTACCCCTGTTTCGCTGAATCTTTTATACGAAGAATGATGTCCTATACATAGCATCGTCAATCTGTGTCTGTTGTAATCCCGCTCATTCTGCTCTCAAAATTCTCACTTTTGGAAATAAAAAAAATCTCCAGCAAGCCTGCAAAAAGAGAAAAGGGGATTAAGAAATCCAAAAGTCACCCCAAGCTGAATTGGTCAACGACTGTATTTACAATTTTGCCGTCTAATTGGTCTGGGGTTTAATCCAGAATTAAGGAAAAGAGGCAGTTTCACGATTAAAGCGTGTAAATGCGTTGAATAAGTTTGAGACTTTTGGCTGTTTCCCCGGAACACCTTACTGTTGGTATTGCATTACAAATATTGGTGTTAGGATAAACAATGGTTTGCCTAAGGTTTAACAGGAAGGCTATACCCGGACCCTCAGTAAACATCGACACCAGAAAAAAGTGTGAACCTAGGAAAACACAACCAACCAAGTGAAAAAACTTCATTAAAATGAAACACCCCTATCGAGACAGGGCCAAGGGCTATTTACTGATTTTCGTGTAAAAGTTAAGAAAATACAGTCAAAAGAAAAAACCCTCTTTGAACGTTTGTAAATATAATTACTTGCGATCGAATCAATCACTTATGCGCATTGCTTCTATTGAAAATCCATGCAATAAAAACTTAAGAACTCTTTAGAACCTTAATATCAAGTGTTAAAGTTTACGGTATATCAGATAAATTGAACGAAATGATGAACAAGATATACATGTACTTATTCACTAGGTTTAGATATTCTCTTACTAAATCAACTTAAATCAATAAGGTTAAAGATATCGTGTGTGTACTTTTATGCAACGAAGAAAATAATAATTAATTCAAATTTTTCAGTTCTGTAGTCCCTTCAATGTTTTGGAAGTCTAAATAAAAGCCCTCGGCTTATGCATCTTACGAAGATCATGTAATAACACAGAGTGTCAATAAAAACGAACAAAATACAAGTTTATGACACATACATTCGTAAACGAAATATCTGAGCGCATTGATAGGTACTTAGGAACCAGAAGCGCGCGGATGAATATCGGGCGTAATTAGCGGAGATTGGAGATTTAGGGATTAATCCGCCGTGGCGTAAAATCTGACACCCAGAGGTGACGGGGCTCAACCCTGACCGGAATCTATGGACAGCTATCGGAATCTGGGTCACAGGGATAGACTTTGCTTTTGATTTGAAAATAGAATACAATATTTGATCAATATTGAATTAAACTTTTGTAATATAAATTATGCATTAATATTTTTATTTTTTTTTAATTATGTTTAATATTTAAATAAATAAAATTTTGATATTACGAAAAGTCACACACGTAAAATTCACACTCATAAAATGAAGTCAAAAAAAATAAAAGCAAAATAAATATAATTATAACACAGAAATTATAGAACATTGAGGACGGTGAATATAAATTCTCTAAAATCATGCATACGTTGAACTCATTTTATGTTAAGATAAAAAGCGAAAACAGGGTGGAAGGTGCCGTAAATTTTTGCTGTTCCAAGTGTCGACTCGACTTTTCCACAGTGGCACTGTCAGTGTTAAAATATCGGGCTTTATTCACCGCCTTTGATAACAAAATCGGTTTTAGGTGTACTAAATCTCAGCTTTCTCTCCTTAATATACCAACCTTTGAAGAGCAACATTTACCTCTCTGTCTGATGACTAACGAATTTTAGTTTTGTGTCGTGGATTAGAAGAATCTGTCCACTCAGAGCAAGGTCATTGTGATCCGATGATCAACTGGTTTTTTGAAGGTTTATTAGAAGTTTATTAGAAGTAAAAGATCACAGTGAATTTTGTCTAAATTCACCAAGTATTGCGATTGTTTTGGAAAAACGGACAGTATTTTACGGTCAAAATCGCAACTCATTATTTTATTACATTATTTGGCGCCATATTTGATAGGACGCGTGTCATCGGTTATAAAAATGTCATAAAGCTCATAACTAGGGTAAAAATTAATTGCTTCCGACATTTTTACATAAATGGATATACTTCATAAAATATTTAGATATACCACTTAAAGTGCTTACCTTTCAAGTGCGCCCTGAAATGGACGGAACTCAAAAACAATAAGAAGTGCAAGTTAAAAATATTTATCTTTTCCGATAGCCAAAGTGTTTGTAGAATGTTTGCAGTAAATAATCTAATATTAATCTCTGTTGACATCACTTAACTCGAGACAAAGTCAGTGATCGGGGACATTCTTTGGATGACAATGCTTTTTTTTTAAAGAGCAAGGTTCAAGCATGGCTGTCAATTAATTAACTTATAATGCTGGGTTAAAACACTTTCACACCCGCATGGTACATAATATTTCTAAGTTACCAAGAAATTGTGCGAGTTTAAAAACAAGGTAAACTGCCTGTGTGTCGACGTTTCACAATTACATGTACGTAATGTTAGATTTCTTTTCTTTTCTTGAACATCCAAATAACTAGAGATCTTGCTCACGAATGTCGAGAAATGATACATTGAAGTGCACGCACGACTAACTTGGTGGTTTTCATTTTGGACTTGGTGTTCCCCCGGAATTCTAAACTGACTCGAAAAATGAAGACATTTCAGGTCTCAAATGTATGTGGTATTTTTGTGGTTCGATGATGTCTTCACGTGGGACCAAAACTTCTGGACTAGATTTCAACCGAGGATTCATTTGGGATGAACGCCAATATCAAATAATCGGGATCGGGGTTCGATGACACGCAAATTCGGACACGCACAGGTGTGCAAATTACCGGGGAGTACATGTAGGACCCCCGACTTTTTAAGTTATGTCACGAATCAAATCCGACCGCTGCCCAGTGTTTTCGTTCCCTTTGTCAAAAAGAATGTGGGAAAAGTTGAATTAATCGGTTGTTTACCTTAGGTCCTCACAAGACGCTCGGTGACATTAAGGTGTTCAAAATCACATCAAGAGAAAACTGCCCAATTAAACACAAATCGGGAAAATAAAGGATATTTATAGGATCATTTCATGAAAAATACTGTTTCAAATTCAGAGAATAGAATTCCCCTCTAATCAAATTGGAGTCGAGTTCAATTGTCCTTGTTCCCTAGGTTTCTTGTAGCAACTAAGAATCTTGAAATTTTGTTATCGCTAGTCGTAAATTATATTAGTAAATAATCTTTAAAGTAAATATCAAATAAAAAAGAAGAAAAATATTCACACTCAAGAATATAAATAAATGATAACAAAAATAAAATGAGATATTGAATACACTTATGAACCCAACGCACCGTGATTTAACGCCTTGCCATTTTGCAAGCAATTTTTCTTAAATTAAATCTTTTAAGTAGTCGTACAGTTGTGTGGCCTCCAGCTTCCAATTTGTCTTAAACGTCAAAAGCATTAGGACCGAGATACGTTTTCATTTATTACATAGACAGACCACACTTCGCCTCTATAGGGGCAGCAGTTTTTTGTTAATCTTGCTATAATTAACACTGGCTAATGCACAATATTCTAAAAGTCTGTCTGATCGTAGTTATACATTTCCCTGGGTGTTTCTGTGTATACATGAATGTTACGGGTTTATACACCTTGATAATTTCTTTAATGTAAATGCAAGTCCGTAACTAGAAATGATAAAGTTAGATCAATAAATAGGCAAAAAAGCAGATCTAGTTCATTAAAAATACAGCGAAACAAGATAAGTGGGCACTGTCCTACAGACTTTCGTTCAAGATAAAGATCTCCGAGAAGATACTCGATTTATTATAACCACTCCTAAATCTTCGGCGATGACAGAATACAAGTGAATTTTATCAAGAAAGGTGTTGGCAACACAACATAACCATGCCTCCATATAGAACGCGGCGTGTTTATAAATAAAGAAAAGGCAATGGGGGTACATCTGTTTTGAAAAAAATAGGGGGAAAAGTTGTTCAGCGTGCATACAAATTGTGCTGCATTTACAAACGATTGCAGATACTGATCGATGTTATTCTGTCTGCATAAAATTTGATGACTAGTTGCTGGGTGCACACAGCTAGTCGTCATAAAAACTGACGGCGTTTTACCTCCGAAACTCCATTTCTTTACACTGTAACTAATTCTACGGAGAAAGGAATTCTACCTACCCAGCTGCAACTGTAGATGGTAAATCCTGGAGGTTAATTCCAATTTATGAAATAAAACACGGGTAGTCCAGGCAATAATGACACACACCACTGTACATAGCTACACCATTTTTTCCAGAGTTTTTTCTTGTTTCAGAATTCGGCTCCCTCTTCTCACTAGTTTCAGTCGCTCGGTATGAACTAAGTGCAATCACATGCAATAAGCCCCGTGTCTTATAACAAATGAAATAAACACCATGTGACAGTATTGATTTCTCTAAATTAGCATTTTAATTCTAGCTTTAAATCCAAACTGAAACTCAATTTATAAAAACTTATACATGTCCATTAATTACGTTTGGCAAATGATGCACACACTTTCTCCAAAGATGTTCAGCCTGCCTCGCTGTCTAATGAAATAGCTAATGTCCGATGCTTGGATAGTCCTCAAGAATTTCGTTTTAAACTTACAATTTATATTTTTTTTTATAATTCGAATTCCGCACAATTACAGGTATTGTGTTCTGCAGGTGATAAGAAATATTCCTCTGCTTTGTCCCTCCCGCTTAGATTGTTACACCTACGTCACGTGGTCTGAGTAAAGGACCAATATATTCAACGTTAATATCACTAGAAAGCACTTAAGGGGCAAAGCGAGCAAGTGTCTACAGAAAATAAATCGGTGATATGCAACTTATGCACAATTAAAACTCCATATCTTAGGTAAGCAGGAAAGTTTTATATACATAAGCTTACACCTTCCCCGCGGCTCAAGACGACCGGTGTGTTAGGGAAAAGAGAGGCCGGGTAAATTGCTGAATGAAACTTTCCTCTTTCTATCTCTACAGCACAGTGAGTTATTGTGGATTAAAGGTATTAATCCGCCACTAACTTAATTTGCATTTGAAATCCCATTAAAGTATCACATTCGTGGTTTAACATCCGACTGCGACTCCAGCAAGGCGTTATCTCACGGCCGGCCCTGCTCCGTTGTCATACTTTTTCCCGTATTAAAGGGGTGTTCTTCCGAACTTCAGAAACGATACGCGAAAAATTAATTCTATTTCAATTGACGATATAGGGGGCGTAACGATACTTTGCTAACAATTAATCCTAAATTACTACTCTCGGTATTTACATTGGCCGAGCACACATATTCCACCTGCTAGCAGTGTGAAGTCAAGAATTCAGTATAAAAGAATCATTTTCTCCATTTCATTTGATAATTACAAGGCACTTCTACTTCAGCTACAAAATAAGTTACAGAGTTCAAGCAAATATCAAAATATTAACGATTTCGACCTCATTGAAACGATATTTACCCAAAATATACTTTAAACATTATGTAATTATTATTTTCATTTCCAAAATTTTAAAGTTTGCACGTAGGGCAGTTATAACTTTTTATCTGCCATGCAGTGTCGGTTTCTATTTCTCGAAAAAAAAATGCATTTGTTTAGGGGACGGAATTAGGTGGTATTTTCATGTACTCTGATCTAATTGTGCGCCAAAAAAAGTTAAATGGTGTATGGCTTGATAAAATATTCCGGGCGATACAGTAGAATGTATCAAATGGCACGCTGGGAAAGATTCGTGCATGTGCATTATTATTTGAGCATGTTAAATTGTGTAGTTTATATGTTTTGAGAAAGCTAAATGTTTCTAGAGATACATTCCTGTGGTAAGGTTTGATTTCATTAAACCACATTGATACTATCTATTAGAATAGATTCATTGTCATTAACAATAAATTCACTGAATCATATTTCACTAATGGAAATTAACCACCTCCAAATACTGATACAAAATTTTTCTGAATAAAAATGACAACCGGAATTCTTTCAAAATTTGGTTTTAAAAATATCTTAAAATTCAGTTTTCTAAATAACGAGAGTAAGGGCATGTATTTTTTGCACTGATCTTGCAGTCAAATTTGAAATACATTAAAAGTAAAGAAAAAAGATATGAGATTCTTTTCTAACATAACCTTGCCTTTATTAATAAGAAATTCAATATCCGTAATGGATAAAAATATGTTAAAGAGAGCAAGACACATTTCTCCTGTTTTTAATATGCACACGAGATGAAAAGCTTCAGAATGTCACCTTTGGAATACTTTCTTCAGCCTCATGTCTTCATTACAAAGAAAATACGTTTGGTCTTCAAATATTATGAATATTATGGCATGTTGAAAATGGGGTATCAATTTCAGAAACCGAAAAATAGACTTTAGATAGTTTCAGGGAGAATAATGAATACAGTTTAAGCTTTTCACAGCCAGCCCCCAAATCATATCAGAAACGTCTTAATGTGGTGTCTTGGTCAAAGTTGAAAGGAATATTTGAAACAGAATAGCTAGGATAGAAGTCAATAATGTATTTAGGGTCTGCTTATGTTGTAAGAAATGTTTTAATCACGGTAATGTTACATTGTGCGTCAATGCTTAGATTACGAGAGGGCGGAATGGGACTCAGTGATAACTAACCCCGCCGCAATTTGGAGGGTTCGACTTGTCCACCGAGATTAAGGGCTGGCATGTGATAATCATCGCCTACACGTGTCTTCAAAAACGAACTTACTGGATTGTAAAGATGATTAATGGACTTCATAACTGGAAGCAAAAAATGTGAAGGGAACATGACTTTCGATGTCCAAATTCCTATACTTGTCTACAGTGTATATACAATTTACAACTACCGTGCGACGTTAAGGACACACCTGATTCAAATTATTCGTCTACATGCACTCTTATGGTGCACATTTGATGCAATTTTATAACTGTTCGAATTTCCTCTGCATTTCCAGTCATTGAAGCGTGCTCTTCATTTAATATAATTAAGGAATAATGAATCATTCTTTGAGTATTATGAGGTGATAATTTTGGTCGGGGAGTGATCAAATCCAATAAAGCCCAAAGGGCTTTATGATAGATTTGATCACGCCCCGACCGAAATTATTACCTTAATATAAATAAGCAAAACCCGCTTTGAATTTATGGGACGGTATAGTACAAAATCGATACGTAGTGTTATCTCAGGCAAAGACACTGAAAAATGTAAATATTAGACATTAACGCAGAAATTCCGTCCCAATAACACCCTGCTGCATAGACGAGAGAGGCGCTGGGTGGTTGTATGATTTCAATAATCTCGTCTTGTGTAGAGTTCCTCCGCGCGTGTGGCCCTGAAGCTTTAGAAAGTGAAGCCGAATCCTCGCGATGACAGAGACGTGTTGTTCCGGTATTGTCTTCATCTGAAGGCGTAATGTTTTCCAAATGTAGATAAAGATAAGATTATAAAACAAAGTGTCAGAGCCCGTTAATCCAGCTGCTTTTACTTTGATATGCATGTTTTGGTGTTTCTCAAACTGTAGTCAATATTTACCTTTTGCACAGGAAAAAAAACCTTCAAATGATTGGTTGGTTTTTCTTGAACTGACAAAGACATCCTAATTCTTTTTAAAAACTTTCTTAACCTTTAAAAAACTGAAACCAAAGGACAATCACGTGGATTCAGTATTTTTCAGCGTTACTCACCAAATTGCCAGACACATGTAATAAACTTATGATTTATGGAAACTGGCATAACATTGAATAATTTTGTATTTCATTTTTACTGCAGAAACAGAAACAAATTTCTTTGAAAGTATTCTTTAACCTTGCTGTTGTATTTTTTTCTAGGATCGTAGTTTTTAACATAAATTTTAGATATTTTAATCCTCTAACGGGGGTCAAAAACCCGTTAGACACGTGACTTCCGATAGGATGTAAGGTAATTAACAACCCAGGAATTAATTAAACAGTACTGGGGATTTTGTTTTTATAATACCTGGATGAATCTCAAGAGATATCAATAGTTGAAGTTCTAATATTTAAAAAAAATTGAAAAAAGTATTTCATGAAATACCGCGTCTCACTTAATTTATACGTATACTATTAATTTTAAAGACAACATATTGTTAATAGGATAGCGTGTAGCGACTACACTTATAATGTGAAAAGGCAATGAAAAACATGGATGAGAGAAACATTTTTTTCAAAATATGTATCAAATCAAATCTATCTCAAAGGAAAATGAAGTGAAAAAAAAATCTTAAATGATTAACCTCAGAAAAATTTCACTCAGATCTAACTCGCAGTAGACTTTGGCACGGGCTCATCAAGCAATGCGCCTCAAACAACCAACATGGCGATACAAAGTGCGCACCTCCGCATGTAAATCAGGACCTTCGACAGTGTTACCCGTGGCCAGACGACCTTTCCTTTGCACCGTGGGGTCACCGACTAGTGGGGGTGTTTCCGCTCGAGATTTATTAGAAGATTTCCAGTTAACTTCAAGAAAAATATGTAAAGAGGGGATCAGGCTAGTAATTCGGTTCTCTTTGAAGTTCATTAGCGCTTTCTGACTACAACTAACGGCGTGTTACTTCGCATCCAATTTGAATCTCCTTTTTAAAAAGTTATGAATTGACAGAAAGGAGAAATCGGTCGTGGGGAGAATGCATGTCAGCATGATGAACATGTCCTTTGTATAACCATGATAACTAGTTTTGTATCACTTTCAAAAGACATTAACACTTCTGACCGAATTTTGTCCATATAGTCATAATGCAACAGAAAAGTGGATTAATTATTCATTAACTATATTAAGAACGAACTGAGTCGGTCGGGAAGATTCCTCACAATTGCAAATTCTTTTTGAAGCACATTTGTTTTATGAATCATGTCTAGCAAACTGCATTTTGCTATATTCTTTTCATTCCTGCATAAGTTCCAAAACTAATCGAATGCTTGAAAATGACACATACCTCTACTTCTTAACTGAAGAATAATCATTCACTTTCATTTTATAGTTATTTATTCTTTTAATTATTATTTTATTATTATTCATAATATTTTTCGGTTATTTTAAAGAACTACGAGTATATTTCAATTATGAGAGAAGCTAGTAGTAAGCAGATGCCTTCTGTCGCATAACGTGTTATGAAGACACATCAACAAAACCGCAAATAGTTGCTCTGAGCTAAGAATGGTTCACGAAAGAAATCTAAAGACGTTCTCTGCTGAAGGGAGGCAACTCTTCCGGTGCAAAAGGCCGACCATCCTTTATTAGCTTGTTGCCCGTAACGCATATTTTTCGTGTTATAAAAAATACAGTAATTAACTTGAAACTGAATACTTTTTTGCGTTCCCGTGGGTGGGCCCAAAGAACACGAACATTTCTTTAAAATATCTTATTTATGTCTTCGATTGGCAGTTGTAATTCATCTTTCTTCGTTGTGCTTATATATGTGAAAGATTGACTGTCGAGTCATTAGAATGGATATAAGTACGGACCTTGGTTTCCGCCACAGAATACATACATTGTTATTTGAAGTGCACGGCAAAACAAAATGAAGATACAATCTACTTTCACAAATGAAGTTAGGCGTCCGAACGTGCATTATATTTGGAAGGGTGGGTGAATTCTAGAGACCCTCTATTGTAACCGGGAACGATATTTTGTCACAGGATAGAGATCTGTAGTGATAACGACTCGATATATGAATGAAATTTATGGATCGCTGCTCTATCTTTTCAAACCAATATGTTAAAATATTGAAATGAAGTTAACGTTTTTATAGTTGCTTTCAAAAGATGTTATTTCATGTAATATAGATGATGAATACTTATAATGCTGAATATATCTATTGCGCATTTATAGATGTCTCGCCTTAACATAACATAACATTTTATGTCTGATCTTTCAACGAAATTAACGAAGGCACAAGAAAAAGTTTCAAATTTTAAACACGCTTTTATATAATAATGTTTTCTCTCATCATCATCATCATTGACTTATCTTAGCTACGTGTCTGTGAGGTTAGATTAACGTCTCTATAGCAAGTTCATTTTTGATAACTGCTAAAGGAATAGTGTGGCCGTGGAAAACTTATGGTAAATAAGTTTAAAATTATCGCAAAAGTGATGATCATATTTTACATTATTCCTTCTGAACGTACCATTTATTTAGATACTCAAACTCAACGTCTTTTTATATCACACATACAAACAAAAGAACAATCATAATATTACAAAATGATATTTCAATAACGATAGTCTTACCTTAGGAAATAAAATAAAAATTGAGATTTTCGATTAATCCCAAGTTTCCGCCAAGGAAATGATGGTTTATTTACAAAAGGTCGACATTAACTCCAAGACAAGGTTTACCTATACGTATACATGTCCCCAATAATCTCTACTGCTGGCCATGTCTTACTTTTTGACTCGTATTTTGACGCCATTTCTGTGTTCAGGCTCACACAATGGTGATATGTCTATATTGTGACGTTTTGTCATATTGTAATCTACAAATGTACAAACATAATCTACAATAATTATTATGCAATATTAAAAATTTTGTATAAATATCCAACCAGTAAATTAAAAAATGCTATATAACGGTTATAACGTTTCAACTTACACCTCCACCATTGCAAAGTCGCTCCCTATACTCAAGACTGTCGTTCGAACCCGAAACCTTGTGTCTCAACTCACGGATCAATTAAATGCTCAACCGATTGAGCTTAATCGCGACATAAGAACAAGACGTCAACATTGAAGACACCAGAAAACATTTTGAAATGGATAAAGCACAAGGTAGTTCTTCAACATGTTTATTTGTTGGTTGCAAAAATATAAACTTGCACCATGGGGCCTAAACTTACAACTTTTGTATAGCAATCCAAACAAGTCATATCGATAATACTGAAGGTTCAGAGAAAAGCCTTCACCAGACAGTGATGGAGTTCCTCGTGTCGCCCCGAGTTTCACACACATGGTGTGAAGTGTAAATAATTCTTATGCCAAATTACACAAGGTCATTTCTCTTCAGCACAAGGTCATCTGGGATTATCAAAGTCATTACGCACTGAAAACAAAGAGAAACACAACTTTCATCTAACTTGCAAGGTACGTGTAGCATTATCCTGAATAGATTCGACAAGGTAGAGTTAATTAATTGCTGCAATGTCAAGTTAGCAAATATTGATGTGGATATTTTTCCACAGGTAGCCATTTTTACTACAGGTAACAAAATCTAACTATTATACATGCAGCAGAACTCAAACTTTCAAATATAGAAACGCTTTAGACAGCATCAGGCGGCGAGTTTTTAAAAATAATTTTATACAGTTCTTGGGAGCTAGAAATCCCAGAGTATGTTCTCCCTTCACAATACCCGTATGTCCCATGTAGTGTGTTTGGCCAGATATGTTCATATGTTTTCCACAAAAGGTGCAAAGAGCCGATTTGAAACTTTTTATCTCTAAAATATTGATAAACACGGGTCTTAAGAAAGTGTCTTTGAAATTGATTTTGAAGATTATCTTTCGCTCTCGGAGATAGGAACAAAGCAAAACACGAAAGTTGAGTCTTAGGGGATTTATCAAACACTGACGAGATAAAACGACTGTTTGAGACAAGATCCTGGAGTAATCTTACAGGTAATCCTTTCGGTTTGTCGATTCTTCCAAAACCCTGGCACTGCTTTACCACCTGAAAAGACTGTGAGAAATTTGATGTCAGAAAAATACCCTTGAACCAAAGATTATCCAAACCCTGTGATATGTACATATGTAAATTATTCATCATACAAGTATCAAAAATAAGATGTCATGTTGTTTGAGAAAAGAATGCTCAACTTTTGCAAAGTATTGTCCTCAAATCAAGAAAACCAAAACAACTTGCCTTGGTTATTGTTAAGGCACCACAATGCAAATTGGTATTTAGTCAAAGAACATCGTTTACTGATTAATATTACTTTTTATAATCTTTGCTACAAATCAATAAATGTGGCAAGAGTAAAAAACCATATCGAGAACCAAAAAGACAAACCAAAACTAAAACAAATCAAACGAAAAAAACTTGAGAATATTAAATGGGCTAATTTGGTTTTTATGATAGAATAGAGAAAACAAAATAAATGTAATGGAACAATAGAAAGGATGTCAATAGAGGTCATTATTTTCCAACCATCCGAACCGAAAGTGACTATTGAATACAATATCCTATAAGCCAGATTTGAGGTAATTTGATCCGGTATTTGACAATTTTCTTAAATCCCTGTCACGCCCGCCATGTTGTTTTTTCTGAATGCGAAGAAAAATAACCCAAACAACAAACAGAAAATAGCAACAACAGAAACACGTGGTTGTCGTTCTTTATCCGGGCATCTAAGCTTTCAGAATGTGACATGACACAGTAGATCGGTATCGATAATTATTTTGAAACAATATAGCTAAAACATAGCCGAGTTATAATAATAATGAAATATTTTATCTTGGGCCTTAGTAATTATTAATTTGCCTTAGTAATGATGATTACAATATAGATGGTTTTTGTAAGTTTCTTAAATGTCGGGTGTGAAAATTTCGTGTAATATAACAATTGCAACAAATAGGATAACAGGTTAACAGTTACTATAGTCTGTCCCAAGTTATTGCTTCCATCACTTTTTGATGATTTTTAATAAAAATACACATACCTGTGAAAGAAATGCTGTTGAAATCGATAAAAGGAAAAATATCCAAGATATCTTCATTGACAAATTATCATTTTTCACTCATAAAAGTTCACAGGAACGAAAACAAATTTCTTACGGAGATTTATAATGGGAAATGTTTACATCTTTTCTCCATTCGGAAGTTCTCGGGACACCTCGCACAATTTTTCAACGTTATCATCCGGGCGTAATAATGGCTGATGCAATGCTAAATCTCCGTAGACTTTCTATTTTGGGATGTGTATTGAAACCTGAAGCGGTAGAGGGGGCGTTTCAAAACAGATAATCTGGACATTTTTCATATTAGTGGATGAACATAGTTTGAGCACAAAGGTATTTATGATTATCGAAATATCAAGCAAAAAGTGGTGGAAGCAAAAATTCGGGACAGAGTATAGTTTAACTTTGCAATAATATAATAATTACGATATATTTGGTTATTTCCAGTAATAATTACATTTAGGAAGTAATATAATTGTGACGGTCTTTGGATCTTAGTCAGTTACATTAATCAATAATAAGGTTACAACAGAAGTTGATCTGTTATTACATTTTGGTAATATTATGACGATAAAATTACGATTTACCTTTTCTTGGCCAGGTGGGTTATTGATGCAATATAATGATTATGACACATCTGATTTGGTACAATAATTGTGATACACCCGATGTTGGTCTATCGTTGCATTGATGTCTTATTATTATTAGGAAACTGTTGATCTTGTTATTGTAATGTTATATTACCGTATGTTAATTACGATACAACTGCATGATCTTCATCAATCATTACAATGAAAATGTTATCGTTATAACTTTACGGTAACTAATTATAATTGTATGAGGTTTATCTTAGTCACTAAGAAAAATGATTTTATATCATGCATTATAACGGCGTTGTCTTTGGTCATTTATTACATTGTTATATTTTGCCAGAGATTTTCTTTAAAGATAATGTTACATTGCAATATTATCCCTATTGTAATCTTGTCGATTTTGGTCAGCTATTACATTGACGTTATTTCATTATCATCTTCCAAGGAAGACGGTAAACAGTGTTGAAAGTTTTGTACTCTTCTTTACCTTTGTAATGGGTAGATAATACACAATGCAAGAATTTCTTCTTATTTCATTAGCTGAAATACTTAACAATACAAAAAAGATAATTTCGAACTGATCCACTTTATTTTCGATTTACCAATTGCATATGATTTTCAATATTGAAATCTGAAAAGATTTTGCAAAAATCTTAGAAAACATCGGCAACAAAAATTGTAATCAATGTTTTTCGTTTTCTGTAGGCACAATAAACATTGGTTTTAAATTTTTCTGATTAGCATAATTAAATGATTTATTTTTTGCAAATCATCTTTTGTTTTTGTGATGTTGGATTTAATCTGGTAATGCTTATGTCTTATAAAAACTGTTGAAGAACTTAGAAAACTCTTCTTTTATATACAGGGAAATTGGAAATGTCAGAACTGTATTGATCTTAACTCTACAATATATATTACAGTGTAATAGAAAATGGTCAATTCTTTAAATGTACAGAGATGAATTGCTTAATTTTCGTTGAAACATGTGAAGATTAAGACCACTACCTTCTAATCTTAATTTGGAGTGAAGAGATTGGCCTATTCCGGTTCATAAGTAAAATTGTTGGGAATTTTAAATGTACCAGCATAAGTATGTTAAAGCAAGATAGTGAGGGATCTAATTGCACAGTTCAAGATAAATTTAATGCATTCCATCTTCTTGTATTCATTAAAGCAAGGCTGAGCTCTAAAATTGATACGTTGCTCTTGTGTTGTATTTATGACGTAGATCTGTTTGTGACTGGATGATACTGGATAAGTAATTGGAAGTTCTATTGTGATAATACTTAAGGAGTACGATACGTACCACACGGTAGATAACTGTGTACGGTTTTAACCAAGAACGGCAAGCTTTTTAACCTAACAGCTTTACCTGTACAAAATAAGCTGATATTTGTGTCAGTTTATATCGCGCCGACTTCTGTTTTGAAAAAAAAAAACGACTAACATCGACTGAAAATTTTGTGGTTTATTATAAGTTGCCGTAAAATTGTCCATTATGTTTAAACCATCTCTTTAGAACTGAGAAAATATTCCATTTGTTACTACAATTGACTTCTTTTTGCCTAAATTCAAATCACAATCTTATGGCAATATACATATATTATGTGATTTAAAAACAACTGCATATCAAATCAGAGAGGTTTAGATGATTGCTGAATGAAGATAATGTAATATCCTATAAATAAGAGTGACCTTTCGAAAGATTTACGCAAAAACCTGCCAAGCAATCAACATAATCTTGATAAAGACGAATAATTAACTGATGAAGCTACCACAATAGTAGGGAAAAACAATGCAAATACTTTCGTGCTATATTTTTTTTTATTTTAGTCTATAACAAACAACCTTTGTTAAATAAATTAAGATCCAGAGGGATATATTGTTAACAATTTAATAAGCATTAATTAAAAGATAAATATGTAGGTCTATGTGAAATTTCTTAATCATTTTCAATTGCAATTAAAAATTTCCCAGGAAATGCATGACGTTTTTGTAGATAAAATTATGATTGTTGATTTAATTATAACAGTGACAAGCATTAGTAAAACACAGACAAAGGATGTCATGTTTAAAAGTTAAATATAGTTTGGAATTGTCATTGGAAAAAACATCCCCATCCTCTTACTGTTTACAATTTTAAGTGAGTTTAACATTACCACAAATCTAAAAGTGCGCCAGCAGTCTGTGAATCGAAAGACATTCATTAGTTTGTCATTGCTGTAAAAGAAGAGACCCCGAAATAAATGTCAACAAACTGACAAATCGTCAAAAAGGCAAGACTCAAGGCAGCCAGCAAGGAATACAAATAAGGAGTGATAGACTCAAAATTTTATTTCAGTTCAGATTACTTTCAAACATTAAATGTTCATTTCAAAACATATGCTCTCGATATACACATGAAATTACTTTTAAGAGGGTTAAATATTCAAAATCGTTATTGCTCGGATTATTAAAATGTCAAAATTTCAGAGCAGTATAGGTGAAGTTATGGGTAATTTGTAAATCGACGTAAGTTATATATCATTAATTGTCTTAGTTGTCTATTATGATAAGACGTTTTAAAGGTGTGAATAAATTCGGAAAAAAAGTTTGCATCAAAAATCGAACGTTGCAAACAGAACTACCCGGGTTTGTGCATTTCTCGTATTTCAAAATACAATGCAGTATGAAAAACAATGCAGATTATTTACTGTCCACTTTTGGTCTTTTAGTTGCATCTTAATATTAGTAAAAAGCTTTAGAACAATGATAACATATTATTGTTCTCATTGCATAATACTGTGTGGTTTACGTACCTTACAATTACACCATTGCTCGACAGTTTTCTTGTCATTGAATTGTATTACTCTGAAAAACAATTGTTTGTGGTGTCATGTATTTTTTTGCAGTTAAACCTAACCGTCAGATGCACTGATTAAAAAGTAAAGTTTTTGTTTTAAAAAATACAGTAGACCATTATCTGTCCAAAGACGCACTTGCCAAAACCTTATTTTTGATTCTTGGTGCAAAATTACAAGTAAAGAGGTAATACTAAATTTAAAATGACGAGGACGTTGTTACTCTTAATTTTATGACGAATGTTAAAATAATTCAATAAAGGGAACCTAAGGAAAGCAAATGAAACTCTTGTTTCCAGATCCAAATTTGTATTCCTCTAGATATTTTTGTAAGGAATATTACGTGGCGCCACTTCACCATTCTTTTGAGAATGATGAACCAATTAAACAGGTTTTGTAGCTATGAAAAAAAAAATGACAATAAAAATATATATCCTTAAATATCAGACAAACACTGTCTCCATAAAACTTGCTGAAGTATTTTATTGTTAATGCACAAATTTTACCTCTTTTGTTCAGGGACAACTTCCGAAAAACAATTACATGACATCGTATTCATAGCGCATTCTATTATCACGGAATCGAGTTTTTGTCTTGAATACATTTGCTTGTCAATCATCTTATCAAAGATTTACCTATTTTTTATCGAGAGAATTGTTAAGTCATGAAGATAATAAATGATAGTTACAATAAATCAGCTTTTAGACCTGGACAGCTGATATGTCCATGCTTCACCTAACATAATGATATATGTCAGTTCTTTTTCGTTGTAGCAAGTTAATTGATTTCCGTTAGCTTTGGAAAACTAACCACGTGGTTTTTTTGACAGCTGATTATTAGCGAGTGACGCCCAGCTCTTTATTAAAACTTGTTTTTCACGATAAACAATTAGTATTTTGAGTTTTGTCTTCATAATGGTAAGTTGGCAGAACTTAGAATTTATTCCTTTATTAAATTCAGATAAAATATCGCTTCTTATGAGATTTTATTTACTTATGACTTTTGTTTTAATAAATGGTTTCTTTCTTTCAGGCGTTTTTTCTGTTACTTGCCACTTTGAATTCAGTCGTCACTGCAGAACATTTATTAGGTAAGAAATATTATATATAATTTAGAAAATGAAAGTTAGCAAAATTTTTAGTAGGACTTGCGCACTAATTTTGCAATTTATGACATGAACTTTTATATGCAACTTTTCATTTTTTATATTTAACTGTCTCTTTAAGAATTTTTCTTCTCGACGAATATGTAATATGTTTCCATGCTTAATTTTCAAGTTTTGGATATTTCTTTTGCAGACTTTGCCTCTTTGCAGTTATGTGGTGACAATAGGGGCCTGTTTCCAGACCCTTCGGACTGTGGTTACTTTTTTGACTGCACTACATATTACGCTGTTCGATTGAGATGCGCGCCGGGGACATTCTTCAATGATGATACCAAAGAATGCGATTTTCCAGAAAATGTTCCAAGATGTGAAAAACAGTTATACGGAGAGTCAAAAAATAACTATAACTTAGATGGCGTCGTAGATCCAAACGAGGTTATCATTGTGAATTCTGAGAAAGAAAAAGGAACGCCGAAATCTGATATTCCAAATGAAACAAAATCAAGACAAAAAGAAACAACTCAAACGAATGCAGAAGGAATTGTCATTACAAACAGGGCGAAAGGCGTTCATGATCCCTTTTGTTATGGTAAAACGATCGGAAATTATCCAGATCCAGAATTCTGTGAATACTTTTTTCAGTGCAGCTTCACATTGAGTCGAAGACAAAAATGTGCCCCAGGAACAGTGTTTAATCCAAATTCACAAATGTGTGACTTTCCTTCACAAGTAGCAGGTTGCGCAAATAAATCCAGGAAAAGCCTTTTAGTGAGCAAATTAATGAAACATGGTAGCTTGCGTACTGTAATATTACAGCCTCCCCCACCACCGCCTCCCACAACGACGCCTTCTTATTCCAGCAAAGAAGTAACCACTTCTGAAGACTCTCCACTTGAACAATTTAGTACCACAACACCTAAAATACAAACGGAAACCAAGAAACCACTGGAGCAAAAATTAAGCCAAAGTAAAGTGGAACCAGCAAAAGTAGTAACAACGGATTCACAGAAAGAAGAGAAAAAGCCAGAAAAGAAGGATACAATCTTTAAAGAGATGACTATTAGCCTTTTTAGGACAGGTCTAAGAAATTTTCTTCTTAGAGATGTGATCCGTAATAATGGAGGACATAGAGCTGTTGTAAAGGAAACAACAACAACTACTACAACGACAACAACTACAACTCAGCCGACCTCCACTAGAAAGGTTCGATCCACACAAAGCGTGCCTACGGTAAATCCCACAAAAATATCTGCGAGAATTCAACAAACAAATTCGAAAGATTCGCAACCACAACCTTTTGTTCTGACGGAAAGAAATATTGTTGTATCTGATTACATGAACATGGACTTATCAAACCCCAAACAGATGGGTGTTACTGTATTTCCAATGTCTACATCTCTGAACTTAGAAATCACAACTGTTGGAAATATACAGACGTCTAAACCAAACACTGTGGACAATGCTCTAGAAGAAGCTGGGACCATTGTCAGCAAGGCGTCCATAGAGAAAATACTTGGGTCCGCTCCTGCTCCGCCATTGGACACCTTCTCTGTACACGTTGACGGCAACGGCCAGGCTAGAAAAATCCCACTGATAGAAACGGGCGATATCAATGGGGACTTTGGATCAGACAAGGGGATTCTCAGCAGTGTCGGAGATACTTACAACAGCCTCACGAAAGACCAGTCCTTGCGCGCGTCCATTGCTGCCAAACTTAAAGCATTAAAGTATCTATCGTCTTTCATTAAATCGGAAAGATTGAACCAAATTTTTCAAGATACTTTGCGAAAAAGTCAGTTAATGAATAAAATGTCAAAAAAATCTAGAAACATTTTCAGAAACTCTTCAAGAACGGAAAAGACCGTTCATTATCCTCGGCTGATTGTTGTGACCAGTATGGGATCCGGAGACGCGAATCGAAAACTCCTGGAGAAGTTTGAGGTTGGACTGACGTCAAAACACCAGAACTCAATTATGTAATCCACGTGTTAGATTTAGCTGCATAGACTAGATGCATAGACTAGATTAGTAGTTTGTTTAGATTTATAGCAATTAGCAGTTAGTAAAGTTGTGTAATGTTGACTTCTGGAGAACATTTACATTGCTGTAGTTTAGATCAGTATTTGAATTAAAGTAAGAAATCCGCTATTATGTAATACAGGGTAACTGTTTGATGCTTGTTTTATTCATCATGTAAATATATATGCAAATAAATTATCAAATAAATTGAACTCTTGTTGCACCTTGTTATGATTTTAATTAATTTGAATTCAATTTCTTATCAGATACATTAAATATTATCTGCACCTGTTTCACAATTTAATGTAATTGCCCTGTAAGTTCCAGGTGTTTTTCTTTTATATTTAATTAATATATTTTCCGATCATTTGATAACGTGCAATTGTCCTTTCTTGGATTGGAAGTTTTGAACTAAAAATGGAAAAAAATTAACACTTCAAAATTATAATGTTTTATCCCTATATTTAATTAGATTGCCATAGAAAAAGTTTATTGTGTTCAATCGTACAATGGATATAAAATTTAGTGCATTTTTATTTCTTTTATAATTTCAGACTTTATCATTATAGGCAATAACTTTTTTTAATTGCCTGCGCTTTTCGCCAAAATTGAGCCTCGTTCAACCGTCTCTCATTATATTTATATATATATATATATATATATATATATATATATATATATATATATATATAAATGATTGATCGTTTTTCGATTAACTTTATATTAGCGTATCGTGAGCCACCGAGTATCGGTGAAGTTTTTTCTACCCTAACGGCTCTTGCTTGACTCTTATGGGATTTGTTTGGGTTTCGTTCGACTCTAATAAGTTTTGTTTTGGTGCCATTACCGACAGTGATGTGACAAGGGCGGATGTACGAGGTCTTATAGATTTTTGTCACAATCGAATAAGTACGTGACTTGTCGACGGAACAGTTACTATCTAATTTGAGTACTTCACGCGGCCCAGTCATTTATGGACATTAAATTAATTCCGGTCCAACTAATGAGCAATACCCGGCTAATCCGTATTTATGTCAATTCTTTTGTCGATTGCATTTACTCCTGAAGGCATTTCCGGCGGAACTCAGAAAAATTCAACGAATGTACATGTATTACATGTAATATATTGAAGGATGTTAAAGTTTTGAACGACCATTAATTAGAAGTATTGGTTAGACGGCCATGGATATCTTTTCTAAAGTATAAATTAAATTAAATAAATTAATTTAAATTATATCAATGGATAAGCACAAATTTTAACAGATGATAAATTACTTTATTTATTTTAATGTACTTGTATATGAAGATGATAGTCATAGACCCGACGTAATACATTTGATTTTTTCCTCAGCTTGTTGAGAGGCCGAGAAGTTGTGATTGTACTTTCTTACGATAAACAAGCTCTAGATTCAGTCATAACAAAAGATGTGATAATAAATATAAAATGTAAATGTAAACGTATTTTCAATTAAAGAATGAAGAGGAACTGAAAAGCTTTTCCCGATTGTCTAATGTGATCAGGTGTCGATTGTGAAGTGAAATATCCAAACATTTCATTTTTAAAACATTTGATAATCCTCATGCAACTTTGCAAATAGGGTACGATATTGGTTCCTAGTGACTTGAATGGTGTCCTAGTTTTGTTCATCACTCAACTTATTGGAACGGAAATAAACAATGGAAATGTATTATACCTATTGTCATTTTTTTTAGATATATAACCATTTCTTTTTATATTTATGACTTCAATATTGATGCAATAATTTAAAACTGAAATTTACATACAAATCTATATCCCATTCCATTTCCTCTGCGTATAAGTTCGTGTATTTATAGATAATGTTTTGTATGCTTTCCGAGATGTAAATTAAATTTGTGATGTTTTCTTCGTCTATTGTTGTAAAATTCTTTTCAGATATTAGAATTCCAAAACATTTCAAACTGTAACTGTTGTCTTACGATAACGTTTTAATCATGTTGATGATAATTGGCGGGAAACCTCTACAACATATTTAAGAACCAAGGACCACCATTTTAGCCGCCTTTGGGGAATGTAGTACAGAAATAATTACGTAGCATTATAAAAAAAAAGAATAAACAAAATTATCAAATATTGACAAAGGAAGATATGGTATCTAAAATGATGGTGACGTTTTCAAAAAAGCATCACATTACAAGCAAAGATGATTCAAGGAGTGGCATTCGTCGTAAAAGAATGCTCTGTTTAAATCATACTTTAATTAAATAATTTTGTTGAACTGAAAATCGATAGTTTTGAACCTTTTGATGAATAACTTTTTACGAACCACTGTACTCTACCAGGTTCACATATTATAAAGCAGCTCAGATGTCTTTATTCTTGGTTAAATTTTTATATTAAAGATTGTTAAAACAATTGATTCTATCATCATAATTACCGGTATACACGAACGAATTTAAAATCTTATTTCAATCAAAGTTGGGTTTTTTTAATAGTGTACGGCTCATAGTATCTTTATTCAAGTGAATTGTGCTTTTTGTCAGCTTCATTAATAAGTTTGCAGACCAGTATAGAATGGAATCCTTTTGAAGTTGACAATTAACAATCCAAATAACTGGGTGATGATCTAAATATCACTCACACTTATTTAATATCAATCCATGCATATTTTATACATCTGCAATTATAATTACCAATGAATGCACACAGTGACGTCATAGAAAAATAAAGGAAATCTCACAATTATGTTGCAATACGGATTTATTAAGAAGTTAATTTAAGCCGCAATTAAACATTCGTGTTAATAAGTGACTCCCTTTTGATGTATGTCCAGGAAGACGAAATCATGTAGTGCACGAAAAGGTGGCATCGAGCGTACCTGGTGAAGGGGCCTCTACCACTGGGGTCAAGCCAAGAACGTGAAGGTCAACGTGTCAGTGACAGATTTCTAATTATTCTGCTGCTGTAAAACTCCATGAAACCCTCCCCCTGTTACCTATACAGATGCGCAAAAGCTGTGGTTTGCAATACATGTATTTTAGAACAATGTTCCACAATCATCACCAATTTAGGTCATGCCTGAATTACTGAGGCAACCGACCATAAAACCATGAGATGATCACCGTTATTTAAACATGTTTGCAAAAGATGCTGTTGGCAAAATATGTATTTTAGAACAATGTTCGACAATCATCGCCCATTTTGTTCATGCTTGGGTTACTTAGGTGGCCGATCGCGTCATTGATAGCCACGTGTGTCTGACGTCATGCATGTGCATGTGAACTTTCAAGGTTTTGCAGGAACTTAATTGAAACTAAATTTTATAAGATAATTAGACTTGAAAAGTTAAGACACAAAGACCATATGACTTTAATGGTAAGGCTGAAAATGCATTTGCATTTCATATCAATGAGGTGTGTGTCTTAATTTTGGTAAGGTGAATCAGGCTTTGTAGACATATTTTCTACTCCTTAAAAAAATCTGGTTAAGAAAAGCAAATTGCAATACACATTTATATCTTATTCAAGCGTCATTTCTTATACAATATAATTGGATTTTATGAGTGTGCTATTTTGGCAAAATGTAGTATCAACAAAAATGCAAAGACGTCAATAGCAATCAATGTTTTCATACCTTTGCATTCAATCTTTTTTTAAGAAATCGAAAAAATAACAACGACCGAATTGAAGACTTCACATAGAAATTATTCAGATACCTATACTAGATGGTATACTTGTCATCAAATCAATGAAGTTGTATTTTGCAAAAAAGTATCATCGACTTTAAGATTTTTTCATTGGCTACAAAGCTGGAATCGTGGTCACTCTTGATTTTCTGCAAAAATAGCGTATCCTCCAGACATGAAACTGACTGAAGGGGGTTCTAAACTGTATCGTGTATTAGATTATCGTGCACCTATGTTGCAAAAATCGGGTTCATTGTTGTAGAATTTGGATATTCTGCAACACGTTTACAACACTTTAAACTTGGTGACATTTTTCTAGAAAACAAAAGACCTACTATTCATTTGTATGAATGCCATTGATATTTTTATGAATACGTCCATTATTGTGAAATAAAAATCTGCTGCTCTTTCATTCAAATAACTTTATGAATGAGGGCATACTAGGAAAAAGCTTGCAGCCCGAGCATCGTCTCTGACCAACTCCAAGAGGATCAGGTAAAAGCCAAATCTCAAAAATATGTTTTTTGTTTAATTTTATAACTTCACGTGGGTTTGAGAAAAAATAGTATAAAATTAATTAAATGCTAAACCGCATGTGTGCGGGAGAACCTTGAAATATCGTGAAATAATCTATACACGTAAATAATCAATTAAAGGCTTGACATGACATAATCAATTACCTGCCGATCGGTGATGTTAAGTGTCAGAGGTAGGGCGGCACCTCGCTCCTACTTTGTGACTTTTTGTTTTTATTGTCAAATGTCACATACTTTGTGTAATGGTTGCACTGAATTTTGGAAAATGGATAAACATTTAGAAACAAATTGGATTTAAATTCACTTTTAAACTTGTTAAAGTACGTGTACTTTTTGTAATGAACTATGATACCTATGATAATTATTTTTGTCAATCTTACATCAAATAGAAAACAGTAATATATAAATGTCTGATCAATAGTTTCAATAAATGACATTACTTTCAATTATGATTTAATTTGCATTAAAGTGCACATTAATGCATTTTAAAAAGAAGTTGCAGCAGAGATTTAGTATTATCGCAACAGCTCTGATAATTCATTCGTTTCTTTGCGTACAGTTAGCAATCCAAGATGGATAGGTTCTAGCGGTTTCCAGTTAGAGAAATTATTAAATGTATAGACAACCCTCTAGGCATAATAAGGTAAATTGTTTTCTTATGATACTTTTGTCAAAACATTTGTTTGTTTTTAACGTATAAAATAAGTTACCTTAAACAAATAGAAGACAGCCACACAGAAGAGTAACAACGTAAGTTATCAATCATCCATTGCTAAATGTACAAAAAAACCAAAGAGTTGTACAAAGATGCATTTAAATATTTTGATAATCTGTGACGGTTACCATATATAGTAAGTCAAAACTGTTTACACGAGGACATCATTGTTTGCAAAACAAGGTTCTGACTGCGAGAAAACATTGTACAAATCCTTTATATAACTAGTTTTCTATGTTGCTTCATTCGAACGAAGACCATTGCCTACATATAACCTACTTCAGTATTTAATCAGTTTTATTCATTTTGGGTATACCCTTATGTCAAGATAGGGTTAAAGAATAAAATAATATTAGTTCGGTGATGTCCGCCTTCGTGATATGGTTCCAATAAATCAATCACAACTTGTATTTATATCCAAAACATTTTTGGGGGCAATTTCTCATAAAATGTTTCGTGGCAAAGAATTGGCAAAGACATAACTTTCTTTAAATATAATTAAATATTTCTTCAGTTTGGCATAATGTGACTGCTGCAAAACCAATTTAGCGCTTGAAAAGGAAAACACTGTCACTCGAAGATTTACATTATTGAAGAATGAGGAAGGCCATTTTTTTCTGAATAAAGTGGTTTGCTGCTTAATCATAATTTGATTAAAAAGGTGTTCTCCCTAACATGTTCTCCAATGACGGAAACTAGCGTTAGAAGTGTCTCAAGCTGACCACGTGATGTATCAATATTTTTTATCCACAACTGTACGAGGGTTGCCCGTGTACACTTCTTGAACCTAAGACACGAACAGACCATGAATCAGTAGTGTACTCCAATTTGAATTTGGAACTTGTAATTGATTGGTTCATAACAATTCCTACATATTGATTGGATAATTTTTATAAAATCCCAATTTTAAATCATAACGATTGATTTAACCATTGACATGTTAATTAACCTTTTATAAAGGTGATTGTTATTGCTAATAAAGGTATTAAGCAGAATTTCATTAACTTTACCAGGTTAGAATACCAACAAAGCACGGAGTTATTGTGATATATTAAATAAATGTGTTTAGCCTTTACTTGTATAAATGGGAAAATCTACAAACAACAAATTCATTCGAAGTATTTTGTGAATGCATAAGTAAAGTTATTTATATTTCAAAAGCTGGAGCATTGACATTTTATCTTTATTATGATAGGATTTGAAAATAGGCTGTGCATGTCACAGATATTGAAAACATTTTCTTTGATTTATGATCCCACGCTATATATAATCTAATGAAGATTTTTGATTGATTAAGCTGACAGGATTTGCAAGAAGAATTTGAACATTAATTTTAATTATGTTCTTAAATATAGAACCCGCAACCATTATAGATTATGCATCGACAAATAAATGGACGCGCAAAAATATATTTTCTTTAATACATCAAATTGACCTCTTCTTCAGTAATTAACTTTTGGCAAATTGCATTGTTTAAAAAAAATATCTACATCCTTTCAACTTTCTTTTTCCATTTCTTGTGCAGACTTTGCAGAGAAACATATTCGATCGATTGTTTGACGTCAGAATTGGAAATGGATGGGGGGTCTACATTGATATTTATGTAATGATATTGCGGTGAGGACAATGACAACTTCCAGGCAGCGACTGACGGCTCTCTCCCCAACAAATGGCGGGGTTTTGGTTTAATTTAGAAAACTTGAATTATTTAGCGTATGGAAGAACAAATCAAATCGTAAAGAGCGATAATTATAATGTACTAGACAAGTCTGAAGTACATTTAAGGGTTCGATATTTCAAAATTCATGAGGGGTGGTGTTTGAAAACAAGACAATTTATAAGAAAAAACGTGATCATTTTCTAAAAACCAGCTTCGAATAACAAAAATCTACGCAAAGCATCAGAAATGGGTATAGAAAAATCTAAAGAACAATGCAGCTGGAACTTTTACAGCCTTGTGTTTTTTTTCTAGTTGCTATGATATGTAGCATGCAAATAGTTTTAACTATGCATGAGTTAACCCGTTGGTGTTAAATAAATAAGAATAAATTGTGAATTATTGTACAATTCATTTGTTTTAATGACTGCATAATTGTGAATATTTCAATCCTGGTAAACTTGCATCATGATTTCACTCTTGTTCCGTTAATAGTAAGAATTGAAGTGGAGTAGCAAATTTCCTTTTAGAAAGCATGTTGTCTTCTGTTCTGAATTATGTGAAATATATATTATAAACAAAATGTTCTATCATTGGCAATACATTTCTGATACAATGTTTCCAAATAAAGATATTAAAGAATTTCTTTATCGCTAAATTTTGTCTGTAGAAAGCTTTAAGAAAAAGTTTTTTTATGAACATTTAAGCATATAACTAAAATATCATTCTTCCCTTCCAGATCAAGATTTTGGTAGTAATCGGGAGCATGCATTAACTTGTGCCTGTCACCATTATCTGATGAATAGTTCAGTAAAAATAGTACACCATAGATCTCGATGAGCATATAACAAACGTTTTTGTAAAGTCTGGCATTTTTGAAGTATCATCTCCTTTGTTCTAAACTAATATGTTGTCTAACACGCGATGCGTGTGGAAGTAACGCCAGGTTGTTTTTTGTGATAAGATTTCTTTCTTAGCGGTAGTGGTGGCGGCCAGTACCCTCCCGAGCCAGGGCTGGGTCGTGCTATATATAAATATCAATTTCTGGAAATATCGGATACCTATTCTCAAAAATACGTCTCATTTTAGAAAACTATCAACATCTACTACGTATACACTGTATAAGATCAAACGATCATAAAAAGCATAAAATATCGTATTGCAAGTAATTGATACATGTGTCCCAAGCAGAACTCATTTGCAAGTATATGTTAATGGTATTTATGTATCTCTTCAAATCCAGTACAGATATTTTCCCCTATAATTTATCAGTCATTTTTCCGCAAGTTTCAAGAAAATACCTTTGATCGTCAGATTTTTGCCTCAAATTCAAATTTCTTTTAGCTTAAAGAAACTTGCTTCAAACTTATTTTTTTCAAAAAATCAGCAAAGTGTTTACATATTTATGTTAGTATTAATTTATTAAATCATATTTAGTTGCATGTATTTCGAAGAAGCGAGTACAAAAACGCAAGCATGTAGTCTTTATGAGAAGGATATTCTACATTACTTTCCTCAATTTCCAATTCCATAAGATTTAAAAATATGAGCAGAAAAAACACCCGTGTATGAAAAACATTACAATTTTTGGGTTATGACGAATCTCAAGTTCCAGTTGATTTTAAGTTAAGTTTATTCATTATAACCCAAGAAAGTGCTACACATAAACATACTTAAAGAATAATCGGAAACAAATCGTCCAAGGACATACATACATGCATGATATAACATCGTTACAAAAGCATACTTGAAAATGGAAAAAAAAGACATAAGAAAAAAGAAAAAAAACCTAAGAAATATTAAAAAAAAATATTTCAAATTAGAATTTTATTTGCATAGAACATAATTGGGCGATTCGCCTCCAATCCAAGCAAAGCTGAATAGAAACATTTTATTGCTAAATAAGGTACACATTTTACAGCAAACAATGTTTCTCTCCCCCCCCCCCCCAAGATGTTTTAAAATTCCTATTTGTTATCCTGCCCGTCTTTTGTTTGCTTTATCATTTAAATTAATATTTTGCAATCATTCTGGAACCTTAATAAGTGAACTTTTAAATTTCGGCTCTAAATTCGAACAAAAGATGCTTATATAATTGTGAATTATATAAATATTATTTGGAATCAAATAAAAATGTAGAGGAAATGAAAGTACATTGTTATTAATTGTATATACTTGTTTGATAAATTTAGTACTAGTAATACATGTATATTCTTTACCACCTTGCATCTTCCTTTTGCGATTGCCTGTTGAAAATACGTCATAATAGCATTCACCTCGCCATACAGTATGGATCAAGTTGAGAGATACAGGAAATGAAATGAAATAAACTGTAATTATACCAAGAACAGGAAGAAATTTCCAAAACCGAATCGAGTAAGATAATTTTCTTACTCATGTGCTTAATAATCATAAGAGGGTTATGCCCTTTTTTGATTATCATTGTGAATGAACCAGTCAAGTGACTGTATAATTGTTGACTTACAACCTTAGTGATCGTAGAATGTGGTAATGATTGCCATTTATTTCCCTAATTTCTGAATTGTTAACATTTCTAAAATATTTTTAATGATCGACATTATTAAGTTTTACAGTCTGACCCATTGTATTATGAATGCATGTTGCATTTGTCCAAAGAAAATAACACGACCCATGATTCATGGAAACTCTTTATAATGGCATAATTTTTAGAGTTTACTGGATCTTATCTAATTTTCAATTTTAAGAATAAATTAAAAAATTAAAATAAAATATTTTTAATGATCGACATTATTAAGTTTTACAGTCTGACCCATTGTATTATGAATGCATGTTGCATTTGTCCAAAGAAAGTAACATGAGCCTATGATTCATGGACACTCTTTATTATGGCATAAATTTTCGAGTTTACTGGATCTTATCTAATTTTCAATTCTAAGAATAAATTAAAAACTAAAAATAAATTTTTTTTGCAAGTTTTAAGAAAATACCTTTGATCGTCAGATTTTTGCCTCATATTTTTTGTTTTTAAAAAAAGTATGCTTGTAAACAGAGTGAAAATACGTATTGCCCAAAAGTTAAATATAACATTTTGTAGAAGATTTATATCGGTTTTAGATATGTTCAAAAAGCTTCAAAATGATTACCGATTGTGTTGGGGGAAAACGAACGCGTCTTTCCAGTAGAATTTAATTTTAAAAAGTATAGCGATCCCTAAAATTATTTAATGGACTGTTTCAGTCCCTATATTTAGATATTTAAAAAATTAATACAAAGTATACAAAAATATCATGAAAAATAGTACATATATATACGTTTAAAAGTCAATAAATACTTGCATGGTAAATATTATAAATAGATATTTAAACTTTCAAATTACCTACAAATATTCTACTTATTACAATTAATGGTTTTTCTTTTCCCATTTTAACGAAATTATTTTCAGCAGTAATTGAATTTTAAAATTGAACATTTTTTTGTTTGGTTTCAGTAAAAACAACAATTAAAATCAAAAATTGGATTCACTCTTCACATGTTAGATCGAGATTTCATGCTAAATAAAAATATTGTTTAAGATGGGTACAATAAATATATTTCCTCAACAAATGTAACAGACAATTATTATATAACGGGCCAGACCACCGAAATTATTCATTATTTGTAGATAATTGAAATAGTATTTCAAAAATGTTAATAATCGATGAATAATGTAAACATGAGACTCATTAACGCATTCTACGGACACTAAAGTTATGTCAAAATGTATACAGTCACTTGACTGGTTAAAAACAAATATGGAAATCAAAAAAGGGCACAACCTTTATATTAATTGCTAAGTATATGAGTAAAAAATATTACCGTACTTTAAAGAAATTCTTCTTGTTCTTTGAATTATTGTTTATTTTTATTTATTCATTTATCAATTCAACTTTACTCATTTCTACATTTTTCATATTTATGCATAGCAAAGAATACGACGGTCTTTGACCATGCAATCGTTAGTTTTAAGAGACTGTACGTTTAACAATTGATTCGTACATTTTAAACAAGAAAACATAAAAGTTAGTATCTCCAGGAATATTCAATAAAAGCCTTTATATCTTACAAGAATATATGTAATCATTTGATCTTGAAGATGTCACGTAAAATGCAATCTACAAAACATTACTTTTAATTCTAGCAACAACCACAAGATTTTACATTGATTTCCCATATAATAAGAATGAGAAATTTATCTTTAAAAAATTAATCTTGAGGTTATTTTACCCCGATACATAATTGATAATTTCTTCTACTTTTTAGTGAATTTAAGATTATGTAATTCTTGTATTTTGCAGTTGACAGTATCGTCGTGTTATGAAATAGTTAGTTCAACTCCTTTTGCTATATCTAGTTTTGTTTATTTATAAAACAAAACAGAAGATAAAAAATCATGAGACAAAATCGTCTGTTTAAAACAAAATACGCATACACCCAATTAACAAAAATGAGGACATGTTAGAGCATAAAGTGCGTCTATGTAGTGGGTCAAGGAGATCAAATGCTCTACAAAACCAAGGACAAAAGACAATAAGCTAATTTATTCTAAGACTTTTGTCAATAACCTCATATATGTCCTTATGATTTTGAATTGGTAAGTTAGCAAGGTAGTTCATTTGATCTTAAATGAATCATATCTAGAATCTTTTCAATAAAATCCTGTTGGTACCAGTCATGGCTTTCAGGTTGTTCATACACATCTTGCAATATTCAAATTCATGTGGAATTAATAAGATAAAACTGTTGATATATCCCCATGACTAATGAATGGTTCAGCATGCATTAAATAATGCAATTAATGGCTCCTGATTAAAAATTAAAATCAATTTCTGTCTGTAAACTAGGGAATCATCTGTTTGAAAAATGTCTATATATTGGCTCATGTTATTTTGCAAATGAAAAACAAAGGTTTTTTTTTCTAACCTTAACCTTGTGGTTTAAATTAAAAAAGAAACGACGCGACTACAATGGAAACTTTTGTAATTATTTATACCAATATTATAAACTCCAATATCCATGATTTAGCGTAAAGTCGTAAAATTGATAGATTGGCACTGCTTATTGTTGAAACAATAAACATGCAAGATCACACATGAAAGAAGTTGTCAATCAAAGATACAGAGCAACCTTCAAATAATGCAGATTCTTTAGACAAAGTATTGATAAAAATAGATGCATTGAAAACCTTGAAACGTTGCTGCAAATTTGAAAACAAGTTTTCGTCGCGTCTGACTTCACAGTATATCAAACAAGGTTACACGTGAGTGATGGAACAGGAACAAAATAGAATGGAATAGTACAATATATCGTCATGCTAACTATTCATTAAGAATTCAATAAGAATTCCGTGTTGACTAGGATCATTAATTTCTTTTCCCTACGACTAACCAACGCAGTATGTTGAGCAGCATCTTTAGAATAGGGTTCTATAATGAAAGTGCTTTATTTAGTATCCTGTAAGGGGTTCTATTATTTGATAAATGTAGTCTTGTCTTTTGTGAAGGAAATATACAGAATGCAAATGACCGTGCGTCAATTGAAATACCTGTTTACCACAAAACCAACTTTAATATTAATTTGATTTCAGTAGGTTTGTGATTTACAAACAGAGAACACTATTGGCTAGTGTATATACATGTACTTATGTTTATTTATCCGCGAGTTAACATTCATCAAATTCTCTGAAATCTTAACATTTCGTTCCACACTCCAAAAATTGGACTTGAACAATTTTTTTTACAGATATTTTGTAGTAGTTCTAGATATTTTGTATATGAACATATGTTCTTAATTAAAGACTAATATTTTTTTAACTTGAACACTGAAATCAATTTCTTAGATAACCATATGTGTACATGTACATTAAAAGACATTCACATAATAGTAAATGATAATCAAACCAACTTTAGTCTGCAAAAATAAAATGTATTTCATATACATAACTATTTTCTTGAACAGTCATACATACATGTACATTAAAAAGAAATTTAAAGATGCTTTCACATCCAACTTAAGTCTGTAAAGAATCTTATTACAAACATAAATACGTTCCATACGTTTTGATATGCATAATGAATATGCAATTATATTTAAAACAAATCATAATGAACTTTGATATTTTTATTGATCGCAAAATACATAATTTACTTTTCATTTTTCATTATAAAATTATAAATACATGTACACTAACTAGTAAGCAACTGAGGTAAACCGTTCTCTGTCCGTCGTAATCATCATTTTATATGAATTGACAATTAAGCACAATGTTTTAAAAAGAAGAGAGACAACTTTGTGTTGGTGAGCAGTTTATATGATTAAAGATTTTTTTGTAGATCGGAACATATAGAACGTGGGTTGTTGAATGAATAGTAAGTCGATTTATCACTTGAATTTGTAAATTCCGATTTTTATAAATAAATTTAAAAAAGCCCATTACTAACAATCTATACACAACCAATATTGATATATAATATTTTCTCTTCATTTTGAATGTTTGGAATGTATTATTGATCTGACTTAATGCACATTATATAAGACAATAACAGATAATCTCGAGACTGAAACAATAAAGAAAAGACATTTTTAAACAATATAAACTTGATTTATAGTAAATTTTAAAACATTTATCAAAGAATATCCCTTAAGGTTAGTGCTGGTTAGATGATAATTTATATAAACAAAGATATCCCTCTAAAAGATTATTATCTTACTCAAATAAGGATTAAAAATGTGTAGTTTTTTGGCAAAGCTATAGAAAACTAGACGTTTCTTTTGCATCATTCACATCTTATGGGTTTTGCTGTTGCATGTAACAGGCTTCCAAAATATAAGAAAAATCAAATGATATATTGATATAGAATGAACGATAATTGCTACTGTTTCTAAAACTTCTTATTTTCTCTCTTTTATTACCCGAAAGAGCAGTCATTGAACAACCTCTTCATAACTGAGTCACTAATAATGCAAATAATATTAACTAAATAAATACTTGATGATACATGTGCATATGCTGTTCAAGAACAAGATTGTTAAAATACTTTGGAGTAACGTTTTCATTATTTGTTGGGTTTTTTGGGGGGTTTTTTCCGGGTTTTTTTTTTCGGGGGGGGGGGGTTATTTTATTGTCGTTTTCATAATTACTACAAGGAATCAAAGAAACAAAGTAAATATTTATTGGCAATCACACACCCTTTCATACACTTGCACACATAAATATCAGAAACATATTCTAATTGTTTACAGGAAAATTAAAGTTCAAAAATATTTTTCGAGTTTGACCATCGTTTGTCAAATTTAACATTTCACATGATTTAATTGATATGTATCTTTCAACCTTATGTTTGAAATAAATATGTTGTAGTAGCCCCTTTAAGTAAGGGATCTTTTTTGTTTCAAACAGTTGAAATATACTGTTTGGTATACAAAATTATAAAGTTTACAACTTTGTTACTCTGATTTTGAGGTATTTATTAAAATATACTGTTTGGTATACAAAATTATAAAGTTTACAACTTTGTTACCCTGATTTAGAGGTATTTCACCAAATATTACATTAGTAACATTAAATCCAATTCTATTTGTAGTTTTACAATAGATATGCATGCTGAGTTTATTCCATAAGGGCAGTATTTCTAAACATTTAATGAGTACATGTGGAATTGTTTCTACATCATCTTTGCAAAAAGAGCATCAAGGTATTTGAACACTATAATTTAGATTAACAATTTTTTCAAACTCAACAGAGAATTCTATTCCCAGCACATTGAAATTTGTACATCCCCACTCCAGTTTCCATCTTGTATGATGGTATACTTGTTTAGAGAAATTTTTTTAACCTACCCACACAATTTTTGTTTTTGAACTGTTTATCTGCAGTCCTGAAGCAGCAAAAATGGATTCTGAAGAACCATCAAGCACCAAGGTTGTGTCGCCAGCATGGGATGCCATGCTCATGCCATGTTTTTGCTTACATTGGTTCAATATACCGGTGAAAGTTCTTTTTCAAGCTGATTTTTCTATCTGCTAATTAACACATAAATAACAGTGTCTAGCTTTTGTCAAATTCAATTCATATCTTAACCTGGATTTTCTTTCAAAACAAAAACATGACTTGAGGTTTGGTTACATAACAAAGAATTGTGAGCTCTGAATCTCCCTTACGACTCGACGACCGACACACAAATGTTGGTTGACTATTAGAAATGACTTACCGAAGCGTTGAAAACATTAAAATCGGAAAAAACAGTTTTGGCCAAAATCGTGACAATGCCTCTTTAAAGGTTAACTTTAGTTTTTATTACATTTGATTTTTATATCCATTTAAAAGCATACAACATTGGAAAATTGAAAAAAGTTATTCTAAAAGAATTGAAGTATTTATTAAGAAACAAGACATTAAAGAGCTATATACCTTTGGGATCCTTGCATGTTTATGTAACAAAAGCTACAACATTCACAGCAGATTGAAATGTTAAATCTTAACAAATGAGTTATCGAACTTCTTCCTAGAGAAATATTAGTAGTAATTTAAATAATGTTTTCTTTAGTGGTTCATGCAAGTATGAAGGTAACGAGTACAGTATTGCAGAAAATATATAACAAACGACAGCTTGTTATTTTAATTTTTTTTGCAATGATCAAAGAACCATTTAAGAATGTTTTTTTCTGTTTATTTTGGCTTCTCTTTACAATACTACATCAAATATGTTTATTTATTCAATAAGTATTTCAAAAATTAGAAATGGTGAAGTCAGTAAACTGTTGCTGATGTCCCATTTCTTGGAAAACTTCCCCTTTGAATCCACTGTTCCACATCCATCATTTTCTAGAACGGATACTTTATATGTAATTATCAGATAGTGTGGAGGGACCTACCACATATATACCTAAGCATTCAAAGCAAAAGGTTTTCCTTTGTATTTCATGAAGTTGATCATCAATCAGAACTAATAGTATTATCATATATGTAAAAAGGGAAATGTACATTAACAAAAGAACAAAACATCTCAACATCAGGTTTTCAAACAGGATTACAGAACGTTTTATTTTATCATAATTATAGTTTAACAATAATTGCATTGGTTGTTTCAGTAACTAATATATTTGAATTTTTCGCTAAAGGTAAATTTCTCTTGGGACTATTGTGTTTTAAATTTAAAATGGAATATCTTTATAACAACCTCATGTTTAATGAACATGTTATGCCTCTTTAATGATGACAAAAAGATCGTGTCATATAATTATCCGAACACTGCCTGCATCAATTAATTCGTCAAGTATGATAAAGTGATTTCAGCGAAACACAGATGATCCTAAATGGTATTCATTAACGGTGAGAATATGAATTGATTCTCAGGTGAATTCATTTACATAAATATGAAGTTCTATACATCATATCCTGTGTAATTTAATGGCGACTTAATTCTAACATCAACGGAGAACGTACTGTAAAGGTAAGACATCTTCAAAACGTTAAAACAGATTTTTTTAATTTTACTTTTAAAAATTAAATAACAATATATCTTTTTCATCGCATCTAAGAATTATTTGTCATTTTCAAACAGTTGTTATTACGATAGAGGAATCGATTCTACATTTCGTGTTCTCGTTTACCTATTACAATTATTTATTGGTTTTGGGACAAAAGAAATTTTGAAGTGTATGACAAATTCACAAACAGCATTCATCCTATGGCTCAAGAAAAAGATTGAACTTGTTTTGTTTACTTTTAGATGAATGTGTATACAACTGTTACTGTGTTTGTCACTGTGATTTCAGTAACTATTGTTCAAGGTAAGATTTTCTCAGTTCATTTACATTTTTTCAAATCTATTTAATTCGGCTTCTCAATACACACGATTAATTTACAATCATTTTATTTACCTTTATTTTTAAAATCATTTTTAGATGAGCTCTAGTTTTTATTAAATCATGTCTCAAGGAAATTAACAAAATGTAAATGAAGAACGAAGGCGCTGACGCAAGGTATAGCAAAAATTATGACGATTCATAAATCACAGGGCCATGAAATTATTTCATAGTAGGAAAATGTCAGGCAAATTAAAAACTTCTAAATCTGTCTCATGTCTGTTCTAAATATAAAACTTCCATTTGTTTACAAGCATGTTAAATTTTAAGATTTATTCGTCATAGCTTTTAATTGAAATACGTTTTAAATTCTAAATCCATTTTAGTACATTAACTTCAACCAATGCCCAAGATTTCATCTTCATTAAGTTGCTAAGGAGTTTTAAAAAAACACATAAAAGAATAAAGCATAATTTTTATACAGAGTACAAAACAGTTTTTTTTTTTGTTCAAAACAAACCATTAAATTTCAATAATTGATGTCAAATTAAAGAAACTTAATTAAGAAACATTTTATCTCGATAATGATGATCACCTCATTTCTTATTCAAAAGCCATACCAATATCGCTCACTGTGCTGGCTTATTGCAGGGCAGCACTTCCAAAGGTTCTGTGTGTACAATGGTTTTGCGTTAGCACGTGACGGGGAGCATGGACTCCAGCCGGAAGACATCGACCCCTTCCTATGTACCCACATCATCTTCTCCTTCGCCGAGGTCGACGAAACAGGAACGAGGCTGAAGGACCCGGATCACTTCGAGGCCAAATATTTGTATGACGTAACCAAATCAAGATTTTTAGGTTTAAATAAACCAAATAAAATACAAACAATTGTCAATATTATATGTATAATTTCATAATACGTCTACTCATTATGTCTAAGTAGTTATTTTTTCCGTATCTTGCAGATACCAAAGAATTATTCGCCTTAGAAAATTGAATCACCGCCTCAACATGATTCTGTCGGTGGGAGGTTGGGACAAGGGCAGCGAAGGGTTCTCAAAACTTGTATCATCACGTGAAAATATGTTGAAGTTTACAGACTGGGTGATCATTTATCTCCGCCGCTTCGACTTCGATGGACTTGATTTTGACTGGCAGTTCCCAGCATTGAGAGATAGCAGTCTGCAGGACAAGAAGCGATTCGCTGACCTTTGTGACGTCAGTTTTACGTCATCACATAGATCGTGAAAAACAATTTTTGAGAATTATTTAGTCGTATCATATTATTTTCTTTTTTTCTACCACATAGGTGATTGCCCTTAAGTTTGATATCGAAGAAATCCCCGACATCAAATGGAAATTGACTTTTACCCTCACCTTTCATCCTCTGCTTCCAGTTATGCATTTTGGTTACGATATTCCCCGTCTTTCAGAGTAAGAAGGATAAGATTTATTCCATAAATTAACATTTCCTATTGTATAGACGTAGTGATTTTGTTGTTCTAGTGAAGTTGGATCATTTTAAGCACGACCTTTACTGGCAATTTGCTCTAAAAAATTAAATGCGTTTACTCAACATAACGGACATTATTGCAGTAAGGCTCATTACATCAACCTAAAGATGTACGATCTGTACGGTCACTGGGATGATCCTCTGCTGGCACGACATCACAGTGCTCTGAAGGGTCCAAAGGGATTCAACAACATAGTAAGTACATATTAACAGTGCTCTCTTTTCCAAAAAGGTTCAATTATAGTTTAAGTTGATAGATGTTTTCCCATATGATTGATCGATTCAATTTCTACATTAGTGCTTACACATATTGTCCCTTAGAATTCAATAGCATCGTACATATGTTAGATCATGTATACATATGCTTATAATCCAAAAAAGATTCATTTACATCCTAGGTTTGTGTATATTACTATGTCGAATCTTATTTTAGAACGATTTGGTGGAGATGTGGGAACAGAAGGGAGTTCCTGGTCACAAGATGGTCCTGGGAATCCCGTTCTTTGGAAGATCATATCGCCTGGAGGATCCCGCCATATCTATGCCTGGGGCACCTGCCATTGGACCCGGCACCGATAATGGAGATGGAATCCCTCTCAAACATGTAATTAGATTACTTTTTAAATAATGAAATCTAGTTTGAATGGGTATTTTTATTGGGATTGGAACACTCTTTTTCCCTTTTTTGTGAAGCTATGCCACCTTATTCGAAGTGGACTGAATGAGAGCTTTATCCCATCACAAGAAGTGCCGTACTTGGTGCAGGGGGAGGAATGGATCGGCTACGACAATCAGAGAAGTGTCATGAGCAAGGTACAAGTCTTATTTAGGTGTAAATAAACAACATTATACGCAATCACATGTATGTACCATAGTTCTTTTGAATATGATGGCGTATTTGGTTTCCTTGACTTCAGGCTTCCTTTGTGTTCAACAAAGCTTTGGCTGGGGTATTGCTCTACTCCCTTGATATGGACGACCATTCAGGAGCCTGTGGGGCAGGGAAATTCCCTATGTCCATGTCGGTGATCCACGGTCTTCAGGCGTACATGCTGTACATGCAGCGGAAGCACATGGCCATCGGCGAGATCTACAGGACAAAGATCAACAGCGCACGCGTGTCCAGAAGAGCTTACTTCATGGCGGGAAAACATGACATGGTCGCGAAAGTGGACCAAAAAATCGCCGGCTTACAGAAAGAACAGGACATTGCGATGGGCAAGATGACCGCAGATGTACAATCTGCACAAGCCATGATGAACAAACCTTTTGAACTTCCATCGCCCAATCAACGGTCATTTACATGGTAGAAATTGTCAGGACTGTTTAATTAATTCTGAAGTTAAAATATTTTGTATCCATACGTGATTCAATAAAATCGTATTTATTTTTTTTAACACTTATCTGATTATGCATAATGTTCGATTTTAATTTTAGTTTACAGACACAAAAGATGATGGTATCACAACCTTTCTAAACGATTAGCTAAAGTTATTTCAAAATATTAATTGATTCATTTCGAATAAAACTTATCTTGTGAAAATGTGTTTGAAAAATTTGTTATCGATTAATGAGATATTATACGTACTGTGGCTTGGGAAAAAAAACCTTAAATGCTTATATGAAACTATTGTTCAACTGGTTTTATGTGCAATGAAATATCTTCTTATCGCATTCTTTAATAAATCAATGAATAGTTTACAACGCCTTGTAAAATGTGTGACTTTCTAGTATAGCAAGTATTGTTTTCTTAAAACAAGACATATTTATATATCAGAGAACAAGTATATGTCAGGTAGCAGGTAGCTTTGTTCATCAGAAAATAAATGAACAACTAAGATATTATTACTTATTAGGTTTGCTACCGGCTGACTACGGAAATAAATCGGGTTGATCAATCTCATAGATATCGAAGACGAAGACGAGTTGATCAATCTCATAGATGGCGAGGCGAAGCCGATCCGCCTATGAAATTTATCAACCCGATATATTTCCGTAGTCAGTAAGTAACAAACCTAATAAGTGTTTTATTTTCCCGAGGACTATTCAATAAGACATTTTTTTCACAAGAAGCGATGATCTTTGAAAATCTACGTAAAAGTGGCCTTACATCACGTCCAATTTAACAGTCAAAGTCTTCAAAATTCTTATTCTCACCTTTCAAATATTCGCGACACCCTTATTTACTTGCAATGTTTTGTTGCTATTTAATTAATAAACGTTTTCCCTTTCCTCCGTCCAATAGATCGAAGACTATTGACCGGCGGTCCAAGACTATTGACCGGCGGTCCAATAGATCGAAGACTATTGACCGGCGGCCTAATAAATCGCAGTCTGTTGACCGGTTTACCATATATAGTATCAAATAATCAACAGTTTTAAAGCCTCATATAAGGTAAATGACTATTTATAATTTATTGGTTGGAGACCCCCACCCCCTCCCTTCTATGTGTAAACTAATAAACTAATATCAAATGGAGATGTTTTAATGCATGCAACAGGTTTGGCACATTTAAAAGATAAAAAAAATCTTAGTATATTGCATAATGGCACGAAAACCATCTGTATTATGCAACTTGTAAACCCTGAAAACTAATTAGAAAAAGGAATTAGGTAATAAAACAATTATTTAATGCCTGAACCATCAATAGACCAGAATTTTTTCCCTTGGTGCAGGGAACAGCTCAGTATGATCTATTGCCCTCGGCCGTTGGCCTCGGGCAATAGATCATACTGAGCTGTTGGCCTCGGGCAATAGATCATACTGAGCTGTTCCCTGCACCTCGGGAAAAATATTCTGGTCTATTGACTGCTCAAGCATTAAATAATTGTATATTGTTTTATACCGATAACCATGGTTACAATCACGTACAGTAGTCCAAGGTTATTTTGACTGGGATGTTAAACTAATCATGTTTCAGTCATCTTTTCCTCAGTGAAGCTTCTCTATATTTTTTCAGATTATCACAGAAAAAACTGATTATTCGAATGATGTGTTATGTAAGAGTGAATCAAAGTACCGAGAAGTGCTTAAGCTAGTCATGTAATTTTTTGAAACTTGAATTATTTTTGGCTTTAATTTAAGGAATGAATTCAATATTTATTTGTTTTATACGATATAAAATGGTTTGGGGCAGTTAACGCGAAGCGGTTTATAAAAAAGCGTAAACTGTTCCAAACCATTTTATATCGTATAAAACTAATAAATATTTGAATTCATTGCTTATAATTTAATTTTTGGCTATTAATTGTAGATAAAAACGGTGATTTGACCCTTAAAATGACATCAAATTGTACAAAATTCAAACATAACGTCAGGCGGATTGATACGTTTTTTGACGTTAGTCTTACTATGACGTAGGCAACATTCTTTATACGATATAAAATAAATTTTTTAGCCAATCAGAAAGCGCGTTACAACCAAAATTAAATTATGAGAATATATCAATATTTCCAAGTGAAAACTACAGATCAAATTCTGGTTTTTTTATGATTCAATAAATCGATAGCCTGTATTTATATTCCTTTTAAGGTCAACAAATGATTCATCAAAGCATTTTACATACGAGAGGCGCTATATACGAAAAGTTTGCTCCTTGAGAATGAACTGTCTCCGTGTCATGCAAATGTTCTCAAAATAGTAGTTATTTATTCATAAATATCATCTCTTAATGAACTTAGATAACCACAAGCAAACCGTTCCGAATCAACAATATGGTTCATCAGCAAAATATAGCAACTATCAACTTATTACAGCAGTTTGAATGTGCTCCGTTTTGATTTCTAAAATAATAAGTAAAATATCTATGATGTCGCTTGTTTACCATAAACTTGTCCGGATTTGAAGATTTTGAAACACGAATGGCGAAAACAACGTTAATTTTAGTGTATGAATCTACAGTTGTTCAAACTGAACTTAATAATTTCCTTCATGACCAACAATGAACACGGATTATATAACTTCCTCGTAGTATCGTGTTTTTAATAGAAATGTCTAACAATAATAATAAGTAGCTAATGTTATTTGGGGCATTATATATTGGATTTTTAACCAGAAAATTTTTGTACATTCAAGATTATTAATAAAAAAAGGTTTGGCATACACATTTGTAAAACCATCTCTATAGAAAAGCAAGGGAATGGAAGTTTAAAAAGATTCTAATTTGATAAAAATGAATATTTCGAAATTAATTTAAAGAAATTTTGACAGTATCTGCAGCTAATTATCATTTAGATTCAAAAAATTGCGGTGACACCGTGGTGAAGAGGAAAGAATTATCATATCTATCTCAGCTCGGATCATTAAAACCTCTCTTAATGCACCGTCTCTCGCTGTATCACACCATTGTTTAAATTTTATTTTCATGTAAATGCAAAATGGAAAAAAAGTGATTAATTACAGCAAACCGTAGTTCATACTTTTTAATAAAGTATATCTGAAAAGAGGTGGAGGAACCAAGATGGAGGCCCTCTGAACAGGCTATTCACAGGAAAACAAAACTTTTGATGGTATAGAGGCTTCGATTTTGACAATAATCTTTTGAAAAAGAGATTAATTGTAGAAAATGAAGGGCCAAGCGTGCATGGTTTTGATTTCTGTGGGGTTGTCTTGCGTTTATGGGGGTAAGTCTAAATACATCTGCAGATCTTAGATAACCTTACTTCTTTTTTATTTTAGTTCAAATCGATTTTGATTAGATTTGCCAGATAAATATCAGGAACATTGAGATTAGGGTAATTGATCGCTGTATTACACACTCTTAATTATCCCTACCAGAAATGATTGATGGCTATAATAATGGTAGGGATCAACCTTGGGACAATTTTATTGCTTACTCGCTTTGTTTAAACAAGAACAATAAGGATATGTTTCTTATACTCAGGAAAAATTTGTATTTCAGTTGCCGATAAAAGGCTTATGTATCTGACAGAATGTGTGTTTTGTTTTGATAAATTACGTTTAGAGAGAAAATACTTATAATATGAAAAATCAGCTAAATAGCAGAATAAGTATTTGTTAGTCTTGATAAAAATTACTGGGTTTAGTCGATGTAGTTATGATTTTTTAAGCAACTGGTTTATATGATATTAAGATGCAGATCTTATTCAATAGCTGTCATGTATCCCCCTAGTCACTGACAAGTTCCACTCGTAAGCCTACTGTCACTGAAATATGACGCGTTTATTTCGTACATAAGACAAATTAATACTTAAAACGTGACTTTTCTTATTACGAAGTATTCAATTTATGAAGAATGGGACTTAAATTAATAGTATCCAAATTTAACTTTTTCAGAGTCTTATTTTCAGTCCAATATTCAACGTATGCAAGAATGCTTTTGTAACTGACTTAAATTGTTTTAGAAATTAAACCTAAAGCAAAAAAGGAAATTACGCAACTTCTTTTAGCATGAAATAAGAAAGAACAAAAATGTAACCATCTTCTGTAATGTACAGAATGCCCCAAAATAATGAAAACAAAATGTCCAGAGTGTTATCACGTTTAATGCTGATATGTGATTAATACTGCAAACAATTATACAACTTATATTGATTTCTGTTTTAAGAATTTATCAAGATGTGTTACTATGGCGCCTGGGCGATCTATCGAGACGGCCCCCAGGCCCTTAACCCCGAGGATATCGACGCCCATCACTGCACGCACCTGGTCCTGGCTTACGCCACCATAGACGACACGGGAAAAAACCTCAAATTCCCGGACACCTATGAAAACATGCATCTGTAAGACATCAAAGAAAGGAAAAATAGCCGTCGTTATAAAATCATAAATTAAATATCTTTATGCATGTAATCTATATATCGATCCTATATTGTCACTTTTTGCAAATCATATTCTATATCAAATTTATCTATCTTTCAATAATTGATGATTTTTGCGTAGCCCAGAGAGGCTGAATGAGATGAGAGACCACAAGGACGACCTGAACATGGTCCTGTCGGTGGGTGGGTGGATGATGGACAGCGAGGCGTGGTCAAACGTTGTCAGGAACAAGGAAACCATGGATACATTCACCGAAAACGCCATTACATTTCTCCGCTTCCACGACTTTGACGGGATAGATCTGGACTGGCAGTACCCCGCATTTAGAGGAAGCTCCCACGAGGATCAGGCGAGACTAGTGGAGTTCTGTGAGGTGATTTAAAGATAGATGTTTAAATCGCTTCATATACTCGATAATACCCCCCTAAACGAAGTAGACAACGTCAATGATTTCATGCCACACAATATGCATAAGGCATTATAAAGTTCGGAAGAGTACCAAAATATCTTCTGAAATTTGACTTTTTTTCATCTAGCGTTTTCGACATGGAATCGAGACTGAGTCGGAACCTGATAGTAAATGGCACCTGTCGTTTTCATTGTCTGTCGACCCCTCGGCCCATCGAGTGATGTACTCCTATGACCTCAAAAGATTAGCCAAGTAAGTTTGACAGCACTCCCCAGTTATCAGCAGGGGTCAATCACTTGACCTGTTGCTAGGGACAATTTTGAATCGAATATCGTCAAAATATTGGCCAGAATACAAAATACAGTACACTGCGCGACCTTCAAAAATGTTTCCTTGTCTCTTGGCGCACAAGTGCCAGAAAGTAAATAATGGACTGTTCTTAAATATTTGACAATACAAAAGTTCTCGCAAGAGAATCTTTGGTCAGATATATAAAATACACATATAAAAAATATATATACTTTAATATTTATTTGTAAGAACACCTCGGAGTGGTGCATATCTCTTCGGTCATATTTATGAAATATATATTTAAAGCATATATTTACATTAATTTGTACATTCACCAAGCATTGTTGCATAAAATATCGCTGAAATACAATTAATTAGACGAACACTGCTTTAACAAATATCCTGGTACCATTTGACAGTTACTGTAAAATTGAAAATACAAATCATTGTCATTGCGTGACCTATCATAACTTGGTTCTATTCGTTCTTTTACATTAAACTCTGAGAGCTTGTTATTTGTGTAATTATTCATTCTCTCCCGCAACAAGACTCGTATTTATAAGTTCCTTGTCATTACACTACACTCACCAATCTTTCGTAGAGAGGTCGACTTTTTCAACCTGAAGACCTATGACCTTCACGGTCACTGGAGCGAGCCTCTAACTGCTGACCATCACAGCCCACTGGTGGGTGGGGACGAGCTCAGCCCAGAGCCCAGGGACAGCGTGGTAGGAATATAAAACTAAATCACACCTGAAAACACTGTCCATAAAATTCAGCCACTTAGCATTTAACTCAAACAGTTATTTCTTTAATGTATTCCTTGCTTTTGTGCACATATACCTAATTCTATAACATAATTTAGAATTTTAAAAAAATCAAAACCACCATTCACAATGACTCTTGTAAAAGATGATAGTTTTATGGCATAACTATTGGCATACCACTTGTGATGAATACCGTGTCTCGCCATGTATTCTTTCTATAGAACGAGCTTGCAAAGGAATGGGTAATGTCTGGAGTTCCGGCGAGCCAGATTGTCATAGGTCTGGCTTTCTACGGCCGTTCCTTCAAACTGAAGAACGGAAACTACTCCTTTCCTGGCGCCCCTGCTATAGGTCCGGGCTCAGACGGAGGAGAGGGGATACCTGTTAACAAAGTATGTAAGGTGTTAAAATCGACGTTCGTCGTTAAACAGATTTGATTTTCCATGGTTAAGTTGACTGTTTGTTTTCAGATCTGTCACTTGATACGTGGTGGTGTGGAGGAAAAGTACATTCCAGAAAAACGAGTGCCTTATTACGTCATTGATGACGAATGGGTCGGGTTCGATAATCCAAGAAGCATTAGGGAAAAAGTAAATTAAAAATGTTCTACTAATAAATATCTGTAATACATGTAACAAAAATGGAATTTTTGTTTTAACCTACATGGTTTAATAAATTAACACCTTGTTGTGTTATTCTAGGCTCAACTAGTTGCCAAGAACCATTTGGGTGGCATAGCGATGTGGACAATGGACCAGGACGACCACCGCGGTGTGTGTGGGGAAAAATGGCCGCTTATGTTTGCGATTATTCACGGTCTCGGTCCTCTAGAGTACGTGAGCTATGTGTCTGCAAAACACGAATCTCTCAGGGAACTGGTGAATAAGAAAATCATTTACGCTAACGCGCAGTTTGCCTTTTATTCTGAAGCGTTTGACAGTAGAAATGCCAGGAAATGGGAACAGCAGATAGCGGCTTTAACGACGAAACTTGCGGAAATGCAGGCTCAGCAGTCCGTGTTCTGGGCCAAAGTACAAGGGGCGGCAAATCGTGGGGGTAGCCCCATGCCACCCATTGACAAACCGTCCTGGACAATGTGATTTGTTTAGAATCAATTATCGTTCAATTTGTCTTTCACCGGATTTAACATGCATATTGTCTCTTTTGAGAATGCGTTGGTACTTGTATATTAAAAACAATAAAAAATGGGAAAAACATAGGATTCGTACAAATATTTGCTATGTCACAGTCATAAAAGCAAAGATTCAAGCGTTTAACTCAATTTAAAAGGCAATCAAGTACTGTAATAAAGGCATTTTCAAAAAAATTATAAGGTGCATTTAATGCATCTATATTTCTCATTTGTTTTTTTTTTCTGAACTGGAATGAAATTGATGTTGGCATATACATGTATATCACATTCTATTATGACAAAGTTCAGGAAGATTGGTTGTCTATTGTATTTGTTATGATTTTGTTGGGATTTTTTTAAATTGTGGCATCTATTGATCTACTAACTGATTTTAAAATTTCAAATTTAAATTCCAAACCATCGCCAGATTAAAAGATAAAAAGACATATACTTACTGAAAATATTCTTCAAATCAAAATCCAAGTGTAAAAAACATATTCCAGATACGGCATGATAAGTTTAATTAGGGGTTATAATACCTATGATGATGTAAAGGAAATATTTACTCGGCTATTATACTTTTCATCCTATGACGTGCATTATGCAAATTTCGTTTAGTTTAATGAATTTCAAGTGATGTTGCGCTAATTTTATCCTTAAAGTAACAACAGGAATAAAGCTTTGACAAAGAAAATTAATTATCAAATATAATAATAAGTGACACATAACAGGATATTAACGCTTCATTTAAGCAGCATTCAGGGGTTGTCGTCAGAGGCATTCCTGTCTGTGGCAATGTTCATCAGTAATGTCAAGATTTCACAGTTCACTTGTTTTTGTATCATTATGACTTATTAATTCAATTCAGATCAGGTATATGTAATGAATTATACAGTCAGTGTTCGACGAGTAGAGAAAATGGCGTCCAGATTTTTGTAATCAACTTTCTTAGATTTCTACGGATTTGAAGAAAAATATTTATACAAAAAATCACTCAGTAAGTATCTAACAGTTACTTCCTTGAATATTCATAACTTAAAAAAAAACCGGAGAGATTTATCACTTTAAATGATCTACGGAAAAAGCTTATTTTTATTTTTTATTTTTTTTTGGGTGAACGTTGTATTGAGTGATTTGTCTATAAAGCCACACACTGTAACCGTACCGCGTTTGTTTTGTTTACAGACCATGAATACAATAATCCCAGCCACACTGCTTCTCCTTTTGGTCAGTTTGACAGAAATCCATGGAGGTTTGTTAACTTCATTACACTGAGTATCAAGACTAAACCACATTGTACAAGTCAGATTAGTATTTGTACTTAACAAAGGGGGGGGGGGGGCTATTTCATGTCTCCCTATACCACATCAATAATACAAACGTATGAACATATATTTAAAAAGAGGATAGGTAAATACTTTTTACATCTCTTTTAAAGAATACTTAAATTCTTCATTAAAATTTGAATTTCATTACAAAAGAATAAACAAAAGACACTTATTTATTCAGCTGTATAATATTTATTTATGATTAAGAATAAACTGTAATTTTAGCTTGAAGTCATATATGTATATGGTTAATCAAGGAAATAATAATACGAAGTATTACAGGTCATAATTTAAAATAGCAATTATATCTGACAATGCCCAAGGACTGGTGAAAGTGAAATTTACAAATGTAAAATGTACTTGTATAAATAGTTCTTTATTCCTGATATCAATACTGAAGCAAACAATAAGTATCACAGATGGAATCATTTAGTCAATATTCACTTTCTAACAATATTCTAAAACTTAAAAAATACGATAAAAAACAAGCAAAAAAGCCACACAAAAAAGTGATAGAATTATTACTTCAATCAAATACTTGGTAGTTCAAACATTACATTCAAAGAGCACCATTGTTAGAGCTTTGTTGATACATACAGGTGTACATTGTACAATACGACTTGTAAGACTTACGGAATGCAAATACGAACACTCGCGTTTTGGAATTTCTGTATTTTCTTCTATTTCATCATTGTCTTGAATGTTTTTATTATGACAGAATTCATCAAGATGTGTTACTACAGTGCCTGGGCCGCCTATAGGGACGGCGACCAGGCTCTGAAGCCTGAGGATGTGGACGCCCATCATTGCACGCACCTGGCCCTCGCCTACGGCACGATCGACGACAGCGGCAAAAGAGTCAAGTTCCCGGATGTATTTGAAGACATGCACCTGTATGTCATATTTTTGGGTTCTATACTGTTATTCTTCCAATGCTCTCTGATACAGCAAAACATGCATAAAATTATCGTCAAGGATGGTTAATGTAAAACACTTTTTTGTTAAGGATGTTGTTTACTCAGGGATTGAGTTGTCAAGTTCGGATTGTTATAAAGTTGAATGTGATGAGTAAAATTTGTTCTAAACGCAAAAAGTATTCATAAAATGAATTATTATTGACATAACATTCGATATTTTACTATATTATGGAATTCGGCTCAAACAAAAATAGACTTATAGTAAAACAGAGGAAATTCGGACAAAATTTTTCCGATTTTGATTTCCGCTAAAAATAGTTGGTAGTACTATAATAATAAAAGTTAAGATTTTATTTGTTATCAGTTAATCAATATAATTTTGCTTATTTTTTGTTGGTTTTATCTCAATTATTTTATTAAGATAATCGTATGGCACACAATGCAAAATTATTGAAAAATGCTTTAAAACGATGAAAGACATCTTATCTCAAAAATTTAATCATCGACCTCATATAATTTTATGCCAGTAGAATAAGGTCAATTTTAGTATTTTAATACTGTAAATGTTGTAGTGTTATCATCATTCAGGGTGTTTTGTTTGTTTGGTTTTTTTTTTTTTTTTTTTGGTTTTTTGTTGTTGTTAAATTGTATCAAAAATGGGTAGGAATTTGAAAACCGATAGAGGAAATTCAGACTGAAATATTTATAAAAATTGTTACTGAAAACTTAATGCTTTGTATCTATTTAGTGCCACTGACATTCATAAACTCTATTTTATTTTTAAAGAGTTTTAATTATTTGTAATATTTTCGCAATTAAGAAAATCTCAAGACATAGTGTAAATTTTTTTAAGGTTTTTTTCTTAACTTTTCAAAAAATGTTCAAAAGCCATTGACTTGATTTGATTTGAAGTTGAAAAAAACCCCACTACAATCAAAGGTCTATAACATACAATAGACGGCTTTTCGTTATCAACAATGGATTTTTTTTCATTATGAGTAAACGTCATCCTTAAATGATGGTGTTCTGTGTCATTTTGAATATATATTTTGTGCGATTCGTTTTAAAGGCCAGAGAGAATGAACTCACTACGTGATCACAACGAGGATTTGAACATGGTCCTGTCGGTGGGCGGGTGGATGATGGACAGCGAGGCGTGGTCCAACATGCTGATGTCCAAGGAGAATATGGAGGAGTTCGCCAAGGAGGCCATCGTCTTCCTCCGCTTCCACGACTTTGACGGGATAGATCTGGACTGGCAGTACCCCGCCTTCAGAAAGAGCACGGCGGAGGATAGGGAGAGATTCGCGGACTTCATGGAGGTAATGGAGAGAGAGAGAGAGAGAGAGAGAGAGAGAGAGAGAGAGAGAGAGAGAGAGAGAGAATTTAAATTCATGCATGCCATAACCGATTCATGAAAAAGATCCAGTACAAAGCATTCATTATTTTTTGTCGATTTGAAATGTCATAAATTATCAGAAACAAGTGCATTATCTCTTCATTTTTAATAGACATAACATACAATGTACAGATTGCAAATAAGGATAGATCGATCATTTACAACCACCAAGCTGAGGGATCGCTTCCACATTTAGATTAATTCAAAGAATGTCTGAATTCCTCTAAAAAAAAAAGCATGTTACTATAAAACGGCGTGACCTGTCAAATAGTGTGTTCATTACATATTTCGATTTGTTATATAATCATACCGTATTGTAATAATGGAACGACATTTTTGCAGTCAGAGTTGCGTGTCTTAAAAATCAAATTACATACTATTTGTAAAAAAAATAAATTCTGCTTCAATTTAATAAATATGACATAAAACACAGAGAGTGACTCGAAATTGGCGACTTCACTGTTCATTCATCTTCAAATATAATAATGAGGGTATGTTCATCTCAGAAAATATAAAATTTGTTCACCCTTTTTTACTGTAAGTTCATCAAGCTAATGGAAAATTAATATAAGTACCAAGTAGGAAAACTGATGTGCATTTAATTTTTTCTCTCTCCCTACAGATAATGAGGCACGCAATTGAGACGGAGCACGAGCCCGATAGCAAATGGTCGCTGTCCCTCTCTCTATCCGTGGACCCCAGCGCTTACAGGGTCATAAATTCCTACAACCTGAAGAGAATGGCCAGGTAAGGCAGGGGACAATACGACTCATGCCATGTACGTCAGAAAGGTGACCTTGACGTCATGACCCTATATAATGTCAAGGTCGTGAAAGTTATAATTTAAAGTGTTAACCTTTAAAACTTGTTAACAAAGAGATAAACGTCACATGAATAAATATTTTAATATTTAAGGGTCAATTTTATTATTTTTATTTGGAGGGAGGCACTTTTTATTTTTTTTACACACTTTTCAAACACTTTGAGCCTATTGATCTTTATCTTTGAGATAACTGGGAGATTTGCGCACACATTTGTATATATATATATATATATATATATATATATATATATATATATATATATATATATATATATATATATATATATATGTATCAACAGATCTAGATCTAGATAGGTTATGTTTTATCAGCAATGATATCTCTTGCGACCTTTCAAGAGTTGAAAAAGCGGTCAATGGTGTTCAAATCTTTGTCGGGGCGGTAAAAAGGACGCAATGGATGTTTTCTGAATACAAAACAAACTTGTTCAATTGTTTATTGAGCATAGGATTTTTTAAGTGTATTATCCAACTTAAAAAGAAGCTGTTTGACAGACAAATGCTTAGTATATTGCCTATAAAAAACACCTTTAACATGTTGTTAAAGCAACACAAACTAATTACTGAGTATGCTGGAAGGAAAACGCAAATTAAGGAATATTAGAAATCAGTTTTTTGTGTGAAGGAAATCGTTATTTAAGCTTGAATACAATTGCAACCTACAAATTTCAAATGATCTTTTTATAGCACCGTAAACTATTTATCGAAAACCGAATTCATGTAAATGTCTTGTAAACTTTGAAATGCTTATATTTCCAGGGAAGTGGACTTCTTTAACCTGAAGACCTACGACCTTCACGGACACTGGGACGAACCAATGGCTGCCGTACACCACAGTCCGCTCACCCACGCAGACAGCCCGATAAACATCGTAAGACTCGGACACATCTCCTCGTTTATAAACATGCACGGAAACATGCATTTATTATACACGTATAACCGTACCGTGCTCCCCAAAAGTGACATGATCAAAAGAAATGTAAACTGGGAAAATGATGCACTTTAACATTTCATTTGGATTTGTTTTCAACTTATATATCAAATTGCATTGAAATAAGCAATGCGCTAATTTGAATATCCAAAAACGGTTCTTTTGATGTCTATCCCATGTCCTAGTCTTGATACAATGTGACTTTCCTTGTCGCAATATTTGACTTGGAAACACAAAATTTAGTTGACATGTATTACATCAAATCATATATCAACTTCTTTTAAAAAAATAAAACGTGCATGAAATATTTACTTTAAAAAATTATCATGATCACAAAAATGACATGTGCATCATTTTGGACGTCGTGTTGACTCCAAACACACTTAGATTATCGTAATTCACATTCGCTTATATTTACATATGTTCATACACCTTTTTATAAAGAATACCTTGGCCAGGAGCTGGGCTGAAGCAGGTGTCCCCAAGAACATGCTGGTGCTGGGCATCCCGTACTACGGCCGCTCCTTCAGACTCCAAAACCCCAACATGACCATGCCCGGAGCCCCCGCTCTAGGTCCGGGGTCTGACGGAGGAGAGGGAATCCCTGTCAACAAAGTAGGTCAACTATAAAGTATATGTCCCTAAATATGATATATATTTTATTCATAACAAGATTTACCTTAAAATTTATCAAATTATATATACTCAGTATCCTATGTACACATTAGTGAGTAATTGCGCCAGTCGACTGCTAATAAAACAATTTTAAAAATACAATTTGTGACTTATTGATTGAATGACTGTTATTTCATTGCCAGATATGTCATTTAATACGAGGTGGGGTCCAGGAGCAATATATTCCTGAACAAAAAGTTCCATACTATGTGATGGGAGACGAATGGGTCGGGTTCGACAATCTGAGAAGTGTTCGAGAAAAGGTAAGAATAAGAAAAAAGTAGATTTTTTTTAAAATGAATGCTGACATGGTATAAATGACACAAGTATCATATTCCTCAAATATTATTCTAGGCCATGTTGGTGGCTTCCAACCATCTGGGTGGAGTGGCTCTATGGACACTAGATCAGGACGATCATCGGGGTGTGTGTGGTGAGAAATGGTCGATTACTTTTGAAGTAATTCACGGACTAGGACGTGCTGAATACGTCGATTATGTCGCCGCAAAACAAGAGTCACTCCGTGAACTAATAAACCACAAAATAGTACACACCTCTAAAGAAATAGGGTACTACTCAGACGTGCAAAATTCAACAATGGCCGCCCGCAAAGAAGCAGAGCTGGCTCAGCTACAGAATGACTTGGCTACACTTCAAGATCAGCAGCAAAAACAATGGATGCAGGTCCAGCGAGCAGCTACACTGGGCGGGAAAGCTCTTCCCCCGCTAGACCAACCGTCATGGAAATTATAATCCATTTATTATATAGAATGAACGAAATGTTGAACACTTTTTAAAACTGTACTTCTATAAGTTGTTGATATATGTAATGACGTTTTTGATAAAAATGAGTGATTTTTAATAGGAACATACGTTGAATATCCAATGCGAAAGGAAAATTTGAATTGCTTCCTGGTTATTATAAAAAAGTATTTTTAAAGTTCTGTTAAACGTTGCTAACAAACTTTATATTTACATCTTTTGAAATAGTTGTCACCTGCAACATGTTTAGTATGGTTTCAACATTCAGTATTCGGTAATATATCTTTGTTATCACAACTTCATTTTCCGTTCGTGTGATTTTCTCACCTAATTTAATAAACCTTTTTTTTCACAAGAACTTAGTATTTGCTTTCTTGTTTGAGAATAAAATCTTTGCTATGAAAGGAAAATGTTCCCTTGTGTTAATTAAGTAACAATCTAGAATGCATTATTACTTCGTTTGATAATGTTGAACGAACTGTATACGTAACTTCGATGTTGGAAAAAAATATACTAGTAGTTTAATTTATTTTTATCATGTGTATATCACATAACTATTATCAACCCTGTTTTATTTTCTCATAAATAAAAATCAATTTAAGGTCAAAATTAGTTATATATTACCAAAAGAGAATGCAATATGTGTTAAATAAATAGCAAGCAAAACTTTGTCTGGTTTATAAAACAGAAGGTAAAAATTGGTTATGTAAATTCAAAAGATAATGCAATATATGTGAAATAAATTGCATTCAAAACTCACTTTGGTTTATAAAATACGAGTACTTCTTTACCTCTGGCCATTCAATAGCCCTCACAGACAGGGAAAGTCTGAGAATGACGTACAACCTGTAGTACCATACAGTGCAACTAAGCACTAAAGCTCTATCTAATGATAAAATAATATGCTTAAAGTACTAAAGAAAGGTTTCTCCAAAGATTTTATCTGTAAGTTTGCAGCAGAACAACCGTTATCAGGTGAAACACCAGAGCCACATGTGAGAACCCCGCCATTCCTGTTCATATATTATAAGAGGTAATACAGAATATTTTAATTCCCTTATAGTTTAATGAATTAATAATTGAGTGTAGTTTGTGTTAATTTAACCATCACCATGTCTTAACAGATGCTCAGCCTACTAGTCTCTGTGGTTATCCTATCAGGAGTCTTTGAGAATGGTAAGAAAGTTTCACTTTGAAAACAATTTCTGAGACAGTAATCATTGTTTTATATATCTGATATTGACAGTACCGTGTTGGATATATGGGTTAAACGCAATAATTTTCCTTGTGTTACCTAACGGCCATGGAACAATATGGCCGTTATCTTTGGTAAATTTATCAGAGGACCTTGTAAATGTGGTATGGATTAGAGACTTGAGTTTTGAGTACATTAATAGCCGGAAGTACTGGATGACAAAACAACTACCATGTATGTCTTACAGCTTTTGCATATCGGAGGGTATGCTACTATACAAACTGGGCACAATATAGAAATAGTCTCGGCAAATTCTATCCCGAAAACGTGGACTCCTCCCTCTGCTCCCATGTTATCTACGCCTTTGCCAAAATGAACGGTAACAAGCTGGCACCGTTCGAGTGGAACGACGAGAGTACGCCATGGATGAAGGGAATGTAAGTACAATTTGCTGTTATCAAGCTTAGATATCGCCAGATATCGATATAGTACTCATACAAGTTGAATGTATTATAATATATTGAAATTGAAGTTGAAAATCAATTGATAAGGTAAATGGCAAGAATTTTCTTTGGAAAACATCTTGAATAAAATGTATATAAAAAAAACAAAAACTTTTGGGCGACGGAACCAGTAAAAGTTTACTACTTTTTGGTTTTGCGTAAAAACCATTCATTGGTATAACAAACTTCTGCTGGAAATCGGACGGTTAATGCGACAGAAAAGTAAACACATTTTTTGACATGCAAGATATATTTTCTTTCTTGTGATTTATTTTAGGTACGAACGATTTCAGTCTCTCAAGCAACAGAATCCTTCCCTGAAAACCCTTCTTGCCGTCGGTGGATGGAACATGGGATCCGCCCCATTTACCAGGATGGTAGCCACCGACGCTAGCAGGCGGGAGTTTGCTACAACCACTGTCCAGTTCCTGAAGAAACACGGCTTCGACGGTCTGGACTTAGACTGGGAATACCCCGCCAACAGAGGGAGTCCCCCACAGGACAAGCAGAACTTTATAGAACTTTTAAAGGTTGTTTTGCTTTACATCGATTTAAAAATACTAGCTACATGTAGATACCCGTGATGATAACTTTTCCATTACACATCGATTTAAAAATACAAGTTAGATACCCGTGATGATAACTTTTCCATTACACATCGATTTAAAAATACAAGTTAGATACCCGTGATGATAACTATTCCATTATTCCTCATTGTATATATTTTCACTGGTTTCAGATCCTGCGAAGCACTTTTGCCGGGCAAGGTCTGATGCTCTCAGCTGCAGTACCAGCCGGGAAATCAAACATAGACTCGGGATATGACGTTTCTACTATGATGCAGTATGCATTGTGGCAACACGCTTTTAAAAAAATTACGCACTGTAAAAAAATGTTCAAAGTACGTTAAACTTGGGACCAAATTGACCCACTTTGAAAAAAAAATTTCAAAGTGCAAAAACAAAGTGCGTTAAACTTGGACCAAATCAAAGCACTTTGAAAAAAAATTTAAAGTGCGTTAGGAACATACATCAACATTTTTATTATCGAGACACTTATCGCATTTTGACAAAAACATGTATAAATCACAAATTCTGGAATTCAAATTTTTAAAATTAGTTGTTGATACGATGATTTTTAAACATTAGTTAATATGATTAACCGTCTTTAAGTACGAGGAAGGGACAACCAAAGATAAAATTTAATCACCAGTTCGTCGTTTAAATTGATTACAGAAAGAATTTGCTGTAAATAGTGATATTGAAAAAACGAGCTAGCCAAACAATAGTTTCTCCCATGGTTTGTTAAAAAATCTGTGTCTAAACATGAACTCTCTTTTCAAATTCAAACCAAATAAATCACTTTATTATAAAGATATTAGAGTAAATTTAACAAACATTAAAATATTATTAACTAAAAATTGGGGTACGAGGGTGGTTTTTTTTGCACTCGTCTGATGTTTTAAAAATCATATTGTGTTTGTTATACATATTGATAACTAACGTGTATGTTTTCCCATTGTGTTTGTTCATAAGCAGATGGAATTTAAGATAGTTGGTTGACCAATGAATTAACCATCAGATCTTCCCTAATTTTTCAGATATGATTTGTTTAATTATAAACTATCAATTAGTAAAGAAAAATCCAAACATTTTAGATTTAAAATTTGCTTTATCTTTATACATAGCCGTTCTTTTTTTAAAGATTGATAGAGTCTTAAAAAAAACTGGCCACGACCATTTCGCCCTCCTTAAGCCATTTGAAATATATATATGTTATACATTGTTTTCATTTTTCTGACATTGCCTAATATTTTGTACCAAATAAGGGATCATATTTTAAAGGATTAAATTTGCTGCTTTACATTCATAAGGTAAAAAGATGAAAGAAAGGAGTTTAATGATAGTTGCTAAGCAGTGCAGATTATGTCCTATTTGGATAATACAAATCTCACGAGTTGTTTTTAATGTGTAAATTGTTGACCAATGTGAAGTCCAATCGAGAAACTGTTTATCAAGTTTATTGAGAATTCCTTTGTATTCTCTTTTCAATATATCCTACTGAGCTAAACAAGCTTACAAATTGTTATTGTATTTAAAAGTATCTATAGTCTGTCCCAAGTTATTGCTTCCACCACTTTTTGATGATTTTTAATAAAAATACACATACCTGTGAAAGAAATGCTGTTTAAATCGATAAAAGGGAAAATATCCAAGATATCTTCATTGACAAATTATCATTTTTCACTCATAAAAGTTCACAGGAACGAAAACAAATTTCTTACGATTATAATGGGAAATGTTTACATCTTTTCTCCATTCGGACGTTCTCGGGACACCTCGCACAATTTTTCAACGTTATCATCCGGGCTTCATAATGGCTGATGCAATGCTAAATCTCCGTAGACTTTCTATTTTGGGATGTGTATTGAAACCTGAAGCGGTAGAGGGGGCGTTTCAAAACAGATAATCTGGACATTTTTCATATTAGTGGATGAACATAGTTTGAGCACAAAGGTATTTGTGATTATCGAAATATCAAGCAAAAAGTGGTGGAAGCAAAAACTCGGGACAGAGTATAGTATGTCGACCAAACCCTGCACATTTTTTTTCCAAAATGCGTTGATTTGGTCCCAAAATTAACACACTTTGAAAAAAAACTCTAAGTGCATAATTTTTCAAAGTGTGCTGTAACAATGCATTCAACTGTCTTAAGATATTCATTATCATGAATCGATATATGAAAAAAAAATTGTTTCTATGTATTAATATCTTAAATGGCTGTATTGTCTTCTCGAGGTATCTTGATATGATCAATTTGATGACATACGATTTCCATGGAGGGAGCTTCGACAGTAAAACCGGACACAATAGCCCTTTAAAAGGACATCCGATGGAAACCGGAAGCGATGCATACGTCAATGTGGTTCGTATTGTTTGCAAATGTAACAATATAAGTCCAAAACGTTTATATTTAGCTCACCTGAGCCAAGCGTAAGCTGTTCTGTCCTCTTGCTGTCGTTGGCTTCTGCCGTTGTCGTCGCCATGTTCGAAGATAATGAAGGATTTGCAAACATTAAGTGGCATTTTAAAAAAACATCTTCCCCAGTACCATTATATTAGAGAACTTATGTGAAAACTGAATTTTATCTAGATAGAGATTTGACTCGGCTTGATATTTTGACTGACGCAATCGTCGTTTCTCAAGATAGTCCTTCAGATTTCATGTCTGGTACTCTTCCCCTTTCGATCGCTTGTCGTGGTTAAAATCGTAATAATTGTATTACTTGTATTTCTTCAATTTTGCAGCTTGAATGTTCTTATAATTTAACTAAGTTCATTTCTCTCTTCTACTTGGTTTTTCTAACAATTTATTCAGCAGTGGTGTTGTCAGTTTACATTCCTATTATATAATATAAATTATACTAATATGATCTACATGTGCGTTGACAATAAACTTTATTTCAATACGGTTACATTTATTTTCCGAACATTAATGATTACCGGCGTTTTCAGCTCAGATGAAAGGGACAAATTGTTAAGGTTATCATCACAACTCAAAATTTGAAAATTAAAGACAATAACATGAGATGTTGATATCGCGTCAATTTCATTTTCGTATTGTTTTCGTTTTAGGAATGGGTAGTAAACTATTGGCTTCAAAAGGGGACACCTGCTGCCAAATTAAATCTTGGGATGCCTCTGTATGGGCGTACGTTCACGCTAGCCAGTACCAGCAACACCGGACTGTTTGCTCCAGACAGGGGGGCCGGGGGCCAGAAGGGGACTTATACCAGGGAGACGGGATTCCTCTCTTATACAGAGGTCAGCATACAGCACACATTGTATCACTTAATATATATATATATATATATATATATATATATATATATATATATATATATATATATATATATATATATATATATATATATATATATATATATATATGTGTGTGTGTGTGTGTGTGTGTGTGTGTGTGTGTGTGTGTGTGTGTGTGTGTGTGTGTGTGTGTGTGTGTGTAATGGTAGCATGTTAATTGGTATTTTCTTCTTTCGATTAGTACTTAATTAGGGCTCCGCTTTGCATATGATTTATTTTATTTGTAGCAGTACAATGTGAGATTAGACGGTGTATTTTAAAGATATACATGTAATTACTGTTAGATATTAACCACGTTTTTTTCTCAATAACTAGTATGTTTTATTCCATAAATGGTAGATTTTGTGATTGTAATCTGTAGATATTTCAATCACGTATATACATGTAGATATATTAACACTTATAAGAAAAAATAGAACTATTTTTATTTTGATAAGTATGCTCTTTACCGTATAGGTTTGTGATATGCTGAAGAACGGCGGGATTCGCCACTGGATTCCGGAAATGGAGGTTCCATACGCGGTGAGAGGAGATCAGTGGGTGGGATACGACGACGAACAGAGCCTCCGACTTAAGGTAAGGCCTGCTCCCATCATGCATTGTGTGCATACAGGATGTGGTAAAACAAGTTCTAACAAATAAAGTATATTGATTACACGTGGTTTGATGACCCCCCTCCCCTCTCCCCACTTAGGGGATAGTTTAAAAATTGTTGATTTTCCGGGGTTTTTTATATTTTAATAAAATGGGCTACGTTGTATGAATTAGATGCACTCCTCTAACATTGATGAAATGTCCATCAAGAGGAGACAACCCCGGGTGTCTAAATTGGTGGGGAGGGGAGGGGCTCTGTCCTCAAACACCTATGCATATATTTATTTAAAGACTTATGTTTGGTATTGCCGCGTTTGATTTTAGAGTTTTGATTACAGGTGGACTTTGCCAAATCTAAGGGGTTAGGAGGTATAATGGTATGGGCGCTAGATCTTGATGACTTCACCGGTAAAGGGTGTGGTAAAGGACCGTACCCGCTACTCCACGCAATCAATGATGAACTCAACTCAGGCACTTTCCAAACGTAATACTGTAATAAATGTTACTACCAGCTGTTGTATACACAATTCAAGCGCTGTATCTAATGTCATCAGACATAGAGAGTTTTCAACAATCCTTTAAACTAAGCATACTCGTTGTAATGTACACAGTGTTTCATTTAAATGCAGACCAGCGTTATAACCCTTTATGTAATTTCCCCAAATGATAATTTCAGACTTATATTGTAACGTACGGCTACTCCTAATCACAAAAAATTATAAACCCAGTTTATGTAACTGTCACTTGGTGAAACATTTGCATGTACATGTATGTTGTTTATGTAGGACAACTCAAGCTCCCATAACAACAGCTTATCAGACGACTCGGAGACCTTACCACCCCACTACTCATGTTAATCCCTTTAATCCGTTTAATCCAAGCACAGGTACGGATCCAGAAAAACCTTTCATATTTAAAAAGCTGTAGGATCTTTTAATATGATGTGATGGAATATAATTTTTCTCTAACAAAATGTTCTTTTTTATATCCCCGAGTCAAGGACAGTTCTTTTCATCACTTGATTTTACTAAAATGTGAAGAATCGGCTTTTTAAGGGAAATATGAAAAATGTAATAGTTTGCAGGTCCCGGGGTCATAAAACTTAGACGAGCTCACTTTTGATCTCAGTCTCACTTTTCCACTATATGTTCCTTTTGTAAAAGTGAGACTTTGATCAAAAGTAAGCTCGTCTACGTTTTATAGCCCCGGGGCCTGATACTGCTAACAAATATGCTTACTGCACTTTGAACAAAACAGATCAATCGTGTTCAATAGTATGCACGTCTCTTCATATGATCTTATTATAATTAACGTCTCATCAAATAATCTACTTAAAGTAACTCAAATGATCTAATTAAGCTTTAAATTTTTTTTCCGAAGCATCCCCAACCCACCACATCTCTACTGGTCAGTCATTCAGCTGTACCGGCAGAGTGAGCGGATTCTACGCCGACCCCTCCTCCTGCACCCACTACTTCATCTGTGTCGGTGGCAGGAGCTTTGGGGTAGACTGCGCCACTGGTCTACACTTCAATGCTGCGACTAAGTACTGCGATTGGCCGCAGAATGCACGTTGTCATGTCCAGCAGCAGTCTGTGGTGACCCCTGCCAGAACGACCCACGCTCCGATCACCCCTTCCCCCACACACACCACTCGCCCTTACTTCTACATGACCACGCAGCCGCCGGTACCCACAACGCAGGCTCATCAGATTCCCAATATGGGTATGTTCGGTCTGATGATGAAAATAATAGAGCGACAATTTATACCATTATTTATTTTTTCTCTTTTTTTAATTTTTATGTATCTACATGTATGTTTTATTTAAATGCCATTATTTATTTGATTCAAGATATTTCTAATTTGAATACAACTAATAATATTTGACACTTTATATTAATGTAAATGATGAGGATTCCAAATATCTTCATGACAGTGTAAACTTTACTTTAAAAGGTGGCAATTAATTAACAAAGACTATTTTATTTCGAGGTTATTTTTCAATAAAAATTTGCATATGATTGTTGTCAGTGGTCTTTACAAATACGCGAGTATTAAATGATGTGTTGATGTTTTGATGCTTACAGGTGCAGGCGCAAATGCCTTTTGCCAACACAAGGCGGACGGCCTGTATAGCGATCCTACAGATTGCGGCATGTTTTACCAGTGTGACATGAATCTGGGTTTCCATGAGCCCTGCCCACCAGGGCTAGCGTTCAACGAGCCCCTGGCGGAGTGCGACTACCCATATAAAGTCCCACAATGCAATCATTACCAACACCCATAGAATCTCCTCTGAAATCCGCATACCAGTTCCGTTAATTGTTACGTTTAAAGTTTGTTTTTAATAAAACTATGTTAAGGTGTGGTGGTCGTGTTAATACATTAAAGATAACATATGCGGATACATGTACAGGACAAAACGAAGGCGGAAATAACATTTTTGTTCTATATATTTGTCAATACCTTTTATGTTTTTATCAGTATTTGACTATTATGAGGTGAGAATTTTGGTCGGTGCGTGACCAAATCCAATAAAGCCAGAAGGGCTATATGATAGACTTGATTACGCCCCGACAAATACTATCACCTCATAATATTCAAAGAATGATTTCAATTCTTATTACTTATATTTATATAATTTTAATCAATCGAACGATTAAATAGAATATTAATTATGCAAACCCCGCTTGCGCCCCAACAATACATCATTTGAATGTATTGGACTGTATATTACAAAATTGATTCGTAGTGTTATCACAGACAAAGACGCTTAAAAATGTAAATATTAAACTATAGCTTTCAATCTGAAATCAATGACAAGCAGTTATCTTACTTTCAACCTATTAAATTGATAATAAATATTGCTTAATGAAATAAAAAATGTATCAAAATCTTACTATTTTCGCCTACACCGTATGTCTCTTGCAAGACTTAAAGATTTTCACAACCTGATTATGTTTTGTTTCATGTGTGCGCAAATCTATTCTGATCACGAATTATGTTCTTACACACGAACTATGATAGAAAATTTAGAAACTTAAAAGGGAAAAGAAACTAATGACCATATAAGTAAGTAATTTAATTTGTGGATCATATACTATCAAATATTGGACACAAAAGGTTAGATTTTTAAAATACCAATATTTTTATCAAAAGCGCGCAGATAGTGAGTCATCAAAGATTATTTACTTTTTCATACTTTGCGACTATAGTAGAATGTGTTGTGAATCATGGATACTTCGGTACATAAGGGTCAGTAAGGGCGAATTTTCACCCTAGTTTCGTGTTAGATATACATTCTTTGTTGGTCTGTAGTCTTGGCTTCCAACACGAAGCACCAGACTACTCGTTTCTTTCAAGTTGCTTATTGTATTGCTAAGTAATGGCCTTGTACGGGTATGTCAACGTGTCCCGTTCGAATAGCAGCGATCGCCAACGGCATGGAACAACGTCGTAAAGAGGTCCCGTTATATCAGTGTTTCTCCTTTATGATAGCCTGATTAAAACAACGCCATTGAACAGCTGTGAACTATTTCCTTGATAAGACAAAACTTATTCAAATATTAGTCCCGTTGAGTGGTGCTATATAAAGTTGATTTTTGAGTTTTTATCAGCGAGATCGCTACATGTGTCGTCACACTGGAGATTAATCAAGGGCTACGGGGTGTCTGCTGGACGCACAGGAAATTGATCACGTGACTCTGGATGACAACAAGAAACAACGAACAACAACCAAATATCTGTTTGGAATTTTATGTATAGAAGGAATTAATATCTGCAACATTTTGATGAATTTACATTTATTTATCAAATTGACATATGTATTGGGTTATTAAAAGTGTTTCATTTAAAACTCCGGAGAAATTCCATTCTCTCACCAGAGGTCGTGCTACACAAGCTTCGCTTACACCTCTATCAACGCCCGATATACAAGATTCTTGTACAAAATTAAACGATGGGCAAAATGTAATTAAAATCTATGTAGTTATTCCTTTTATCTATTAATATGATTAGAAATAATTAAATTAAAATCTTTAAAGCCTTTATTTATTTTTATTTCAACGTTACAGTGAGAACTATTTTGCGGAGGTAAACATTAAAATATGATCACATGATATAGTTTGACAGATGTTTGAAAATTCAATTTCTGTACGCTACCGATTTATCGATGATTTTACATAAATCAGCAGCAATGTCATCTCCTGTGATGTTTTTAAACGTGTCCTCAAAGTCTTCGCCCGTCGATGACTCCCCTTCAAGCTGATTGTACAGAAGAAACGAATCAACAATGCCATGTGCTCGCCATGCTTGTTTTGATCATGCGACAGACTATTTTTCCGGCGTTGACAAAGGTGTAATGGAGAAGTTCATACAGATGATTTACTTATTCTAGTATGTTTCATAAGTGTGCTTAGCTTTTCTTGCAAGCTTTTCAGTGAAGATAAATGCATGTGTAAACATTTTGTCATCGAAATATAAATCTATTTGTTTCTAGTTTTATAGCAAACGTTTTGGTTTTTACAAGTAGATTTATTAATGCTGTCCGATCCTTTGTATGTTAAAATGAAGTGCAAAAAATAGAATAAATATATTTCAGATAAAAGGCTGTTTTGAAAAAGAAATTGGGAAAGGGGTTCCGTTTCCGTTTTTATGCACATCATTTATCCATATAGATTTATATATACAGCAGAGTTGTCAACACAATCTGTTCAATCTTAAACCCCTTTCACAATTGGCGCACGAGCACTTTACAACACTTTACGATCGGAATTTTTTGGCTTCGCACGAGCTCTCGCATTCGTTTTATGCGTTTATATGGTCGCATCAAATCTCCTCAAAATAGTGGACATGCACACTATTCAGACGCGACCGAATGCGATCTAAATTATTGCAATGCAACGCACGAACATTAGAACGAACGTTTTACAACGTTTTGTGTACTCGCAAGAACGATGCACGAATTTTAAAGATCGTAAGATAAATTGCAGCTGTTTATGCGTGTGTTGTGCGACCATGAGACTGTTGCACATCGTGTCTCATGTAATCTTGCAACGTTTTACTATCATTGCAAGATTTATTGGTGTCAGTTTCCATGCTTTATCACTAGAATACAGTGTATATGGATACAGCGTTGTTTTCGCCCCGTGATATTTTCGCATTTTCTTACGGTTTTGCCTCGTCTTGAATTCGCCCCAGCAATGATGTGGTAAAAGAGAGATAATGTGAGACATTAAAATTCGCCAAGTCTTAATCAAAAGAGCGAAATGAGCGAAAATAAGACGGGGGCGAATAGTTCCCTTATACAGTTTACACTGTAAAAGCATATCTGTTTCAGGCCACAATTGACATTGATTTTGGCTGTTGCTTTTGTCATATTCTTGGGCGGTATCTTATCTTCCATTCAGCTATGTTTACTGAAGAGTGTCGGAAACGGGCGGTATATATACAACCTCTTACTCGTACGAGCATTCGTACGATAAAACGCATGATCGGACGAGCGCCGCTCGTCCTATCGCATTGGCGCACGTCAAATCGTCCGATCACCCGGTCTTTCGTGCGATCGTATCGCATTATCTTACAACACTCGCTTTCATTGTACAACAGTCGCATATAGACGCAAGATATATCGCAAAATTCAATGCTTTTACATCGCACAACGGTCGCTCTGAATCGTGCGAGTTTCGTACGAGTACTTTTTCATATGCGATTGTTTTGGCAACAGTTTACGAACCATATCTAAATTTTTTCGGTCGCACGAATATTTTGTCGCTTCTACTCGTGCACCAATTGTGAAAGGGGCTTCAGTCAACTCGCGTTCTTGGTTACCCCGTTCTGGAAAGTTCTTCCATCAAAACTAAAATCGCGCATTCAAAGAACGAATTGGTTCAATCTAATATTTCAATATTTGTCAAATCTTAATTTCAATGCATACTCTAGCTAAATTCCCGATAAATATATTTACTCTTCACGTAATTAATTAATATTATTTCATTGCAATTTTATATTTTGATACAAACTCCCACCGACTTAGATCCGCCAAAGCGTGTCCAGCACCTTACTCTCATTTTTGCTATTTCGGGCTAGTTTATCGAAAATGAAAGTAGGTTTTTGATTAATTCAACAATAATTACTTAACAGGTATAATTCAATTATAGTTTACGGACATTATCACACGTGTTGAAATATCAAAGGTATAAGCAGGCATTTCGTAGTTTATTGGCAAAAAATCTTAATTTATAAGTATAGATAGATAATGAAGTATGTAATAGATAACTACCGTAAGAGTTGTGTTTTTTTAGGATTTGAATTTTTAAAAAACGAAACACCTAATAGCTATATTAATTTTGCCTTGTTAAATTTCCCTTTTAATGATGCAAATCACAGAGTCTAGTTAATATTTTGAAACATTTTTACTTGTTTATATTGTTTATTTATTCATGGGGTGTTATTTTTGTTTTTCTTCTTCCAAAAATATCAACAAGAACTCTTATTTCAAAAGCTGATCTTAAAAAAGTTGCAAAATTAACAGATATTTTTGTAAAAGATGAAGATAACTCCAAAATGCTAAACCATAATATGCACACGAAGAGTCATCCTAATACTACCTTCGGTCAAACAGTCGTGTTTACGTCAATATTTTACTTTATGGGGATACAAATCTTTCTTCAGCAAACAATGATACAATTTTCAAAGCAGTTCGCAAATTTATTTCAGCATCAAAACGTTTTCAAACATAGCATTTTTATCACATATCCTACATCATTTCAGTTATTTTACTCACCTTGCATCTTATTTCTTCCCTTAACGCATTTTTTCATACACACTTGTGTTGCTTTAGCCTTTAATTTTTCATAAACGTGCTTACAAAGACATTCCAACCTGGGCACATCAATGATTTAAGATTTGTAAATTATATCTAAGGAAACGGATTAATATAAGTGTTTACTTGTTTCCGAATCCTTGCTTAATTATGTATCATTGTATATTTTTGTTCTACGTTGTATCCATAATAAACTATGGTTTACACTAAACAGTCGTGTATAGCATATGTAGGCCAATATCTATATGACGTCCTCCTGTATAGGGGTTAGATCTGCCCCCGATATGCAACTTGTTTTTACAGATTATGTCAACACGGAAGGTGATTGTTTCAACATGCAACATAACTATATCAAAATGCTACATGAGTATGATGATATGCAGTTAGAGCACTAAATGTATTTTTGCTGCAACATACCGGTGTATTATCATAATACAATTCTGTGAGTAACTTAAACCGTTCTGATAGATAAGACAACATTTATGCAGAATAAAGATTTCTCTACTACGGAATTATGTAAGTCTTCTTCAAGTAAAGACTCAAGATAGCTGTTGATATAAAATCAAGAATTACAGAAGTTTCTAAACATTGTTGGGTTTTTTGTCACATGGTCTGTGAATTACAATTTCCGATATAAAATTGGAGTCCACATTGCTTAAAATATTATCCAGTTAGAACGTTAATAAGAACAGATATGAATCAAATAAAGAAATGATTATCGCCTATATGCGACTTCCAACATCAAGAATTAATTGAAATGCATTTTGATTTTGTTTAAATGCAACTTTTTTATGTCTACATCCAACTGGATTACGTTGATTTTAAGAAAACTATAAAGAAATCAAGAATTAACATATGGGGATCTCTTGATATATATATATATATAAATATATATATATATATATATATATATATATATATATATATATATATATATATATATATATATATATATATATATATATATATATATATGAATATTTATATATATATGAATATTTATATATATATGAATATATATATATATATATATATATATATATATATATATATATATATATATATATATATATATATATATATATATGAAAAGCGAGTTAAGGTTAACCAGAGAATGGCCGTAGTCTTCGTTAAGTTGATATAACTTAATCTTATCAATTAAGTAAAAAAAAAGTTTATACAGTTCTTGAACTAAACTTTGTTTATGCAGTGACTAATTGTGTTGTAATTTAATTGTCTACATGGAACAATTTTTTTCTTCAAAAAATCATTAATAAGTTTCATGCTTTATCCCCCCATTTACATTGTGAAGTAGTTTACCATTTCCAAAAGTTTCCAACATGCTATATAATGATATCAACAAATGGGTCAATTCTGAAATGGACCTTGTGACCTTACTATTTCAAGGCAAAATTTAGGTATACATAATCACACTTCAAAAAACTGAATATTTATCTAACGAAACAATACTCTTCATGCTGATTGGCAGGTTTATCTAAGAATACGAAATATTTCAATCACCTGATAGCCCCAAGAACTCCAACGAATTCAAATATCATTTATATACCCAAGAAACATCAAAATTATTTCCCCACTTAATCTTTATGTAAATAGTGTAAATAGAGTGGTCACATAATTAATTCATATACAAATAGCAGAGATGGCATTTAAGCATGGATTGGCGATAGGAGGGCGTGTTATCAGAACAACTGGAGACTTTTGAGTCGTTTGACAGTTTATAGATTAACCCTATAAGACTTTATATTACAACGCAATCCTGCACAGGTACACAAACCATCCCACTAGCTAGACATAAGGTAAAGACTAGGGTACTTGGACTTCTCTTAAATTATCTTGAATAACAATGACTAAAAATACGGAGAAAGATTATGTTGTTATTTAGTTTGTGCACTGCTGATAAAGATGTTTACTTGATAATCTAACTTTGCACTACAATACTTGTTTTCAGTCTTCGCGTTTTGAAGGTGATATACAATTTATTTATTACAGATGTTAAAACTTTTGCTCCCGTTGCTTGCCTTGGCATTGCAAAATGGTAAGGATTATTGCATGGAATATTTTTGTTTGTTTTGTTTTGTTTTCTTTTTGTTTGTTTTTGTTATAAGTTTACACTTTTTAATACACAGCCCAAGGATATCGACGGGTATGTTACTACACCAACTGGGCTCAGTATAGAAACGGACCCGCTAAGTTCTACCCTGAAAATGTCGACCCATCTCTGTGTACCCACATCATTTACGCCTTTGCTAAAATGAATGGCAACCATTTGGCACCTTTCGAGTGGAACGACGAGAGTACTCCATGGATGAAGGGAATGTAAGAATGTCTATACAGTTTGTTCTGTATAAATTTGCTTGTTTTAATCTCTTTTGAAAATCTGTACGATTAGGCTATGCTTACAAGAAACTCATTTTTTGTGAGAACTCTACTTTGGTTTACGGCCTAACCACATTTTAATTCGATGTTCAGGAATTTCATACTTGGATTATTGAAATTCAATTTTCAATTTATCTATATTCTATAAAATCTATAACAATTGTCATTTAAGTTGCAATAACATAATCCTAGATAACTTGCTATATATACTTACAGGTACGAACGTTTTAACAAACTGAAACAACAGAATCCTTCCCTGAAAACCCTTCTGGCCGTCGGTGGATGGAATATGGGATCCGCTCCTTTCACCAGAATGGTGGCCACCGACGCAAGCAGGCGGGAATTTGCCACCACATCTTTACAATTTCTGCAGAAACACGGCTTCGACGGTCTGGACATAGACTGGGAATACCCCGCCA